>VXBJ01002186.1:580603-593820 GCA_013400055.1 Nycticryphes semicollaris | reverse complement strand
GTCAAAAAAAAAAAAAAAAGGCAAATCCACCAACCAAAACAAAAGGAAGGAGAAAAAAGTGAAAAAGAGCCCAAAGTCAGGAGACAAATTCCATTGGAGGTACTGGAAATCTACACAGTTGAAGCTGTGAATGAAATAAGAGACTCTGTTCACTGGGCAATATGGCAACTCCCAGCTGGGACCAAGTTTCACAATTTTTTTCCCCTGTGGTCAGTAATTTCATGCTTCTGTCTTTGCCTGCCAAAAATAATAATTTAAGAAAAAGAAAAAAAAGTGGTTTTGCTGCTGCAGAAAGAGCCAAACATTTCCCTTGTGGGCTGTCTTAGTGAACAGTTGTGAAAACACCAGATTTCATTGTAAAGGTGGGATTTCTCAATGGTGAGGAGCTGCAAATGAGGCATGTTGCAAGGTCCATATGGAGCTGCTGGTAGGAACTCAACACCAGGTTCTTGGAAGCGTTTCAGAAGAGGCTTTTGGGAAACAGCAGAAAAGCAGTTCAAAAGGTTGGCTCTCAGTAATACATAATGTTGTAAAAATAGCATCTGAGGATCTTCTGTTACCTGGGCACTGGTACCCGGATCCTGTCGGGTGATTTCTCTGGCAGCTGTTCTCTCTACCTTGACTGTAACGGGTTGTGCAGATTATTTTATGATCAATAAATATCCAAGCAGACACTGTGAAATTCCAATCAGAAAAATTTACAACGTTAAGGCAGATACTGTATAGCAGGATATAAATAAATAGAAATTGTCAGTCAAATTCCTGGCAGCTAGAGTCTGGTGTCAGTTGTAGTAAATTAAGTGTTACTTCACAAATCACCTTTACAGTTTTGCCCAGTAAGTGTATCTGTGCAAAGCCTTCTTTTCAACTTGCAGTGGTAAATATCCTCTGGTCCTTGTGACTTCAGCACGAAGCCAGTGTCAAGGGGAAGGAAGCAAGTGACAGCAGTGGATTTTGCCATAATCCTGAGTCTTGTTCCCATCCCCAAGATTTACTCAGGGGGGCTTAATTTAGGTGCTGAGAAATCCAGTCAACAACACAACAGGGAAGTGACTGATCTTTTTAAGTCAAAGAGAGCTTTCTGTACTGCGGGAGCATTGTTTGATTTAATGTTGTGGAGACCCATTGGCAGAGGGCAGGAGCAGCACGGACTCCTGTGATCTCTACCAGGATGAACTGAACTGTGGTTGGTGCAGGCTGTACCTGGGGGTAGGTCAGAAGAATTAATCAGGTCAATAGTGAGACCCTCATTTACTACAGTGGGGACAACATTTCACCTACAGATTATTACATTTCATTAACAAGTTATACATGCTGGCCAGACCAGCTATGCACAAGTCTTAAAGCATCATCTGGAGGTTCCTGCACTGTTGGCATAACTGGAAGCTGCGTTAATTTTCAGCATAGACTTTTATGAACTAAAGCTGAAAGTTCAGCATGGAACAAAAAGGAGGGGAGGACCTGCTAGTGGTAGTTTTGTACTTTATTTGAGAAGAGAGCTACATAAACTATGTCAGGGAGGTACAGGTCTACACACAGTTTCATCAATCAATAAATGGAGTTGTTAACAGAACACTGAAGATATGATACTTTGAAGAAGACATAGACACATGACCAAGGAATATTTACAGCTTTAACGTACAATATATTTATATTTGAGAGAGAGAGATTTGTGTGCATTTGTGCACACAGACACCACTGTGTACATGTGGTGCACACACACGTACACGTAAATAGGTATAAAAGGCTTTAAAAAAAAACTTACATAATTCAAGAAATGAGTCTGCCTTTCATTTGCAGCAACTGACTATTTTCAAGGTGGAAATGTTTCCGGTTTGTGGTGGTCTGGAGTGGAGGTTTCAGTTTGAAATCTCTGTTCTCCAACGGTCGTTGGCTGAACCTTAAACAGGTTTCTGGTGTGTGGTACGCTGTGGTGGGGTGGTGATGTAGGGATGTGTGAGGTGAATGAAAGGGAGGGCAGTGGAATTTTGGGGAAGAGGGGACAAACAGCCTCTGGGGCTGGGGCAGTAACACGGAGATGAAAAAAATGACCTTTGGTGATGCCATTAAATCATCCTTTATACTAAACATAAATTATCGACACAGTTTTAAAAAAATAATTTTCTGTCTCATTTCAAGGCTGGGGAGAGAGGAAGGGACAAAGTGGGGCAGGAAGGAAGGAAAGGTCTGGGGAGGGTAAATACCTCAGCACTTTAAAGGGTCCCTTGACCTCACTGCAAACCCTTAATTTAAAAAAGTTCTCTTGTAAGTCTGACTAACACTGTATCAGTCATCCCCTTCCAGGGTAGCAGCATGCTTAATGCACATGATGTGGCAGGTAGGGGAAAGCAGGGACCCTGTCTTGGCTAATACCCAGATCAAGGTTCCTTGTCCTCTGAGCTGGAGCCTGTGGAGGTGGGACAGCCAGGGAGAGATCATGACCACCTCGCTCTTGCCAGGTTCTCTCTTGAGAGGTAACCTGGGTTGTTCCCAGCAGGAGAAAATGTGAGTTTTGATTTGGAGAAGGGGAGACTGCTAGATGGAAAAGGTTGAGAACCGGCAATTCAGTTGCAAAATGGCAAATAGTATTCTGAATATCAACAAAACACCCCAATTAAGCAAACAAGAGCTGGTGCATGGGGTAAAAAAAGTCTGCTAAAAAAAAAATCAATTCAGCAAACATCGCCAGAGGATTTGTTTTTTGCTCATGCAGACTTTCAGTGACATTAACTGAGATTAAAATAAGCTGGTTTAAATAAAACTAACAACAAAAATGCCATCAAAATGTCTTTCCTCTGAGATGTAGCCCCATCCTCTTCTTAGTATCAGCTTGTCTGCCAGGGTGAGCTGTGGACCAGCACCTTCTAGGGGCCACACCTGCCCTGCATCACTGAAGGGCAGTTTTGCTGGGAGTAGGAGTAGTTTCCTGGAAGTTAAGTCTACCCTTGCAGTTTTCAGGAGTGTGGGTGTTGCCCCTGTGGCAGAAGAGCCATCATGGGAAACCACAGTGGTTTCTCTGCCTAGGCCATCAGACTGCCACACCATCCACTGATGGAAAATACTGCTTCAACACAGATGTCTTGCAGAAATCACTGGAGGCAAGTGCACAATGCAGGCCCTAAAAAACAGCCCCTAAAAAGCATCCCAAATACAGCCTGAAGGCCCCAAGACAGCCTTCACCCAAGAAGATTATGTACCCTCAACCTTTACCTGGGGAAACCTTGCCCTTCTTACTTGACCCAGAAGAGGCAGAGGGAGTTAACACTCACTGAAAGCTAAATCAATGTCAATCATTTGCCTGCACAAAAGTTTTTCATTTTTACTGCAATAACTTACATAAAGTAGTACTTTGTTAAGACAAGATGGGGAGGGGGAAGTCATTTAGTGTATTTATTTATTAATTTTTGTTCTGCTTTAAGCCTATCTCTACGAAGCTCTCATGCAAGAAATTGCCTTCCAGTTTAGCTAAAAATTTGAAGGACACTTCTGGACAATAAAGGGAAAAAAAAAGTGGACAATTCCCCTTCACACGGGGAATCAGCTAGGTGTGGAAGCTGAGCAGAAGGAGTGAGGAGAGCTAAAACAATTTAGCCTGCTTGTACTGAAACCAGAACCATCAGAGAGCAGAATAAATGCAGTGAAAATTACGTTATTTATAAGGGTTTGAAGCAGAGAATGTAGGCCTGGGAGAAGCAAGGCTAAAGGTTTGGAGAAACCTTCAGGGAGTCATTTAGATGAGCATGCAAAATTTTGTAGTGACTGCTTCCTCACATCCATAGTTCTACCATGACCAGGGCTCCCTTCTGCTTCACCACAGCTCACAACTGACTTTCACTATCCTCATGAGTGCTGACTTCTCACTGGGCATTAAGTTCTTGCCCATTTTTTCCCTCTCCCTGTGTCCCAGCAGCTTCCTTGCTTTCTTACCTTAGCACAATTTGCTCTCTGAGCTCCTTATTAAATCACCTTTCTGTCCCCTGCAGGCTCATCCTTTCTGACTTCCAAATGGCCCTAAGCATCAGAAATCCAGCCTCAATGCTTCATTTTCAGTGTTGTCAATTGTTCTGAGGTCCTGTGTCTCAGGCATATCCCAGTCCTCACTGTGTCTGAGCACCAGTCCAAATGTCCCATAGTAGTAACAGCCAATCACAGCTGGGGAGTTGGGATACAGAGAAAAGTCCTTCTAGAAAGCAGCCTGGGAAGGGGTTGGGGGGGGGGGAGGAGGGAGTGGATAGTCCAAATTTCTGTCCCACTTTTCTGTCTTTTCTTCCTCTATGTTAGTTTTTCAGGGATGGAATGGGCGTGCGTGCTCTTCTTCCTCAGTAGCTTCTTAGCACAATTGTGAGGTTCAGGGTATGTTCAGCTCTAATTTGAGGGTATAGCCACCTCCGTGTGATCCAGAAAAACAAGCGGGATGAAATTTCAAGTATGCAGGCTAAGCAAGCTGGCTACAGACGCACCTGCTCTTCTTTTTGTATGTGAGATATGACTGCTTCTCTATTTGGAGACTTGCCTGTTGCCACCTGCTTTTCCCTGCGTGGCTCTTCATCTTTGTCTTTTCTGACAACTTTCCATTGCACAGTAACGAGCCATTTTTATGGATTGATGTCAAAATATCTTCCAGGGGCCACGCTGTCATTTATACGCCCCTTACTTTGAATTTTCCAAGACTTTTGTCTGCTTACCCTTTACTAACAGTCAACTTTTAGTGGATGGCCAAGTTGAATCCTTTGATGCTGCTAAGAAAATTATCAGGCAGATGAAATTAGTTCCGCCGCTCGGCGCGGAAGCTCCCGGAAGAGCGGGCGGGCGGCGCCGCTGTCCGCGGTGCTGATCCGCAGGGATGCGGCTCCCGACGGCTTGTCGGTCGGCTGAAACCTCCAGTTCACCGCGAGTTTTTTTGGTTACTATTCTTTAGCACTGAACTGGTTTATCCTCATTGTGAACGCTGTTTGTACCAAATAGGGGTTTAAAAAAAAAAAAAAAAAAAAAACAACAACCAACCAACCAAAAAAATTTTAAAAAAAGGAGAAGGGTCACACCAGACACTTGCTGCTGACAAGGTGCTGAGCTACAAAGCTGTTATATCACCCAGCAGGATCTGGTCTCTCTCTTCCTCTCCTAAACTGGCCTCTTGCCTTAATTTCAGTTTCTCAAGAAATGCATAAGACAGGATTTGTTCTGTATTAGTAGAAGGAGGAGGAAAAGGAAATTAAAAGTGAGAGGAGGTTTGTAGGATAAAGAGCTGCTTCTGTCCTGCTGGCCGATGTTCTTGGTTGCCAGGGTGAATATTCTGAGTCTTTTCTCATGTTCAGCAGTGGATTTTCTTGCATTATGGACCAACCAATGTCTTCCCCGATGTAATGTTTGTATGTTTGTTTTGGTTTTTTTTTTTTTCTTTTAGCTTTTCTCTTCTTCTCTCCTGCTGTTCTGTTCCTAACATCATAGTAATATTCAGTGCCTCTCAGTATCCACAGCCTTTACTGACTTCAGACAAAGTTGTGGGTTTTCAGCCCCTTCAAGGTGTAGTCTGGTGTTGCACAAGAAGGTTTAGTTAACAGGAACAACAATTCAGTCCCTTGCTGATTATTTCTATTGTCTCAATCTAGCCACATAAGAATGAGGCTGGGCTAGAACAGGTCACAGCCAGAATCAATCCCAACCATCTCTCCAGCAATCAGAACAACCTGCTGGGAGCTGAGTAACAGCTGAATTCTTGGTGGGAGAAATTACAGGCATAAAAACAAAATCAAATAGACTCTTTGTGCTCATTCAACATTTCAAGACATATTTATAGGTACTGCTGCATGGCATCTTAAATATCTGAGTTTAAAAAGAAACTGGATCACTCATGTTGGGGAAAATAATTTTTCACTTCTGTCACTTTCACTATCTTTGCCCGTGATGAAAATGGGGGAGAAAGGCACTGAATTACATACCCATTCAGCCCCTGTCATCTCTTCTTTGGGTTGTTTGGGTACCTCTGAGATGGATTTGTGAAGATAAGGACAGCTGAAGGCCTTTCCTCCGAACTGGAGCGACAACAAGAGAGCTGATCAGGAAGCAGCTTATGAAAGACTGGGAGTTTCTTGCTGTAGGAAGCCTGGCAATGGCATCGTATGTGAACAGGTGACCTTGCAGTCTAGGTCCTAGTTGAGTCCCTTTCTTAGACTGCTCCACTGTATCACATGCCTGAGACTCAAGTGCTGTGTAATCTCTGTGACATAGACATCTAGGAACTGTTGTGGATAGCAGATGGCTGCTGAATGGTGAAAGCAGATGACAGATTCTGGGCAGTGCCAAAGCAGAAGACCTCAAATCATGATCACAAAAATCAGATTTTGAAATTAAATAAAACCAGCCATCTGAGCAGAAGGGAGCCACATAGCATTGCACAAAGCCAACATACTACCAGACATAGGAGGGCTATTGTAAAAAGCTCCACCTCCCTTCCCCCTCCACCCCCCCAACACACATAAGCACACTGCCACATACAGCAAAAAGTATCAAGGTTATGTGTTTCCTGAAATACGGTTGGCTGAATAAATACACTTACAGAGAACTCTTTGTAAGGCAATAGCAGAATGAGTAACAGTGCATTGCTACCATGGGAAATAAAAAGAAAAGTAACCCAACTACAATTCAGCCAGAATCATTCCAAACCCCAAAGGTTGGCCTCTTTTTTTTTTTCTTTAATGTGTCTGACATTTTATGGCATCAATAATGCAAACAAAGAGGAAATCATATTTGCAGAACACTAATGCACGGATGTCTAAAACGAAATACAATACTGATTACTTTTTAAATGAAGCCACCAGGTTTTGATGTGCTGTGGTGGTTAAATTGGTCCATCAAATTCCTTCCAAAGCAAATTCCAGTCCAAAGTAACAGCTTGACCTTCTCTATAACCTTGGGTAGCCTTTTCAGCTGTATTCTGATTGGAAGTAATAAATGTTAGTTTGAAGAAATCTTCCTGATGGGCCTGATTACAGAAATGCCAGGGATGCACAACTCTATCTGGTGATGAGGGGAAACTATGGGCATGTCCCCTCTTCATAGGCTATCCAAAGCCTTTGGCAATAACAGTAAGCCTACTGTGAAGTGCTGTGAGTGATAGGATGGGTGTGCTCTGAAAGAGATTTCTAGAAATGCTATAGGGATTTTGTCCTTAGGGTTAGTGGCTAATTTGTTCAGCACCTTGAACCTCCTGCAGATAACTGCAGTGTAATGTCTGAGTATGAAAATAAGTGTATGAATAAGGTGTGGCAAAAACACACAAACAAAAAAAAAAAAACCTCGCCTTCATCTTCCAGATTTTTTTTAGGTTCTAGTGGTCTTTTTTACAAAGAAGTGTAGCTCAGAGGTGCATCTTGAGAAACCCAGACTGCATTGTCTCTACATGTAGAAAAGTAAAGAAGTTGTTGTGGTCCTGCCTGGAAACTCTTGCTGCTCGACCTACTCTTACAGTGAAAGACTAAAGGGCTTTGGGTCTGGCCTACATTTCCAACTTTACAGCAGGACCATTGAGTTCAGGAGTCAAGAGGCTTCTTTTGCAATGTCCTCTGACCAACTTGCACTGACTGAACTGTGAGAATTTCTTTAATTCATGCAGTTTTGGTTTGGTAGACAGAGTTAGTAGTGTGCCTGTGGGCTGGTGGGTAGGATTGGATGCCATCGTCTCTCATCAGCCAGTAGTTTGCCTGCCATTTAGTCCTGGATCACGTCTGATCAGAGCATGGTGCATGGGGATTGTATGTGTTGGAGTTAATCAGTGCAAGCAGCTAATTGCCACTGCTTAACTACTGCCTTTTAATTAGGACTGTGTTGCTGGGTGGATATGTGAAGGGAGCTGTTTGTCACTGGCAAAAAATGTCAGCCTTGTGATGTAAACCTCTCGGGGGAATTTAAAAAAAAAACCCACAACCTGGCTGGAGCTACTGTCACTTCAGCACGGTAGAAAATCAGTTTCAGCAGAACTGGCCTGGATGAGGTTAGAGTCACGCTCTGCTGGGGTCAAAAATGATAGTGGCTGCTCCCCGACCCTTTCTCCTGTGCAGAAGGGTGGGACACTACGGGCTTCAGCTGGGATTTACAGGAGATACCCCACATGCATTACAATGAGCTTTGCTGTAAAATTCACTGCACAGAGGTTAATCTAGATGTCAACACTGCCTGACAGCAGTGAAATTACTCCAGGGCAGTGCTCCTTCTGAAGTCTTAATATAACAGTCAATTCCATCCTGCCTGCAGGAAATGAAAGTTTTCTGCTTTGTGTGCGGAATCATTCGGCGCCAATTTTCTCACTGTTTGAAGTCCAAACTGTTTGTGGTCTTGGGATTCACCTCACATTAAGACTTTCACTTCATTTAAAAACTCTGCTAGTCAAGTCCTGAGAACTGCAAGGAGAGGAGCCGCACAGGAAGAAAAAGAAGAGGGTGGGGGGGAAATCTTATCTCACCTACCACATTGAAATCAAACAGCTTCACCAGCTCTGTGCCCTGAAAAGGGAGTGAATGCAGAACTCAGCTATCTAAGTATCAAGCAGCAAAGACTGGGAAGCTTGGAAGCCAGCAGAGAGCAAGAGAAAGCATGCAAGAAGACATTCGCACCTCCCAGAGCTATGATTTTCTTTAGAGGTATTTCAGTCCTTCCCTGCTGGGACCTTGTCCTAAGCAGCCAGTAGTTCAGCAGTTAAACACCCCCTGAGAACAACTGTTCAAGTTTTCAACCGCAGGATCAGTCGCTTGTGCTGGCCAGGAGACCAGTTCTCATAGAGGACTCCTGATGGTGTGAGGAACCGATGGTTAGATTTGTTGTGCTTCCTTTCCCCTTGGAGAGATGCTCAAATCGTGGGACTAGCAGAAGGGGAGGAGGAACCAACAGTCATCCCTTTAATTTGTCAGATTAGGTCTGTAGAAACTCAAACCATCAAGATGAAACCAAGCTATCAGCTCACTTAGCTCAGCCCCGGAAGAAAGCTGTAAGATTGTGTCCTCCTTTCTCTATGGTCTCTATCTCTTTCCTTGGTTCAGTTGTTCAAAGTTGTAAGCAATGGGACTTCTAGCATTTCTCTCAGGGAGCTGTGCCGTGGCTCAGTAGTGTACTGGAAGGGAATGAGAAGCACAGGACAGACAGAAGACTCCTGCATTCCTCTTGGAGCAGTGACTGGTATCTCTGCCCGTGTCGTTAATGACAGTGCCACCCAGAAAGGCTGTTTTGAAAACACTACTTTATCCAGGCATGAAACTCAATATCCCTGCTTGTAAGAGAGTGGCAAAGGGAAAAGATATTTTACAACTTAGCAGCTACTTAAAGGAAAATTAAATGCATACAAATTTAAGAGATGCATTGAGATGGGGGTGGGGAAGTCACCTTAGAATTAAGCGAGTTTGTCCACTCCTGGAAAGCAGTGCTGAGAGGGGAATTTTCTCTTTTTCTCTTTTTGGTACTCTTTTGGAGACTAGCAGCACGGTTATGCCAAGGCTCCATGACCCTACCATCCATCAGAAAGCCACTGCATCTGAGTGGAGAATAAGCCTTTCGGGTTGTGCCAAAGCATGCCTGGGCCTGCTGAGTCTCATAGCAGAGGAGCCCTGTTGACGTTCACAGCCATCCAGCTGTTAAAGGAGCCATTACAGCATGGTATCACAGCCGGGGTCACATTTATTCAGCTTGCTTATCTTCACCATTGCCTTACAACCAGAGAACATACCTACAGCTGTTACGAAAGCATGTGAGATGAACCATGGCTGTAGTGGTTCAGTTGATTCCTGGCCAAATCAGGAAGCAAAAATGGACATATGATGCATCAAAAATTCAGCTACTTTCACTGCCTTTTCATTAACCATTGGGAGTCACAGCTGGGTCAAGGATGTAGATAACTCCCTGAGGAGTGGGCAAATGAGAAAGATTTAAGAATACATGCTGAACAAAATAGTGTCTCCACACAGATTGGCACATGAACATCTGCTGATCAAGTGTAGAACAAATTCTAGGTTTGTGGGCTTGTAGTGACCCAGGTCTGCATTCTTCAACCTGTACCCTGAACTCAAGGAAACTCCTGCATTTGAGTTCTGGAAAATAAAAGCCTTTCATATGAAAGGAAATAGCTCACATAGTATTATACTTCTGCCCATGGCTCTGAAAAAACATAGGTTTTTCAGGCCTCCTTTTAGTTGTATTTTCTTATAGGGCAAAAAAAAAAAAAAAGTACCAAAAAGCACAGACCTTAGAGAATTTGTTTTCTGCCTGCATAAATGGTCCCTTGCTTTTATTGGTTTCTGTCTCCTTTTTAAACCTGTATTTGCTCAGCGTTATAACTAACTTTTCCTAGAGTTTGTTGCTATTTTCTTGTGGTTTTTTTGCTTGTATCCACAGTGCAACTTAAAATTCTATGCCACATTCCCGAAACCAGTCTCAATTTCCCAACCCAATATGCTTGCCTTCTAAAACCAGTCTTTCCCTTTTCTTGGCTTTTTTATTTCCCCCACATATTTTCTCACCGTGTTCCACCCACTCCTGGGGACAAGCAGACAGCTCAAAGCTAACCATGTCTTTCAAGCAAGCAGCCTCTCTAAAAGCATTCCAGATTTTTCACATTTGTGCAGCACGTGTTCCCGGAATCACCTGTCTGCAGTTCAACACCCAGTGGACCCAACGACAGGCTTGAAATGAGGCAGCCCAGGCTCTTTTTCACCCCCAAAATACATGCATTGAGGGACATTTAAAAAGACTGTACGGACAAGCTTTGTGGGAGGACAGGATGACGTTCAGTCTGGTGGATCATTGTGTGTCTTCCCTTAGCTACATTTCAGCTTTCATCTTGCAGCCTGACAGACTGGGGTGGAAGGAAAAGTAACGGCTGGAGAGGACAAGACAGGTCATTGATGAGCCCCTAAGGCTGGAGCCACATTTACTGCCCACTGTTTGCAGCCCTGACATGCAATTGCCATCTATACCATGTACCAAAATAGCACCTTCACCTGCAAGAAAGTATCATTTCATTGACAACCTTGGGTGACTGGGTCGGTACTAACAATTTTTAGGAAGCAGGATGCAGCTGGCACAGGGAAGACCAGAAGACCCCATGGCTCCTTCTCAGGGGTGTTTATACCAGCGTTCCTCCCAGCTCCCTTTCACAAGCCCCTCAAAAGATTGCTGGTGGAGAAATCTGCCTGGGAACATCTACCTGGGCTTGCTGGGAATTAGAGGCCTGGCTTGCCCAAGAGCACAGTGAGACCTGTTGGTGTTCCCAGGCAGAAGCGATAGCTCTCTGCTCTTAGTAGAGGCAGGGCAATGGGAAGTATCTCTCTTGGAAATGGAGGATCATGAGCTCATTTCTCTCTGCTTCACAATAGTCCTCACACTCAGATTTATGGCAATCTGTGAGAGTTTCCCCCCTCTCCACCTCCCAACACCGATCTGCTCTTCTTCCTCCCCTCACACAAAGTGGGGCCACCCCAGAGCCCATCTTCCTACAGGGAAGAACACCATCACCCGTGCTGGTGGGCAGCTCCACTTCTGGTCCAGGGAAGGTGCTCCTGGAAAGGAGGTCTCAGGGTGTTCACCAGGAACTCAGCACAGTTACTTTCCCTCTTCCCCTCCAAAACCGTCATGCCAAAAAGGGGATGCAGCAGTTTCCATCATGTCTTCAAACACAAAACAACCTCCTCCTCCCCCCAACAAACCTCCATCCAGCATCAACAGGCCAAGGGCATGAAGTAGCAGCAGCAGCCGGGAAGACGTCACACCGCAGAACTGCAGCTTATCCTGCTCTTCTGAGCAATTGTTCACAATTAACTTTGACAAAAAGACCTTTTTCCGAGGCAGTCACTGCACTTGGTGGGGCTAACAGTAAAGCAGTCTGACAGCCTGAACCTTGGTCTCAGCCACTTCACATCTTCTGAGGACACATCTCCTTTCCTCTAATAGACTACTTATTCCTAACCACGCAGCACCAAGGCTTGATGTTGTTCTTGGCTCCTGAGCTCGCCTCGCTGTTGTGACCATATAAAGAGGTGTCAAAAGGGACAGGGTGGTGGTGCTGGGGACAAGGGGAGGGAGGAAAGAAGGAAGGAAAGGAGGATGTAGCTGCTGTGCAGTATGGTGACAGGGGAATCTCATCAACTATTGGAACACAGTGTCTGTAGGCGATTTGATAATGTAAAGGCCTGCAAAATTGGCCAAAAAAGAAATGAGAGCGAGAACGGGGTGGACAAAATGGTGGCCTTGCACAATCTGGCACAGTGTCTGGGAGCCACAAGGGCAAGAAGCCATCTGGGATAACAGACAGGCAGGCTCAAGGAAGTGTTTTCTTTTGGTGACACTGGGCAATTAGCAGCCATCCCTTGTTCTCCCTTTGTACAGAAACTCCAGTCCTTTTTGCCAAAGCAGCCTGCATACAAAGGGAGCCAGGTCAGGGCTTGCAACCTCTCAACGTATTTTTTTCCCTTTCAAAGGTGAACATAAGTAGGCAGATGAGGAAAACTGGATGTCCTCTCCCAAAGGAACAAGATCCTACTATTGAGGGGTGGCATGGTACACTGTTCCTGTGTGCAGACTCCTGGAGCTGATCCACACCCTGATCCTTGACCATGCCATCTTTGGTGTCCATGCTGTGAGCTGTTGGTGCCAGTTCAGTGGCAGAACAGCCTCCATTAGTTCAAGTCTGTTTTAATAGCCCAGATGTCTCTAACGTGCAGAGGAAGGTTACATCCTTACTCCCATTTCTTACCTTCATCATCTCCTACCTGAAGCTTGCACTGCTCCTTACCTAAGCACAGAATAAATCCACAGCCACTGCTGCCACCACAAACCTCCTTGTAGCAGTGTCCCCTGCCCCTGCCTGAAACCATAAGCCAGGTCATTCCAGAGCCATGGGTGGGAGGTAAAGATTGGTAAGAGACAAGGGAGATGACGAGAGGACAAAATCTTCGCTTTCAGTAACCAGCCATAACAAGTCACTTCTCCCCTTGCATCCTGGTCATGAACACTGCTCTGGCCATGGGGAAGGAGCAAAGATCCATTTTCTGTCTCCTTTTCCCCCATCTGCATTCCCATCTAGGCAAGTACCACAGCCGAGCAGGCTATTTTTGTGCTGGTGGTTGTTGCCTTCTCAAAATTGCCTTGACAATGCCTGTGCTGCCTGCTCCCTGCCTCCTGAGAGCAGCTGCCAAACTGAGGTTCTCCCTCACCCTCTGTTAGCCACACACAAAAAA
>VXBJ01002186.1:367429-580568 GCA_013400055.1 Nycticryphes semicollaris | reverse complement strand
AAAAAAAAAAAAGACCCAGAAAGATTTTGTATTCTTAGCCCAGTCTGGCCAGACAGGATTCAGCATCTGACTCAGCCTTTCCCCAGGTCGGGATTATTTCCTGCTCAAGGGAGAAGGGCTATAGGGAGGATGCTTCTGTCCCTCCCTCGATGTCCCCACCACCCCCTGTCGCTGCTTGTCAGGCCTTTATCCTCATTGAGATGCAAAGCTAGCCACTGTGGCCATCCGCTGAGCCGTCTGCTCCTGAAGGCACCTTCCCCTCCTTCCCCCCCTCCTCCCGGGGCTGCCTGTGGAGCTATTCTTCAGCCTCTGCATTTCACAACAGCTCAAAGGCAGATGCATCAATCCTTTCAGGGGATGGGGACGTGAGAAGAATGGCAAGGGGGCCACAGGCAGGTGTTGGTAGGTTCCCAGCCATCTCACAAGCCTTGTCCCCCTCCCTGTCCCCCGCTGGCTTGTGCCTGAGGCTTGGACTGAGGCATGGGGCAGGGAAGGGGAGGGAAGAGGATGGGGAGGAAGAGTGCTGGGTTATGCTGACCCTGTAGGCATTCCCAGCTGGGAAGCAGGCAAGCTCCCGGCTGTCTGCATGCTGCAGCCTTTCCCCCATGCAGGGAGCAGGGATCCAACCCTGCCTACTGAAGGTTTACACCAGAGACCAATTTGGCCCTGGTGCTGACAGCTGAGGGAGGGGAAACCACCCCATGGCTGCTGCCAAAAGTGAAGGGTGGGAGAAAAAGGAGAGGTGGGAATAGGGAAGGAGGGGTTGTTGCTCCCAAAGTCGCCGCCTGCACCGGGCGCCCTGGGCAAACGGTGCTCCCGTCTCACACACTGCAATAGGTCGGGGATGATTAAGGACCGGGTCTCCAGGACCCCCCCTTCAACTCCCTCACACAGCCGCTTCAGTCCCACTGCTCTCCCAACCCTGGCAGGGGCAGGAGGGAGGTCTGGGTCCGGCCAGCTCGCCATCTGCAAGAGGGCGGCTCGTTCCCGGTGTCTGTTTTACCCGTAGGTGCCACAATCCTTTGACTGTGTGTTCAAAAGCCTTGAGTCTATACATTTAAGAATCAGCAAATTAGAAAAATTGTCTCCTGAAATGTTGGAGGGAGGAAAAAGGCGGGAAGGCAGAGAGGGATGGGAAAGGACCAAAAGGGAGGGAAGGAAGGGGTTGGTAAAAGAGAGTTCATCCAGGGGCACTGCCCTGGCTTTGCGCCCATCACCTGCGGGCTGAGAAGGAGAGAGGAAGGCAAGGAGGAAAAAGGAGGACTGATTTCAACACATTCAGTGCATATCATACAACCAGGGCAAGGCTTTCCTCCCGGGGCTCCTGCCCAGGATGGCATCACTGCCGTAGCCAGTCTAGAGCCCTGCCCAGCAGCCCGAACCATACTCACAGCAGGGTTACAATTCACTGCTTCATTGCTCAGGGGAAAGATACCTTCGGAAGGAAGGACGGAAGGAAGGAGCAGGGACTTTTGACAAGTGGCCACTGCTAGCCAAGGATGTCCAGGTAGATTGGTGTGGCCTTGCCCAGAGCATGAAGGATCTTGTAGATCTCCTTTATGTTGAGCCTTTGCTGAGGTTCTCTCTGCCAGCAGCCCAACATGATGTCGTAAACCTCCTTGGGGCAGACTCGGGGCCTTTCCAGAACTCGGCCTTGGGTAATGCACTCAATGACCTGAAAAAAAAAAAGAAAGAAAAGAGACATTGAACACCAGTCGGCCAGTTCCTGGAGGATATCCTGTCCCTGCTACTTCGTGGCTGATGTGATACTGTTTAGTGAATGGGNTTTCTTGGTTTTTTTTTTTTTTTTTAATTATATATATCTCTTTAAGTATTTTTTTCTCCCTTTTTTGTTTTGTTTTTTTAAAGTCTTATAATTTTCTGTAACAGCAGCTTCTTTCTGTATTGGTGTGGAAGTTATATAGAGAGATATATCTATAAATATATATAAGCCAAACTGCCTTACAGGTTGTTGTTTTGTGGGATTTTCNAAACCTCCTTGGGGCAGACTCGGGGCCTTTCCAGAACTCGGCCTTGGGTAATGCACTCAATGACCTGAAAAAAAAAAAGAAAGAAAAGAGACATTGAACACCAGTCGGCCAGTTCCTGGAGGATATCCTGTCCCTGCTACTTCGTGGCTGATGTGATACTGTTTAGTGAATGGGAATGCTGAGAAGCCAAAAGGTCTGCAGATCCTCAGTACTTACCTGTTTGTGTGTTGTTAATGATAATTTTACAGTGAAAAAGCCTGTCCCCAATGAAATGTTTTTTTCCCCTGAAAATCAAGATTCCTTTCCATTGCAGAGCCCAGGAGAGTTCTCCAGGGGAGAGTTCAGGGCATCTTTTCCTACCTCCATCTCCAAGGGCAGCTTTGCCTCATTTTGACATAGAAAAGCAGCTGAAAGAATGAAATTTCATCTCAAATCACATCTGTGATGGAGGAACAAAATTTGTAGTGCTAACTCTCTGCTCTGGGTCACGTTGGTGCTGCTAATGAGAGAAATGGGAGCTCTTGGACAGCATTAAAGTCTCTTCAGAGGGATGCCATTGGAAAGGACTCCCCTAAGTGCCTGTTTTTATTTTGTGCACCGGAGGAATGGATGCAAAGGGAAGCCGGTATGATTTGTCAGAGAGCTGCTATTACTGTCTGGCCTCCTTGGTTGGAGCTGATGAGTCCCAGCATCGCAGTGTGCGAGTGACCTGCCACGTTCTGCAGATAAACACAGATCCCAAGCCGTGTGTTGAGGGAAGCCACCCAGCAAGGGGTGTTTGGAATTTATCATTTATGAATAGTAATGGGCCTGCCACACAGCTCAACTGATACTTATCGCTTTGCTGTTTGCATATAAATACAGAGGGGAGAGATTAGGACCTGCTGAAAGCAGGGAGAGGAAGACACAGCATGCGGAGGAGCCCGCACTGCCATAAAGCTGCTGGCAGCCGTGACCTGTGGGAGGAGGTGAGTTACGGTTTCTGACAGGACATCCTGGACATGCACAGGAGTCCTGTGGTGAGCCCTTTCTCTCCCAGGCAAGGAAGGGCATAGACAGAAGTTAATGGACTGGCTTTCAGATGAGGTAGTGCCCTGTCTCATCCCTCTGCTCGGGAAAGGACTGTTTCAACCTTGAAAAAAAATCTCCTAAAAATGCTCTGGGAGTATGAGGCCATGTGGATGCCACAGGAAGGAGCTGGCATCCCAGCCTTGATAATATCCACACCCAGCAGCAGTGGTGCTCAAGCAGCCTGGGGATTGCTCACGGTCCAGTCCTGGCAACTTGGAGTCTGGTATAGGCTCCTTTAATTTGCTTCTCCATGGGGCTCTGCAGCTGTGGCCCCATTGCTGCTGAGACTTGCTCAAACACCCCACCATCCAGGAGCCGGTGGAAGTGTCAGTCCCCTGCAACCACCCAGGTTCTGCTCACCCTTTCACAAATTGTGAAAAAGGAGCCAGTTGAGAGCTAACATGGCTCCCTCCCACCAAGATAGTGTGGCCTGGGGTGGGAATCCTCGGCTCTCAGAAAGGAATAGATAGAACAATAGGAAAGGGAAGGGCAAGATTTTTCCAGGGATGGTGGCAAAGCTAATGCAGCTATATCTGTGCAGATTTTAACCAGCCCTCCTCCCTCAAGGCTGGGGGTGACTATTCCCAGGCCTACTGCCCCGCAAAGGAAACTGAGGCAGAAAGCACGGGGGCAGCTGAGCTGTCAGATTCCAGCATGCCTATCACCCATGTACAAGCTACATGTGCTCATTTGTGTGTGTTTGTATTTACCCTCCCAGGGAATGCAAGAGCAGCTCATTAAACAGTGTGACAAATAACTTCTGTCGCTGTCTATTCCATTGTTTGTGTCTCTAAAATGTTTGCGTGTGCTACTTTGGGATATACAGTCAGGCCCCATTGAGCACACGAATGGGCAAGTATTAGAGCTGCAAAGCAACACCTTGGATTTGCCATCTCTGCAACTCACTTAATTAAGGGATCTGTATCCAGAAAGCAGAAAATGCACATTTCTCATTACAAAAGGTGAAATTTCTGAAATCCATTAGATACACAGTAGGATAAAAATGTGCAAGGTTCCCACACACTGCTATGTCAATGCATCTTGTTCCTCTTCTATAATACCCTCTGCTATTCTGATCAAAAATCTTCCAATGCATTTCTGCTGATGTGCCTCAAACCTCAGCTCTGACACTCTGCTAATCCCAGCCAGCCTTCCCTCAACGTTTTTACAGTACAGCCCTATTCTGATGGGCTGCAACTTTTGCTATTCAAAGAAATAACAAGGACAAACCAACTCTTTGGGTCCCACTTTCAATGAACTGAGGCAAACCGTGCAATCGATATCCGTATGGGAAAAAGCCCCACAGAAATATATCACTTCAAATGCTTTCACATAAATTGAGGGCTGCAGACTGCCTCAGCTCTAAAGCAAGGAGGAAGAGAGAAGAGGAAATGCAGGGCATGACAATAACTTAGATCCCAGCAGTAATTTGGGTGTCCTCAGGTCTGGCAGCGCTCTGAGAGTTTATCAGGTATGGTATGTCAAGAACTTAGAGAAACTGAGGATGAGCCAGTACATGGTTTTGGCAGAGGCCATTGATTCTTGCATGCCTCGGTTTCCCCAGCCCTTAAACAGAGATAATGGCACTTCTCCCATGGTGAAGTGTTTATCTCTGTGCCTGAAAAGGGACATTGTGAGGAACTATTGCAGATGCTGAGGAGGGGACCACCTCTGTATGAACTGCTTTGCAAGTGTCTCGAAAAGAGAGATGGTAAAAAGTACAGTTTCCAGCTGAGGTGTCTCAGTACTGTTGTACCTCTGTGTTTGAGAGCTGAAACCAGGGCTGCTTCCCATAGGTGAAGATCTCCCAGAGGATCACCCCGAAGCTCCAGACATCACTCTCTGTTGTGAACTTCCTGTACATGATGCTCTCTGGAGGCATCCAGCGGATAGGCAGCATGGTGTGTCCTCCAACCTGGGTGAGGGCAAAAGCACAAGGAAACGTGAATGATTAGAGCCCTGAAGAAGGGGTCAGCCCTGACAGGGACAGATTCAGGGCCTCCCTGTGAGCTACATCAACGTGAAGCTGTTCAAAAATGCTGGGCTGGCTACTGCCTCCCCGACCGCCCATGGGCTGACCCGCCAATCCCGCCTGGTTAACATGATAGATAGGGAGCCAAATGTATCAAGATAAATGATGTCCTCTCCTCCCAAAATGGGGTTGTAAAGAAATCAAATAGCAAAATGCCAATAGCATACTCCAGCCCTACAGTCTGAGGAACCGGGAGGCAAGGCAAAGACCAGTGTTCAGCGCAGTACTGTGCTGAGTTTTGCAGGAGCTCAGCTCTCTGAGGCACCCACCAGAAATATAGCAGGAGGTTTGTCCCTCTCTTTGGTAAGGTTTTCTAAATGCGATGTACAGGCATCTGCACAACACCTAATTGCATGAAAGATTTTGTGCTCATAAAACTGCTACAGGCCTTTTCAAAGAGTGCTTTGAATATGCAAATGACTGCAGGACCACACTGCAAAAAGGCAGTCTGTTTGTAAAGAACAAGCTCTTACAGGCAGGGATATGCCCAGCATTTAATGGAGGCGGGAAAGCCAGCCCCTTTGGAGAGTTTGGAAATGGAAGGACCCATGGGCAAAGTCCCACTGGGGTATGGCAAGGCAGGGAAAGGCACCTTCTCCATCAGGGTCTGTCCTTCTCTAAGGCACATGAATCCAGAAGGTAGATACATGCCAACAGTTTGAAAGCAGATGGATTTACCTTCAGATTCGCTAGAGATTTCTAACCAAGTGTCTCTGAGCAGGACAAGTCTTTCTGTATGCTGTCCTTCTACATAAGAAGCACCATCTGTGGGGAAATAGCTAATTGATAAGACCAGCCGGTGCTGGAAGCAGTATGGCTGCAAGTCTCCAGCACTTGTTTCTGATGAGGGTAAAGCGTCTGAGGTTTTAGTGATGAGGAGAAAACCATTGATTGTGATGCTGCTTGGAAAACTGCTTGTCTCATTACAGACACCAAAAAAGCAAGTGCTCCTAACTTTGTAGCACTGCAACTGAATCAAAGGGACAGAAATCTCTCCGGTCCTGTGACAGATCAGGGGAGAAGGTATCTGGGTTACCAGCATATGTGTGGCTATTCAAAATAATGAGATTGTTGCACTTGTTTGGATGAAAACACTTCTTGTACAAAAGCTCTCCTCTGAGTTGCCAGTTTTCTCAAGCCCCCACAGGTTTCTTTGGCTGATTAAAGCAGAACTAGCGTGGGGAAGGGTCAGCACAGAGACACACTGCTGTGCTTAGAAACAAGAGCGACGGTTCTGGGGAGCTGTGTTGGAACTGGGTGTGAAATGGGTATGATGCTTAGCAGGCTTTCTGTACGGATGGTGTGAGTCAGACTCCTCTGGACCAGGGCTTGCAGTGTTGTACTCGGAGATCTGCAAACCAGCCCTTTTTTCTAACTCAGAAACAGCCTCTTCCTACAGTAAAAAAAAAATAAATAAAAGAAGAGAAGGGTTTTTAAAGGTCTCAGGAACATCTTTCTTTCCTAAGTACAGAGGGGCTAAGAACAGCAATGCACGAAGGAAAAAAAGCTCATTGCAGCTCTACACCTCCTATTTAGAAATAGCTTGGCTGGTGTGTTCTCAGCTTGCTGCTCTGAACTCCCAAGAATGTTCTTCCATAATGGAAATGGAAATGGAAATATACTTCTCTTTGTTTGTTCCTTCGAAACCCTAGGCTGCAATTTTAGCTCTTTCCTGCATTCCCAGCTTTTACAAGTTGCTTTCCCTTTTTGTGACAGGCTCTGAGGAAATGTTATCGACAGAACAGGACATACATCAAACTTGATTGTTGCAAAAAACTGGTTTGTGCTAATGCGTATTTTGTTCTCCTTTAGGTAGCACTAACTGTTCAGTTTTCCAGCAATTTCAAGATGATTAGTTATTGCAAAGCTCTCTACATTTGTGATATCCTGAATCTTGCAGGATCATTTGAGATTTCAAGTAGTAACTTGTATTGAGCACACTTAACTCCCTTTTGAACAAGTCTTATGGCAGTTCAGAATCTATGAACCAGGTCCTCAGCTTACAGGAACAGCATTACAGCAGTATTGCTTGAATGGGAGGGCCCTGATTTACACCTCTTGAGGATCTGGCCCTGAAAGCAAAACAGAAAAGCCTGTAGTCCCATCTCGGTTCTAATAACCTAAAATAAAGTGGGAGGTCTTTGGTCTCTTCTAGACATACACTGGTGAAGAACTGCCAGTAAAGTGACATATACAGTCAACAGTTGTCCCAAGGATGTGACAACACAGTCTAGCCTGAGCTCATATGATGGGGTAATTAATCTAGTAATAATCAAATTAATTTGGGGAGAGGGTGGGGAAAATCTCCCAAGGAACAGCCAGAAATATATAGATTCCAAAACATGGTTCAGCGATGCTCCTAGATAAGGAGGTATTTTTTGCAGAGGTATTCTTTGCATCTCAGACTAGATGCCACGTTTTTAAGAGCAAATGTTGTCTGGCACCTACCAGCTAACTCTAAGCAGAACAATCTTCCATTAAACTGTACCATAAAAAGACTCCAGTGGCTAGCCTAGCACATAAGGCTGACTATTACATTTTAAAGCTTTGCCTTTAACTATCCCTTACTGCTCCCCTCACAAACTGATTAGGATTAAAATTCCCATTTCACAGATGAGAAAACAACTGCAGGGAGAGCACCCCCAGCTCTGAAGCTGTACAGTAGGTGAACACTAAGTTGAGTCTTCCTGGTCTGCAGTCAGCTGTACCCTGTTATTTGCTGATGTAGCAAAATGATTTAGAGCTGAGCACAGAGGGATTGTGTTACTGATGCCACAGGAAGCAGAGTGTGTCCACAGTGACAGAAATCCTTTGCATAACATGTAGTGGCTGCGATCTGTGTTACACCAGTGCAGACTTGCACGTGATTCCCACAGCTACATACTTCTTTTTCAGTATGAAGTATGTAGCTGTTGCCAAAAGCTTAAAAGCAAAATGCTGCTATTAAATCAGGCTAAAAAAAAAAAAAGAAAAGATGCTGTTTTTTCCTCTGCAAAGCCAGTTTACATGGTGCGTTCTTGGCTCTGGAAAGAATCATTATCAAGTCTTCAGACAGAAGCTGAACATTACTTTGGTCAAGGCCCTTTTTGCTCAGAGCTGGGCCTGGCAGGTTTCAGAAATAAGTGACCATGCAGGACTGATGTTTGTCAGGAGCATGCTGCTTCCAAGTCTTTTCTAAAGCAGTCATGTCATCTTCCCACTCCAACTTCCACCATTCCCCTTGGGAGCCAGGGATGGGGGAGCCCAGCCATCATGCAGGTTCATCTTGTGAAGGCCCTAAGACTGAAATGTCCTCAAACAGTGACATTGCAACATTTCCCATGGAGACACTCCACAACCTGAAAGAGGGATTTACTTTCAAGCAAATAAGGCAACGAAATCCTCTTCTGTTCCTTCCTTTAAATCCTATGATGCTGCCAAACTCGCCCTTTCTCCTTGTTATTTTAATGCTTCATAGACCAGCAGCCTGGCCTCTTTATCCCATTGCCATGGCTGTCTAGCTTTCTTGACATTTTGAGCTCTAACTTTCCCTAGATCAACTCCCCATGCCCACAATGACAGGCTATTCCCACTGCTTTGCTCATTCACTTTGCAGTACTATCCCAGTAATAAATAGAGCAATCAGTGCATAGCCTCTGAGTGGCCAAAGTTTCCTTCTCCTGTCTCCATTTCAAGATCACTGTATCACCTACTCATTTTCATCCCTTTCTAATGGATACTCCCAAGTGCATGACCAGGTCTACAGCCACATGTTTCTGATACTCCAGGGCACCTGGCTTCTGCTCTGAAGCCTCATTTCACATCCAAGCCCATAGACTTGCAAGATAACCAGCCACTCCCTTTGAGCAGCTTAATGCTGTATTAGATATGAACCTCAGGGAGCTGGGGGAGGTTCATGAAAGGCCAGCGTTAATGGCCATTAGGGAGAGAGATAATTACTTAATGCTAGTACAGCACTTTGACGATGTAAAGCTATATAAGTGCTATGTACAAGTAGTATTATAAGGTTTGAGGTTTGTCTGCTAGCAAGGAAAGCTGGTGTCTGGGGAAAAAAATTCTCCTTGTCCCAGCTTTCTGAATGACATCCAGCAGATTAGGAAGAGAAAAGATGACATGTTATCCCCAATGACTTCAGCAGTACAGCAGCAGGTACTGCAGCAGCAGTGTTCAGCGAAGCCTTTGCAATATGCCCACAGTTTGGGACACGAATCGAGGTACCATGAAAATCAAAACTCGAATAGGACTGAAAAACCTCATGAGACCTTTGGACTGGTGGGAATCCAGATCCTAACATGTTAAAGGCAGCTTTTGGTGAGCAGCCCTGTTATCCCCCTCCCAGCTCGCATATTAGTTCCAGGGCTGTAGCCCCAAGTAGCATTCAGAGGGAAGCTGCTGAGCCATCCTCTCCAAGCTCCCAGCTGAAGGTTGCTTCATAAAACTCAGCCAAGAACAGAATTTGGTCTCTGGCATACTCTAATGCTGTGTTTTATTTTCCTTTTTGCACAGTTTCCTTCCCAACTTTGAAATAAAATAAAAATATATCAGTGCTTTTTTTTTCCTTTGATCGTTTGACATTTGCTTTCCAAAGTCATTTGACAGTTTTCTTCCTGTTCCTGGCCTGCTTCAGGAAGGCTCCTTTCCTGCTCCTGCTTTGGGAAAGTCACGCCAACAACCATAGGTGTCTTCATATGGTGCAGCATTATCTGAAGTTCCCTTTTGTGTGCAAGAAGCTGGAGTTTGTACAGAAGTGGAGACCTTGGCACCATTTCTCTCCAGGAAAATCTACTCAACACTCAATTCACTCGACTGAGTGATAAGACACATATTCTCTGATTGCCGTCCTCTCTTCCTGCTGCTGTAGGTAGAGATGACCTGGGATCTTCTTTAATTGCAGACCTGGCTATCATCCCGGGCTGGACTGTACTCCTTTAGACCTCAGCTCCAGAAGCTGGGTGATCCCTGGAAGACACTTAGCTCTGAATCTTCCCCCGGCAGCCAGATGTATGTCCCCATCAGGAGACATTAATTCCTGCTGTGGGCAGGATGTGTTATTCAGCAGTTCTGGACAGCTTTGTATGAATAAGAGCCACAGGTGGTTGGGTCACCCAAGAGGACAAAAGGACGAAAAAAAGCAATGCAAGCAAGAGGCAGGAAAAGCTTCTCTGTTTGGCTAAGTTGAGCTCATGGAGAAAAACAAATAACAAACAAAACTGCTGTAGATCACGCCTTCGTGAGGCAAAGTTTGTCAGATCAGGTTGGGGCATGCGAAGGTGGCTTCTCGGGGACAAGGCTCATGGGTGGTTCTCCAGCAGGAGACACTCCTTCCCTGCCTTCAGTGCTGGATCCAGCAGCACTGAGAGACATTTCTCTATCAGATGTGCCAGTATTTTGCCTGTGTGAGTCCTGACAGATTCCTGGGCACCTTTTGCAAAGCAGAGGGATTAGCTCTGACATGCCAGACAGAGCTGAGCTTTGCTGAACATTAGCTGTCCCACACTTCATAGTTCTGTCACCTTACTAGGCTCTTAAGCACGCAAGTAGTTTACATCAGAAGTAGCTGAATTTAAGTGCAAGTTGTGACTAGATGTGATTCCCAAGTATTTTATCTGTAATTTCCCTTCAGCTTATCCAGAAAGAAAGGTGCTAGCTATATCTGAGACTGCACCATCATCAGAATTATTCTGGCCTCAAAACTTCCTCAAGGTGTTCTCCTGACTGAAAGGCATCACGTGTCGTGGCTGTACCACTCCCAGGCTGAGCCTCTTCTAAGTGATTCAAAAGCTGTCACTGCAAACTCTGAGCATAGCCCTGTCCTTGCCTTCAGGTCTTGTGCCTTTACTGTCCCTGCTGTTATAGCCAGTGCTGAATGTGAGTGTAAAACCAGTCAACAAAACCCAAAAAGCTTCCACCAAACATTTTTAACTCACTTGACTTTTTGTCCCTTCACCATGCAGCACTCTGCATGTGTCTGCTCCATTTTCTGGGAATGATGGAGCTGATCCTCTCCTAATCCTCACTCCCTGCATCTAACCATCTCCTCCATTGCAGGCTCTGGCAGTGCCGCAGCATGGGGTTTGCTGCTCCCCTGCATACCAGTGACTGAAGACACCTCACAGCAGTTTGCAAGGGATCATGGAGGATTTTTGGAGATTTACAGAATACATAAAGCAACCTGTAGCTGTTTCTCTTGCCTGTCTCTGCGGTGAATGTCCCAGCCTTGCTCAAAGCAGGGGAGATGCAGGTTGCCTGCTGCCAGAGGGGAGGGGGTTGGACTTACCCAGAGAGAGCATGGGGAAAGAAACCAAATGTCCCTGTCGTGAGGTGATGTAAGGAGCCAGATGGACTTGCTCAGAAGCAGGAAAAACTGACCAGGCAGGGCTAATGCACAACTGAGAAGGGGGGTGAGACCTTCCTGCTGTCAGTAGGACTGTTTGGCAAGGGACTGTTTGTTCCCCCCAGATGCACATACTGTGTTTAAACATGAGTCTAAAAATAAAGCCTGCCATTGACATTGTTTTTCCTTACTTCATTTAACAATCTAGTTGCTTTATGACCTGTAATTCTGAATCACATTGAATCAAGCGGTGTAATTTGCAAGCGGGGACAGCGGCCTTTCTCCCCCTTCCCCTCATCTCTGCTCCACTGAGTGTGTTTTAATCCCACGGTTTTCAGCATTCCTAATGAGCCATTAACAAGCTGCCAATTACTTATGCAAATGAGGGGGGGGAGACATGGAGGGGTGGCTGTAGCTAGAGGTAAATTCTGCTACCTCAAAACGGCCTGAGATAAATCACTGCTGCTCTAAGAGCTGCGTGTACCCAAGAGTCCTCTCAGCTATATTATCTGCCATCTAAAAATGCCAGAGGTAATGCAGAGGATGGTTAAGAAAAGGGAAACAGAGGAGTAATCGCACATATATTTTTAATTATGTTTGCCAATAATCTATTTGGTGTGCTCCTTACCACAGCTCTCACTCCTCCCCTTTTCTTCCCAGAACTCAAAGCAGCAGCACCCGCTGCTCGGAAAGGGCTGTACAACCAGCCTGCAGGGTGACAAAGGCCAGTTTCTCATTTTCATGGCAGCAAATGCTCCAAAATCCATGATCTCCAACACTGGGACATTATCTGTGAGGAAACCAAGCCATCCCCATTCAGCTGGGGAGATGAGGGAACAGAGCAGCTGTAGTTTGCAAACCACATATTAAAGAGGTCAGTGAGGCCACCACCAGGTCCTAGCAGGTCCTAAACCCCTGTCCTAATAGTTACTGCTAGAGTCTTCACAGGTAAAGGAGAGGTAATGATCCTCCTGATCCCCTGGGCCACCTACTGAAAGCTTCTTGTGGCCCAGAACAACAAGACCCCCACACTAGGATCTCTGACAGCAGAGGAAAGTGGTAGCACTGGGGGAAGGACCCACTGGTGGGAGACTCAGTGGTTTCCCAGGAGTCTCACTGCTTGGCTGTGGGTTGGCACTGGGAGGTTGTGTAGAGGGGTGCATACAGACAGTGGCCTCTGTGGTCTTCTGCGCTATGGCCACAATACGGACACCACAGGCTGTTCAAAAGCTACCATCTAAGCCACCTTTCTCCCGGTCAGTGCCCAGATAACAGCAGAGGCTGAGAAGGCCACTAAACCTATTCAAACTACAGCCATGAAATAGTTTGCCAGGCACCACATGGATTTAGCAATTTGCCTCCTCCAGGCTGGAGGTCCTTGCACCACACCACACTTTTTTAGGACAGACCTGCTCAGAGACGTGCAATACCCATGAAACAGCACAGCTGTCAGCTGGTTCAAACTTCAAAGGGGATCAGTAGTCTGCAAAGACTGCATGTGCCAACAGAAATTGTCCATGACTGATCTGCATTATCATTTTACAGTGAGATGGTAATACTACCAGAAGTGTTTAATAGCTCAAATGCTAATCAGATATAGGCGAAGTTAAACCATCGTGATGCAAGAAACGCATCCATCAGGATTCTGCTCTTTTGGCGATGCAGAGAGTGAAAATCAGCTCAGTTTCTGGTTTTGGAAAGTAAGAAGATGATTTGACAAATAAATCTTAACCTAGCGATATAAAAGCCAAGTCTCAAAATGGCTTGAGAAATACAGCTTAGGAAACAGGACCAATAAAGCACTTGCATGTGCGATCACTCTATGCTAAAATGCTTTCAGATCAGTATCTCATAATCTCCCCTTCCATCGTCCCTCTCTCTCTCTGTCCTGACAGTGACTCTCCTCTGGGTAACCAATAATGCTCCGTCTTTGTCTGCAGCCAGAGTCATTCCTGACTGACGACTATACATGATTTAGATAAGGCTCCATTACTTAACTTCTGGATGCTGGATAATCAGTTCAACTGCCTTGGCATTAATCATAATAATATTCAAAATTCATTAGGCTAGATTGTTTGGAAATCTATTTCTTGTTAATGTCAGATTCACTGAGCGTAGGCCTGGCAGAGTACAGACAGCAATTTAGTACAACGCAGGGTACAGGAACTCCCTGTGGAAGTGGTCCCTTTCTTTACATGCAGCTGGACCGTGATGCACCTGGTTTGTCATTTGTGAATCTTGTGCAGTAGCACTGAAACACTGAGCGTGCTGCCTCTTGGTTGATCAAGGGGCATCCACAGAAATAAATAGCCGAGCGTGGAGTTTTTAAGGGGGGCAGGTTAGATGCTCAGATCTGTACCCACAAATCTGAATAGTATCTTTTGTACCTAAATACCAGGCAGCCAACCCAGGGACTTTTAGGTGCAGCCGTGGTAGGGAGGTACAAAAATCAAGTCTTTTAAAAACAGACATTTGTTCCTTGCTTTTCTGAAAACTTGCAGTATGTTGGAAGGTGGGGCCTTAGTGCTTTACCAGGATGAAAGACTTACAGCAATAAAATATCTGGATTGTTCTTTCTAGTCAGTTTTCCGTAGGCCAATTGAGGACGGTTCCCTAATGGTTTATTTGGCCTGTTTAAGCATTTTGGGTGATGGTGCTTTCCTTCAGGTACAAGTTCTCACCCTCTAGTTGAACAGTGGTTTCTCAGCAGGGAAACATCACAGAAATATAGAGCAATTTCAGAAGATGCATATGCTTTCTGTCCTAATGAAGGCAATCCGGGGACAGATGGCATCTCAGACAAACACGTTGCAAGCCGTGTTAAAATAAAGAGCTCATCATTGGAGGCTGCAGTGTCACACCTACTAATGATGCGATTAAACTCATCAGTGCCGGTGGGAAAGCTGTGCCAGCTTTGGCACTGCTGAGTGGAGAGCTGCATTTCATGGCAGAGGCAAACCCCAACCCCCTCCCACCCAGGAGCTAGGCCACTGCAGATACATCAAACATAACGATGGTTAAACTTCCTGAGACCTAAAATAGAGGAGGTTGCCCTGGATATGCCCTTTCCCATGCCTGCCTGAAGCATCCCTGTCAAAAGGTGGTGTGGCACTCAGGGGAGAGGCTGCCGATGGTGACAAAGAGGGACAGGCACAGGAAAAGAGAGTGACTGCACCCTTCTGATCATGGCTGTGATGGGGAAGGAAGCAGCAGCAGCACCGGGAAGGGGCAGAACTAAAACCAGCGACAGCCAAAACAGTGGCACGTGCAGAAGGTGAGGCTAGGGTTTGGCTGTAGGATTCTGCTAGAAAACAAGCTAAATTTGAAAATTTGAAGGAATCAAACATTGTACCCTCTTCTACTCCATTTTCCCATCTGAGACTTTCTGTGCATTGACGTTTCCTCCATTTTTTATCAAGTTTTCCAGATGCCCTTGAGTAGGACAGAGATGCCGAAGTCCCATGCATTTTAAACACCGTGTTAAAATTCTTCCTCCCTATTTATTTACCCAGGAGCGTAAATAAATAAGCAAACCCACAAACGCAGGAACCTGGTTCCCAGATACCATTAGAGCCCTTGAGCACTAAGTAGCCATCGCAGATATTGGTAGTTGCCTTCTGCTCCCCTTCCTGCAGCCATATTCTCCACCTCAGTGAGCCCCGCTGGGACCATTTCACAAACCCAGCGCCCAGTAGGACACATCTGACTGTTTTTGCTGTAATGTAAGACTGCTTCTAGATGGTCAGCCCTCCAAAGCAGGAGAGTTTTCCTAGAGGAGCCTCTAGCCACCAGCTCTGCATTAGGGTTAGCCACAAGAGGAAGGACGGAAGGAGAAAGTGAGTCTAGAGAAACCACTAATGTTCTGCAGTGTCTGAGAGGATGAATGACCCTTGCAGACATATGCTGAGCAGACAGGACAGTCCTCAATTATGTCATTGTTGGAGCATTTACTTCAAGGAGAAACGTGACTACAAATGCTGGGCTTAAAGCCTTGGTTGTTTTCACTGACTCTGGATAAGCCACTCCAGTCCAAGAGCATTAGGTATGTGTATGCAGCACGCACAGGCAATGACATGCGTGTCTGTGTATGAAACAGCTTTACAGCCCAAAAAGTAGAGCTGGGAAAAATAAAAGCAAGCCTTATTAAATTTCATTCTGCCCTCTTTCCTTTGTGAGCGAGGGCCCTAAAGGATTTGCTAAGGTATTGGTGGGTGCCAATCCATATATCCCAGTGGGCAACCCACAGCCTCCCTCAGGAAATCACAAGCAAATCTTGCCTGCATGATGGAAATTTCCTGCTTGCCACACTGATTTTCCTCAGCCTCATCCTCACTGCATTATCCCTGTGCTAATTCTACATACTTCTCTCAACGTTTTCTAACCTTCTGGCTCACAGCTTTGTAAATATTTGCAATCAGGTAGCACATCTCCCCACTCTGGTCATTCTTTAGACAAACTATTTACATACAGCTCTTTCTATCCTCAGCAATCAATTGCTTCACACTGTCTTTGTTTCTGCTGCACCTCTCCAGAAGCTGTCGTCCTGACGGATGCTGTTTGTGGGGCTGAGTCAAGGACGTGAGGGCTGAGTCAAGGACATGTGGCTGTGTAATAATAGAGTATTTCAAATAATGATTGCTGTAGAGGCACGCACTTTGCTCTTTGGCTTGGGTTCTTTACATGGATGGCTTCGGAAGAGCACTTATTTCACTGGCATACTGAAAGGCACAAGCTTGCTCTGGAGCTGCCACCCCACAAGGGACTGTGCTTGGTTCGAAGAGGACAGGGTTTATAAAGACAAAATGCAGCGTGGCCTGGGGCAGGCACAATCGCACTTTACAGCGATACTTGCTGTATATTGATCAGAACTGGCTCGATGCTTTATTAGCCACCTGAGAGGTGTGATGAGCTGCTACTGGAATTTGTGCTTGATAATCAAAGGCATTTGTCATTCTTCGAAATGCTCCATGAGTAGGTGTTTGTTTTGGGTGCCTGTGAAAAACAGAGGAGAGCAGTCCAGAGCAAGAGGCAGGGAGGCAGCAGGCACAGGTAGGGTGTTCTGCCACCTACCCCTTGTCCTGACCCACAGGACATCCTTGCTGTGCCATCCCACATGGTCCTGTGGGTGCCATCCCATGGGGCAGGACCCAGAAACTGTGCAGTTATGTGACTCAGCGGAGTCCTCCACCACTGGCAAAGCTCTCCTTGATAAAGTGTGAAAAGCAGCACCCCTCACTGCCATTTAGCCTTCAGTGGCCTGGCACATGTAGCTCCCTCAAAACCCTCCCTTTCTGTTTTGGATTTCCTGCATTTCCTAGACAAACTGCTCTGTTGAGTTTTTTTTTCCCCCCTTCCTCTCACTGACCAGTACAGGTGGCCTTGCTGCCCTCTCATTGCACTTCTGCCAGCTTGAATTTTGAACTATTTAACAGCTTTAAATGCTCCTAATGAGGTTTCAGACTGCACTTTGCTGCCATCCCTCTGCTTTTCTGACACTAGGAAGAAGAGTGGCTTGGAAACCTATTGCGAACTTCCCTGCATCTAATTACATGGTAACTGGTGACCTTGTAAGTACAGGGTAATCTGCTGTGTCATACCAGGGTAAATTATCCCAGTACTTCTGTCTTTTCCACTGTAGCCCTCTGTGAAGATGGAAATACAACCGGTTAAATGGTAATTAATCTTTGAACCATTTAACACTTGCCCAAGCCACTGAGATGCAACCAGCAGAAGCCCATTGGCTCTGCGTGGGACAAGGAACCAGCTCAGGAGACATTGCTCTGGGGGTGTCTGCTGTCATCTGGCCAAAGCAGGGGCCACTTTGTCATCCAGTGTCTCTGGGTGCCGGCTGCCTGAGGCAGTGGCTTTGGGCTGCTTTCTCAGAGCTGGATGTGACTGTCTCTTGCCTGCCCTGCCTTAAGTATTGCTTACTCAGAGGGACGTATCCAGAGCAATCTGCAGGAGGAGAGGAGCACTAGGGGCATGTGGATGCCTGAAGGGAACAGGCACCTGCCCTGTCTGTGTTAGCAGGATGAGGCCAGAGGTTCAGAGCAGCTCATCCGTGATGGGGGTGAGGTGTCAGGAGCATTTCTGTACCCTCAGCCCGAGGGAGGTGTGTGGGAACGGCACCAATGGTTTCCTCTGAAACCATCCAAACCAGCCAGACACGGCCCCAGGCATTCACCCTGCAAAACTCCAGGAAAACCAGCCAAGACATCTGCTTTCTCCCTCCCCGCTGTGAGATGCACTTCATTCCCTCCCATGCTAACAGCCTGTTGCTCCAGAACTTGGGGCTGTCTGTCTGACCCCTGGTACGTTTACGGCAATGACATATATTTGCATATAATTTAGACCCGCTGGCATCATTCCCTCTGGAGAGCTTCAGGTTTTTATAGTAACCACAGTGATGATTTTCAGATTATCGACTAATAAAATTTTTTGTTAGGAACATTAAGGTGGGCACTGTACGATTCCTATGACATTTAAATAGTGCTTAAAAAAACGGGGGGTGGGGGTGGGTTTCTGAATGCATTTATTTTCCAAACAGGAGCACTGAAATAGAAAGTCAAAATCCCACATGCTGGTACCGAGATCAGCTCTGACACCTCCCCTTCGTGCCTGTTTCACTTGAATACCTGCCAAGTTAAATAAGCAAACATGGGATTTCGGCATCCTAGTTGCAAACCTGGTTTTGTCGAGTGAGCCCTCTTCCTTAAGTCACCCTGTGTGGCTGTGACCCCATCTCAGCGGGTACAGCTCCATGTGCCACTGCCCTCTGCGGGCTGGGTCATGATTAATGGGTGCTGCAATGGGCAACGCAGTGGTTTTTCACCTCTGCCTGTACCCACCTATTTCTCCCACCCCATTGTGCACTGGGATTAATTAAGAGGACCAGATTGTATAGCAAGCAAGCCGTGGGTCTAGAGTACCCCACCGCTTCCATGGCGTGTTACCCACATTGTGCAGGCTGCTGTGCCAGTCCCTTCCCTCTGGCTCTAGGTGGCAATTGCATGGTTTGGAGTGAATAAGACTGCACGGCATAAAGCAGGGGCATTTTGGAGGAGAAAAGCCACCCCTGCAGCTCTATGGGATGATATGGCTGATAGCTCTGTGCTTCCTTTCCTAACCTTTCCTAAACTGACTTCTCAAAGATGCTGTGCAGGTAGTAGCTTGCACAGTAAAGCCATGAATGGCATGGAATATCCTGCCAAGAAAGGGAAAAATAGTCAAATGTTTAGCTCAGGGTTAGTAATACCAGGCAAAAGAGACAGAGGGTTACACAATTAATATTCCAGAGAAGAATAGCAAAGAAGTTCCTTTGTTCTGTGAGTAATTTTGCCTTGTACCTCAAGTGGATCATACAAGATTAACGGCAGGTGATTATGTAAAGTCTGTACTACACAGCAGAGGCAAGTGTGAGCTCGGGCCTCCCCATTATCATTACCTGACCTTGCACATTCCCTTTTGCAACCTCAGCAATTTTTTTGGTGGATGGGATTTCTGGGTGGTTATTTTAAGAAAACTGTGTTAAATTTCCTGCTTCTGTGCCAGGTACCTGCCGTTTAGCAAACAGGCCATGACTAAGCATAGACTGGAAATTAGAAGCATCTACGAGTTAAAGCAATGAGATTCTGTGACTGTCTTCCCTTAGGAGCACATTTAATAGTGGTGCTTGATTATGAAAAGGATAAAACTGATGTGATTGATGCAACAGGGGATTGGATTTGATGATCCAGGGAATCCCTTCCAGCCCTCTCTACTCCTAATGAATTTATTTTCTAAGGGCGGGGAGGGGAGACGCAGTGCTCCACTCATGGCAAACAACAGCGATGCATGTAGATACCTGCTGATGGCTAGTGGGTCTCCATCCCCAGATTTAACCTCTTCCCATCACCAAGAGGGTGGAGCAAGTCTTTCCTGGTTCTGCCCATCCTGATCATACCAAGCAGGGGTGGGCACAAGATCCTACCTGCTTCTCTCTTTGCATTTTCCAGCTACTGAGGACTTCCAAAGTTCACTGTCCCTAAACCAGTACCACAAAAGTCTCAGTTCACATGTTCCCTATGTATTTCTAATGTACTTACCTGTCCCCCAACACTGTAATGACAATGTCCCTTGCAATCTTTTTTTTCATGTGAATCTTATTGCTGAAGGGATCACCTTTTAACAATGAGAAACTGAGGCATGGAAGGACCAACTGAATTTCCTACGGTGACATAGGACATCGATAGCATGGAAGGGACCTGCAGTCCAGTCCGAGGCTGGGATCTCACGGCTTGACTCTTTTCCATGCACCTAACTGGGATCTACCTCTCAGAACAGGAATAACGGAGCAGAAAGCATTTTTCAGCCCAAGCATTCACTGGTCTGAGATTCCCGTCCTTTGTCAAGCCAAAGGGGCTGAGCTTGTGGTTTCTGATGGCACAGTGCAAGGCTGTTTCAGAAGGGATGCTCAGGGAAAGTGGTTATGTTCCTTTTTCCCCTTGAGTAGTTTTAGTTCTTTAATTCCTACTTGCTAATAAGATAAAATGCTGTGATTTCTGCAGGATCAAATGGTGCAGGATATGCTAAGGGAGTTTATTAATTAGCATGCTTCCAGGGCTGGAAAAAAAAACCTAATAAAAAGAAGAAACAGGGTTGTATATGATAGCTATAAATATGACCCAAGCATTACCTGCCATGACATTTTAGTTAAGGGGAGGCTGTCATGGTTGTTCTGGACATGGCACTCTGATACCGAATAAAAATCACAAATGAGAGGGCAAGACTTTTTCTTTCCAAAGTGCAGTTGTTCACAGACGTGCTACATTTCTCCAGGGCCTGATCCTGCAAATAATACCAGGTATAACACTTCTGTGTGTGAGTGCTCCTCTGGCTTCCCCAGGGATTGCTTGGAGCCCCGAGTGTTAAAACCAGTGGTAAGTGGTTGCAGGATCAGATTCATAGTGTGCCAAGAATTTTGGATGAAAAGAGCTATAAAGAAGTCACATATTATTATGTCACATTGCAAAGGTCAAGCCCAGTATTTGTTCTGCCATAAGGACATGATTGAAAGGCAAAAAAATAGTGTCAGGGCACAGGGGAAAATAATTTTTTAAAAACTGCCTTCAGGGCTGAGGATAGAAAATTACATCAGTGCTTAGAACTAAATTCCCATCCACACCCCACAATTCAATTTTGGCTCAGAAAGGCATAAACGTAACAAAATCACCTTTCGGTGGCACGTCTTCTTATCCACTGACATATCCCCTGTAAAATCAGCGATATCTAAACTCACACTCCTGTGTGATTCTGACAACAGTCAGGAACTGCCAGAGCCCTGCTGCGTCACAGATCCCGGGAGGGCTTTGCAAGATCCACTCAGCTGCTTAACACCACATAGGCATTCCTTTAATCACCATCGCTGGGATAGGAGGAGTGATGGCAGTGACACTGGGAGGAGGCTGTGCAGTGGGACAGCTAGTCCTTCATCACCTGGCCAGGAGCACACACCTCACCTAGCAAAGACACGGGGAGGTTTGGGCAATTGCACCCTGGTAATTTGTCCCAGCCACAGCTACTTTGCAAATATTTATGCCCATCTCTCTGAGCTTGCTGTAACAGGGAAGCTATTGAGAAGTATGGAAGCCATCACCTTCCTGCCTTAACTTATGAGGGGTCATAACTGCTCTGCACAGACAATGTATTTGGGTGGATTAGCTCCATCTGCTTCCAAACAGATTCAAGCAGACTCCCCAACTTTCTGGATCAACAGAGCACTTCCTTGCATGCAAGCAGCAAAAGCCCACCAGGCAATCAAGTCCAATGTTTGCCCCTCTCACAGACTTCTGCAGCTCTCCTCCAGCAGCCCTGCAGCTTGCTGGCAGTGGCTTCTGCAATCCCTACACAGAGGCTCCAGCAAGAACAACGGGGTGATGGCCTCTCCTCTGGGAGGGGAGGAAGGCCAGGGTGTTACCAGCTATCAGCTGGCTCACATCAACCACCACCTTGGCAAACCAAACCCCTTTACACTGCCGGAGCATTGAACCTGTACCAATCCCTCCCTGCCACTCCTCTGGGCAAGGGATGGGAAGAGCAGTGGAGCAGTGATGGTTGACATCCACTCAATCGCAGCTGCAAGCACCCAACCAGTCAGACACCGAGGCTGTGTCTAGACGAGCAGACAAAAGGCATCAGGGCTGGCATGTGACAGTCCAACTGTTCAAATGGTCTGGTTTTAGTGCATGCCAATTTGCCAGCATCCAAACAACTATTGAGAGGACACACAAGTCAGGGACAGTCCACGCTGAGCAGTGTAAGCACCACCCTGCTTGGAGTGGTTTAGCTGGATGGAGAGAAACCATGCTGTGCTCACTGCCATCAGAGCTGGAGCATGGCCCACGCTGTCCACTAGTGCAGACACAGCCTGAACACCCACAGAGGAAGAGTGCACTGAGGACTTTTGCATTCACCCCGTATTATCTCACCACACAGACAAGCCCCAGAGAGTTGCTGTAGTAGAAACACGTGCAGTTCCCATCACGCACAAGAGCCCTTTTGCTGCCAGACACACTAGACCCGGTCTAATCCCAAAGCCGTTCAACCCCACGTGTCATTTCATGCTCAAGCGGCACCAGTCCCCCGCTTCCAGCTGCCCCAGGGGTCGAGATCCACTCACTGTTGCAGCTGCCGACGGTGCCAGTCTCTGTCGCTGCCACGCTGCGCTGAACTGGCCCTTCAGACGCGGCCCTTCCTGACAGTGAATGGGTGAAAACAAGGGAAGGAGACAAACAAAAGAGAAGGGAAGGGTGAGAGAGGGAGGGAGGGATGGGGGGGGGATGAAGCAAGGGGACAAGAAGGGAAAGGGTATGTCTTTAACTGAACCGTATGGTCTTTCACTGGATATAACATCCCAACACTGCACAACCCTTGCTGAGAGGGCATGGGGCAGGTGAGACCCTCTGGCCCTGGTCACCACCACCTGGCACCATCACCTGCACCAGTGTGGAGGGAGGGCAAGCTGGGCGAGAACCAAGGTGGGCTTGGCCTCCTGAAACCTCTCCTTGGACTGTGAAGCCACATCCCTGGGGGGGACCCAAAGTCTCTCTCCAGAAAGGAGAAGTTTTAGGAGGCTGAAGCAGTTCTTCTGTTTCTGGTACTCAAGCATCCTTCTCCTTGCCCATTGCCAGCCCTCCTGGGCACAGTTCAGAGACGCATCTGCCTCTGCCAGCAGAACAAATCCCAGGCCTGACATCTTTGCCCAAGCAGGCTCGGGTTAGCCAGAGTTAAGGGCATCACTGGCCAAACATCCCAGTGAAACAGCTGGTACATCATCCTGTGCTTCCCCAGAAGTCTTTGCCTCATCAGTACCGTCGCAAGTTGGGGTGGGGGGGAAATAAAAATTCTAAACATTTTCATCCCATATCTTCTGATAACCCTCAAACCTGCCAGTGCTTGCAAAACTGAACCTTAGGAGGGGACAAGGGAAGCAAAATAATGGAGCAGAAAACACAGTGATACTTTTTCCCATATATCAAAGCAGGAGAGATTTGAGGAACAAAAGGGAGGAGAAGGGGTAGGGATCTCAGTGTGCAAATTAAGAGTGAATGACAAGCATAATACGGTTTGCTGACTTTCTAGTTTGGTGTTCATGTTCCCACCAGGACAAAAAAGAGACAAAATCTCAAGATTTTGTTGGTGAGCATGGTGGTTTGTTGGGAGACTTGTGGCTGGACTGCTTAAGGAGCTGAAGCTGACAGCTGCCCCAGAGAATACCAAAAATATGGCCTCAGGGTGTGTCCAGCCTAGTCATCACCCTGGGCGTCTTCCCACCCCACACCAGAGGTGAAAATTGAGCTGCTAAATGTAGCTGACAGCTCATTCTGCTTGGGGAATTGTCCCGTGAATGACTGACTCACCTCCCTTCCCAAAGAAATTGAGGTAGGAAATGGGTGGGGAAAAGACTTAGAAAATTGTTTCATGCTGGTTCTTTAAATTGCCTCTGCATTACAATGTTCCACTTAGGGAGAAAGAAAAGAGAGATCTATCACATAAAGCCACATCCTAAAGCCAGATGTGGCAGAGGTATGGACATTGGACAGAAGCAGAGCAAATGAAGTCATCCAGCAGTGGAAAAAAACATCAATATAATATAGTGCAGAACAAAGCAAATTCTACCTCAAACATAGAGCTGAAAGAGAAACATCTTCCTCTGTCAGATCTATTACCATGCATTTATTCCAATAACAAATAACTAACCCAGAGAGTAACCCAAACTTGATTTATTCTTCCATCTAAGTAAATACGAGGAAGCAGCCGAATCTGCCTGTAAAAAAAACACTGATCTCATATGTTTTCCTTGTATGTATTGGAAAAAAATAGGAGTGGAGTTTCTGCTTTGCTGCCAGGGGATGCTGGCAAAGCATTTGAGCTATAGATATTGTATCTTGTCACTAATGACTGCAGGGAACTAAAAGGGATTTGGATTTTTTAATGCTTCACATTAATTGATAATTTGGTCTCAGAATCCACAGTGGAACACAGGATTTGCTATATTGGATCAGTGTAGTGGCCCATAAAATCTGGCGTCTTGCCTCAGTGATGCTCAGAAAAATTATCATCCAGTATCTTTGCCTATAAGGTTGTAGGCCATTTCTGTAAGGCCATACAGTTGAAAGAGGAAAGGTTTTTCTGTCCTGCACAGCAAGCCTCTGTAAAACCCTGACACGTGGTTTTGGCAAGGCTATATTATTTTTTATTTTTTTTTTCTTTTTTAAATGCAAGGAAGAAACTCTGTAACTACAAACAATTACAACAGACGTGCTGCTGCCTTTCCTCTTGGTCACTGCAGCTGAAATAGCAAGGAGGTGAACTTGTCCTTTCAAAGGGCAAATGAGAACATCACTGGGGACAGAGGGGGGAAGATGCCTTGTACTGAGTGAAACAATATTGATTAGGCAGTGCAAAGATTTCCCTCATTTTAGCAATCTTATCATGTGTTGCCCACATAATTGGAGGGGGAAGAGAGAGGTGGAATCGCTTAAGCGTTCAAAGCTCAACACACACCGTGAAAAGATTCCTATTTTGTGTGTGTGTGCAATTTTGTGCATCGTTGCCCCTTGATTGTACATTGAACATGCTCTCTTTGACAGCCTAGCCCTAAACAGCCTGTTTATTAAAGACAGCTGCTTGCAAATAGGGGCTTTCTCCATCCAGCTGGCGTGGAGAAGGAGCTTGCTGAGGCTGAGAGAGAGGCAGCACTATGGAACAGAAGGGGATCAGGAGGGTAAAGCCTGTGGAAACCCTCACTATGCAGGAATCAGAAGGCAAAAAGAAAGGTAATGCTTTCTTTCCATGCAAACATCTTAATTAAGGAGGACAATGAAAGTATTTGCATCTTAATTTTTCTAGGGAGGTTTTCAGTTTGTCTTCAAGCGAGGCATAATTTCTTTCTGCTCCCACTAAACTGGCTTATAACTTCTCTGCTTCCAGTTTTGTGCTGATGAGGTTTGGGGATGGTCCCCACCTTTCTCAACTGACGTGTGATCTCATGGCTGTCCCCATGGTAAAGGAGAACTGACATCACAGTCCTGCAGGTGGGAAGGTGGGTGGAGGCCAACGGCCATCTGGGATGAAGTGGGGAAATGGGTCCAAAAGCCTAGATAAGGTGAACAGGGAGGCTTTTATGCATCCAAGTCTCCCTCAATTGTAAGTGGCAGTGCTCCTTCTAAAGCATGAACAGTTTGTTTCCATATGCTCAGGAGCACTCACACTATTTCTGATCCACCTGGGGCTAAAATAATGAAGCTGGCTGGCATATGGTTCTCCATCTTCTTCTGCCCTAACTACAGTTTAAATCAGGCTACCTTGGTAAAACCCATGAACCATCAGTTTCTGTGGCCTGCCCTGTACAAAATACTTCCTTGTTTCTGATGTCACCACGGAGGAATATGTTTTGGATGGATCTCTACTGTGGGAAAGTCTCTCTGGCTCAAAACTAGGTACTCTCTTCCATGTATCTCACAGCTTTCAGGCTAATGGGACATGAGAGTCAGGGCAGCAGGAGGAAGGAAGAACATTGCATCACCAGCAGCCTCTGGTAGGTGGCTATTCACTTGGGGACCACACTTGGACAATACAAATTCGAACAGAGGTAGAAACATTTTCACAGTCAAGGACGGGAAGGGAAGGAACTATTCAAGAATGGGTGGGGATCAAAAGTAGCTTCTCTAGCCTCTCTGGATCTGTTGGCTGCACCCAGCGTACGCTGAAAATAGAAGAGTCCTGCCATCCTTAATTAAGTTTTATGGGAAGGGAACTGCTTTGAAAGAAAGGGTTCCTGAAATCTCTGCAGGAAACTTGCCGTCTCAAGTTTTCACAGCAGAGGTGAACAGCCTTGGGTGGTTTCGCTACATTGAGAAACAATCCCAGTTTTCTGAACTGAACTGAGTCTCTGACTTTGTGGAGATGGTGTTACTACCCCTCAGCTGAGTCCAGCATTTGACTGGTTACTCTCCCCATCTCCCAGGAAAGCAGAGATCAGCCTGGGCAACTTTTAAGAACAGACGGGACCCTGACCTCAGTCAGAGAGACATAGGGGACGGTATGGAAACAGAAGAGCCCACAGCACATGTCCCACAGTAGTTTTCCATTCCTCGATATACCCAGTGACACAGGGTTTTCCTGAAACAAGGTAAGTATTTTGTATTTACTAGCCCCTCATAGATTACATTTCTTCCACAATTCTGTTCAATCACATTTTCAACCCATCTCAGCTGCTGGTGCCTACTATCTCCTGAGACAAGGAGTCCCACCACTTTACTCCCCACTGCAGCATCTCTGTTGGATCTGAACCTGCCATGACCATCACCAGGTGTTTTAGGTCAGGAAATACTGAACAACCAACAATTCCTCCCTATTTGGCTGCATCTATGACCTCCACAAATGGAAGGTCAGGAGTAAAAATCCATCAGGAAGCTAAGCTGACAGGCTTTGAACTCCCAGCTCTCTGCAGCTCAGTCCAGTGTTTGGGACAAAGCAAAAGCCTCAACTGAAATGTCTGGGAATGGGGCTGAGCTTGGACTGCAAGACTGTAAGTTTGATTAACTCTCAGTAATATTGTGAGCGTTTGGGTGGTTTGGGGGGAACACTGAGAAGTTAAATATGGAGGTCAGTGTTTGGGTGAATGTTGAGACTACATTAAACAAAAAAACCCAAGCCAAATGACTTGCAATGCAGCAGCAACATACCCCAAGCAGGAAAAGAGGTGAGCGCGGGGGTCAAGTACCATAGCAGGGAGTTTTTATTTCCCAAAAACAAACCGCTCTTTTGTGCCTGTGCTTCAAAGAAGATGTCACCAGATTGTGAGAGCTCTTCACCTGCCACATCCCTCTTATTACTGAAATGAAATAAATGGCAACAGCATGAAAACAGCAACTCAAGCAGGAGAAAGACAGGTAGACAGTGAGGAAAAGGGGGAGGGGGGAAACAGGGTGCAGGTGGAGGTCTTGGCAGGGTGGAGAATTAGGGCAATTACCATTTCTGAGAAAATGCCAGAAATACAACACAACATAATTTCCCCAATTAATTCCTCTGCACTTGAGCTGCTTTGTGTGAAGGGCTCTTAATGTTTCAAACAGAAGAAGAAAAAAAAAAAAAAGACTCAACGTTTGTTTTTCCCTTAGTGTAGAAATGGAGAAGCGTTGAGGAAAAATGTCTGGCTACAACACGAGATGATGCTGTTACATCTTCCTTTCAGGAGATAAGGAACTATGCCGTGGATTCAATTTGCAGAGTTTTTTACAGGAGCCACAGAGATATCAAAGACCAGCATGTTCAATATCACACCGACTTTTCTTGCACGCAGAACACACCAGGACAGGAACAGAGACACTTAACCCACACACCCACATTGAGCAGTTCCCTCACCTCCCCTGTTTCCAGTCCTACTGCAAGTTCAGTTCTTTTGCCCCCAAAACACCAGTAAGGGCAGCTGTGAGGCACTGTGGTGTGTGAGCTGTCCACACCTCATGGGGCATAGAGGTGTCATCTAATCAGAAGGATGGCAATGCAAACAAGGAAAGATATAACAAATCAGGGGTTGGGGTGATGGAACACATGGGTAAACAAATGCTGAGAAGGGCATGTGATTATTTCAGCAGCAGACACAGGCTCCTGCATATAGCAAGACTATGGCTCTGCCTGGCCGACCACAGTTCTAGGGTTCTCCAAGTAACTATGAGACTTTCCTGCCCTTACTTAGGTATGAAAAAGCAAGACAAGTTCACCAGGATCCCACTTAGTACAGGAAAAAAATTAAAGTAGCTTTCACTTCTAAGTCTTTTCCTTAGTGTAACATATATCTACAGATATGAAACTTTCCCAACACGCTACCAGAAAGGATTGAGACAAAGGAGTACATTATATTTTTCACCTCAGAGAAGGAGTAGAAGAGCCAAAAGACAATGCCCAACTGCTTAGCATTCACACAACACTTAGGTACTGGAAATGTTACTGAGGTTGGAAGCGAACATGGCACACACATTGCACCATTGCACACAGCAGTCAACATGACCAGGGACTGAGCTGGTTGTCCCCCACCCATCAACAGTGAAGTGGAGCCTGGGTGCACAAAGAGTGGCTCACTCTCTCTCCAGAGCTGAGTACTCCTGCCAGTGTACACTGGGTCTACCTTCAAACATAAGACTGGCAGTATTTTTTCTTCCTAAAAGTAAGTGAGTAACATATCCCAGATAGAATTTCAGAGGGAGTTTTCTTCCCCCCTGTCCAATAGCATCCTGCTTTGGAGGTGATGGTGCAGAGCCCTAACACCCTCATCACAGGACTCCTTCCCGGGGCCCACAGGGCTGGACAGGAATATCCCTCTGCAAGGCTCCATCTCCCATGTTGTAAATGTGCTGCATGAGATGCACAGCAAAGCAACAAAGAGAGCACCAAGGGACACAAAAGTGGGTGTTGTACAGCTGAAGGACATACATGGGCATTAAGGAGCCCTGGAAAGGATGCACAGGCATTTGCCTGTGGGAGAGGGCAGCTAAACCTCTGCAGGGAGTTCAGAGCTGGTGGGAACAGAGCATCATTCAATAGCAGCGTGATTGTTTAGGGACCCTCTATCTAGGAGAGCGTGGGTCAGACTAAATCTAGTTTCAATGTAAGGCTTGTCTATTAGCCTTATCTACCATGGTGAATGAGCCTGTAAAGGAGCACGACCCAGGCAGCTGCTAAACCTCAGTGATCTATTACTTGCATGGAAACTTCACTGGGAAAGTAACTGACTGTACCCAGGAGAAAGAAAACAATTTTGAACTCCAGATGAGAAGAACTAAAATAAGAGATGGTCTAGATGGGAGATGGTCATCAGGAAGCAAACTGACAATAAGTACTGAACATTATAAAGAATGTGGGTTTTTCTTTAGCCATTTTTAAAGAAAAAGAAGAAAGAAAATGTTTACGCAGTAAACCTTCATGCTTCAGAGGAGGAGGCATCTGCCAGAGGGATGGTAGGCTTTTTAAAGAACACTAACCTAAGGCCAAAGTCACAGCAGAAATGTTGTTTTGGTTCCGATGTCTAAGGATGCAAGAGCCAAGGTTCATAGGAAGAGATATTAATCTTTTATTAAACCAACTGATACTACTGGAAAAAAAAACAAAACCCAAAACAAAACAAAAACCAACAAAGAGTTCAGAGAGGGTTTGCGTGTATAAAATTCATTCTTTCTTCCCCTCTCCAAGAACATCATATGTTCTAATAAAAGATATTATTTCTTCCTGCAAACCTTGTCTCTCCCAAATTCCAACAATGTTCCAAAGTGGTAAGGACACAGAAGCAGAAAGCTTTTTTTGTTATTATGTTTAGCTCTGTGTTGCTAGAAATAGAAACATATTTTCAGAGCCCTTTGAAAATCCTGCATGTGCCTTTTGGGTTTTTTTTGACAAGCAGGTGTCCTCTGCACGATGAACTGTGACCAAGAGAACACTCAGGACAGACCTCTGGGAAAGGATGGGGCTAAATCCCTGAGAGGTTTCAAGCCCAGCCCAGGATTTGTGGCAGGATGCCAGAAGGATGGGGTATAGGAGATCTGGACAGAGGGATGTGTTGATGAAGTTTAATGTCTTCATAAATCCTTCCTCTGCTCGATACGTGTCTTCACTGCTGATGTCCCACCCATGTCACAACATTACCTTGGAAGTTATTAAAGACTGCTGACTACTGTTTAACATGTTAAATACTATTTAAGACTCTGTTATCTTCTAAAGAAGAATAAATACTGGCCTTTCCCTGGGAAGCTTCCACATGATTTTGTTTTGGAATCGAATTACACATTTTGGGGGACAAAAGGAAAATTATCCGGATTTTACTGGAGCACAGGTGAGTTCAGAGCTGCAGAAGGCTCTGGGAGCAACCAAACCCCAGTGTGCTGGGTGAAAGAGCAGCTGGGGTTCCTAAACCCAGCCCCAGTGATGCTCACAGTTCTGGACCACATCCCTCAGCCATTGTGACAGCCTCCATCTGCCCAAACAGCATTGGGCAGGCACCATGTGCCTGACGTGCTGCAGTCTCCATGCCACACTCAGTTTGGCTGAGGCACAGCGTCCCTGACCTGCAGCGTCCCACTACCTGCTGTCACAGTCCTGAGTCATACCTAAAAAAATCACCTACTCACGCATTTTTTTTTAAAGAAAACAACAAGGAAAATGAAATCCGCCCAAATCTTTTCTCTCCAATATGGATATATTCCATGCTGCCTTCCCACAGAGACCCACACCAAAGATTGCACAGCACATTACACAACACATCACAGAAATGCTTCTTCAGCATCCCTGCCTTTGCTCTTCAGTCCCTCCGCTTTCTAATCAGGTGCTGTTTCACCTCTCCCCACCACCTCCACAACCATCTTCACTCCAGCCTGTCTTGTTGAAAGAAGGTTTAAAGGCACCAGCTGACGGGATCCCTCTGTGATGCACAAGGAAAAGGACGCATCTGTCTTCAGGCAGAACATGGAGAGCCTTTCGGAGAGGGGAAACAAGCCTCTCTGCTGCTTTTGTTACGCAAATGTTTGTTTTCTGTATCCAAATGTGTAACAGGAAATTAAGCAGTTCACCTTTGTTAAAGCACTATTGCATCCCACAAATGCAGGAGCCAGATGGTGTTCTTTCTTTGTTTTAAAAGATTAAAAATTAGAAAGAAAGGAAATGGCTAAGAGCTAATCCTCAGCCTGGAACACACTCACATATCCACATGCCCTGTTATCTGTGCTCGTGAGGCCTGTGGTAGAGCAGACATGAGGGCCCAGTGGACTGAAGTGAGTCTGCTTGCAGAGAGCTCCAGACCTGCCACTTTGAGGAGGAATCCTTCACCCTCTTTCCAGAAAGTGACAAATTACAGTATTCTCCCTGGGCTGCAGCTTGGACACACCAAGCAATATTTTCTAGAAACTACCTGAAGTAGAACTTTGCTCCAGGTCCTACCACTGAGAATGGCAAAATGCTGACAGAGGAGAGCTCCTGTGCACAAACACCGAGAAACAGACTCTGGAATTTTACTAGGCAGGTTTTAGATGTGACCAGGGATAGCATCAGAGTTTCAAAGTTCAACTCTTCAGCAACATCTCCAGCTTCCATAGGTAAGACCCAGGAGCTGTTTGGTTCTTGCACTTGAACTCATTTGCTTTCTATCTGTATCCTTTCCCTCAGTGGTGTATCATGGTGGATTTCATGATGGGTCTGAAAGGATTGTCTCAGTAGCCTTGAAGAGCCAGCCTAACACGCAAGGGATATGAGGAATTAAATTATGAGGAAGATAGAGCACAAATGCACAAATGTTGTGAAGCCAAATTGTTTTTCTCACCTATGTTTGCAGGACAAAGCAAATGCTGCTTCTTAGCAGAGTTCAAGTCAAGTCTAACACAGTCAGTTCATGAGCCCCATGTGGCTTCATTAGTGTCACAAGCAGGTTTCTGTTCAAAGTGTTGAATACTCTTGCTTGTAGGGAACTTAAAAGTGCAGGTTGACACACAGGAACCAAATAGATTTCCCAGTCCAGAGACAGCAAGGCTCACACTAGGTCTTGCAGAGAATGTGCAAAGGCAGAGGAGAGCAGAGGTACGAGATAGTGGTGGATGTGGAAGGACAGAGACTGCCACGTAACAGTGAGTGCACCAGAAAGGTGAATAATGAGATCAGCTCCATGTGCTCTCCTGGTAAACATGTCCCACAACGCAGTAATTAGAGAAGGAATTTGAAATTAACAGCTCTGGGTTCTTCTCATATGCAGGAGGAGTGTGGTTGGGCTGTTGCTGGAGGAGGGATGAAGGACACTTGTCCCCTGCTCTTTGCCGAGGGGATATCCTATGGCTAGGATATTTCCAGCTCTGCCACTGAATTCTCTTTTGGCCCTGGGCAAGTCCCATAAACCCTCTGCCCTTCACGCCACCAGTGTAAATTTGGGCAATCAGAACCTTCTTTGGATTCTAACAGAGAAAACATCTCCATACACGCAGAGCATGGGCTTACGATCAGGAGTTTTAAAAGTACTGAAAAGTGAGTGAAAACAAGAAAATCAGCTAAGAGTTAAAGGCTGTGCTGGTCTGAAGCTCAGGTCTTCCTCTGGCAAACAGGTGATAACTAGTTATTACTTTAGTCATGCATGACAGTTTGTGTTAGCAGAGAAAAGACCACTGAAAAGCCTTACAACACTGCACAAGATAGCATGGAGCAATCCTCAGCAAAGCATTTTGCACAGACAGGATGAGGTCTACAGGACACCACCACAAAGACAAAAAATCCCACATCAACGAACTGGCCTGTGGAGATCATCTCAATTCTCACTTTCTGGGGGCCCTCCCAACCTTCACCTGTCAATAGCAGCAAATTATTTCATTGCATAGAGAGCTCTTGGTGCTGCAGGACAACAAGCTCGGCTGGGATTTTTTCAAGTGGTGTGACACCGACTGTGGCAGGGATAAGTTTATCCTGGCTGAAGGAAAGGAGGCAGGCAAAAATGTGGGTAATCACATGGGCTGCTCCTCATCCTCCCCTGGGTTCTTCTTTCCTACGCACTCCTTCCTGAAGTTTCGTCAGTGATGGGACTGTACCCACCTCTCTTCCCTCATCACTGTCCAGTAGCTGCACTGAGATGTTTTTCCAACATGGGCTTTTTTGCTGCACAGCAAAGACTGGTTCCGTCACTGGCAATTAAACTTAGTGACAGGCCAATGTCCTGGGCTGGGAAAGGTGGTATGTCTCAGCAGAAATCTGATCACATTCTTCCTCCTCCCCAGCACAGTATCTCCACTTAGCAAGTGCCTATCACACAAAGAAAACCTTCTGAATTAGATCAAGCCAGTAAGTCAACCCTTTCTCATGTAGCTGATAGAAATAATTCTCAAAGCCAAAAATCCATGTTGTAACCAGAAAAAAACAGACTCAGTCCAAGCATTGGGCTAGAAATCACTGCTCCTTAGCCTGAAAAGCCTTTCCCTGCTGGTGGGTGACCCAGCGACAAATGTCTGCTCCAGTGTTTCAAACACTATGCGCATCACAGCTAGGGGTGAGAAGGAAACCTGCTGTCCCCCTGGGGAGGCTGCCATCACAGGCAGATGGGGCAGTGCAGACAGGTACAAAGGGAGTGTGCGAGACAAGGGGACAGTGCGAGCACAAATCACAGAAGAAAACGCTGGAAAGGCATTCCTGACTCATTGAGTCCATCCCCAGAGACAAGTGCAGGATTAGCCTCTACACTAAACCTCTGCACATTTTTATCTAGTTGCTTCCTGAACTTCTTTAATGACAGGCCCTCAGCAACCTACCTCTGGCAAATTATTCCATTGTCTAAATGATGACCTTGCTGGAAAAAAGTGTTTTTGAGGTTGAACCTAAATTGCCTATTATTTCCTCTTCCGTATTTTATGCACTTATCAGTCAGTCTTTCAGTTGCCTTTTCTGTAGGTCCCTGTATTAAGTTTCTTTAATCTAACACCAGAGGTCACAGCCTGTAGTCTTTGTCATCTCTTTAGATTACCTTTAATTTATCAATGTCTTCAAAAAAGAGGGGGAAAAAATAGGAAGTAAGAATGGGATGACTTCAGAGCCACCCCAAAGCGTGTGACTGCAGTATCACAGGGCACTCTGTGGGTAGACATCTGCATGGATGTCTGAACTACAAGCATGCCCAGGACTTAAAAGGAACAAGGACAGTGGTTCAGGGATGCCTGATCGACACCTGTGTGCATGTTTCAAAGAGGGAATAACCAAGTGAGTGAGCTCAAGAGCTCAAAAAACTGATTTAGTGTAACATTTCCTAGTCTCCCTTTGCTCTGAGCATCAGACTGTCACTGGAGCTGCCTTACCCTGTAGTAATCAGTGCTGTAGACATCTCTTGACATCCCAAAGTCTCCAATCTTCACCAGCAGGTTGGCTCCGACCAAGCAGTTCCTGGTGGCCAGGTCTCTATGGACAAAGTGCTGGGAGGCAAGGTACACCATTCCAGAGGCGATCTGGCTAGCGATGTGGAGCATCTGGGATAGCCCTAGCTCCCCTTTGGCTTGTCGAGGCTGCCCATCCACGAGGATCATAGCATCTGGGCCATGTGCCCTATAGGGAGGAAGAAGCAAAAAGCATAGAGTTGGGTCTCAAAAGTGACCAGGAGATAGGAATCCCCCACGGTCGCTGTTCCTGCTGGGTGAAGTCTAGCCCCCAGCTCTGTAATGTGAGGGTGTACACACAGCTCCAGTGGAAATAAAAAAAAAGAAAGCTTAAGAAAACAGGAGGTTGGTGGGTGAGTGGGTGCCATACATTCTTCTCCTACCCTTATTCTTACTGCAAGCAACCTCTTATGGCCACAGATGGAGACAGACTGCCAGGACAGAGGGACCATTGGCTTGATGCAACGTGGACATTTTTCTCTGGCAAGACCTATGCAAAAATAATGAGCTTCCAGATACTTACATGGTTGATCCAGTTAATTCTTACACCTTGGAAACCTTCCCAAATGTAGAGATATGCCCTCCTTTTCTTCCACACCCATCATATTCCTTCTATCTAGTCTCTTTCTTAATCCCAAACAGCCTTCTCTCTTTCCTCCAAACACCATATCACCAAACACTGCCCCAAATCAATATCAATACAGTCAGAGATCACAGAAAAGGTTTCAGAGTAACACCAGGAGCTTCATCCCTAGAAAATACCTTTTATATCCTAAGCTATCTCAGAGGTAACACAGGTATTGTGAACTGCGAAGGCACGAGCAGAGGTGCAAAGGTTAGACCTGGATGTCAGCAGATGCAGAGAACATCCTGGGCAACAAAAGGAAATATTTTGCTGAACCAAGTGCATTGTAAATGCAGGACTTAATGTCACTCTCATTCCTGTCCTGTCCTCTTTTTTTGTCTCCTTCCTCGCTGTGTACCAAGCCTATCTTAGCCATGCTCCCTCTGTGATGTCTCTTCCCTGGGTAGAGCTCACCCTCTGGTAGCCTGTGTGACGGTGGAATAACAAAAGGCCTCATATTTAGGGAAAAGCAAGAGATTTTGCCGTGACCTTCCTCCTTGTGACTAAGATACAGTACAGCATTTCCTCCAAGGCTTTCACGCTGCTCTCTTTGAAATGATTCTTGGCATTTCACCCCTGTCATCAGCAGCAACCCCACAGAGAGATAGCAAATTGAAATTGCACATACAGAGCTTTCCCTCATTCTTGAAATAGGACTGAACAACCCACAACAAGATCCAAACTGTTTGCCTCCTTTATCTTTGTTCCCTAATTGCCCTATTGGACTCGAGGGTGCACCAAGGGATTAGCATCCAGACATTTAGGGCTGAACCAATAGTTTTTCAAATGCCCCTCTATTCAGCTACCTCCTGCTACCCTGCCACTGGGAACATGGATCTGAAGGTCCCCTCCTAGTAGAAAGGACAGCTGGAAGAGGAGAGAAACTGCAGAAACAAGTGCTGAGGAACCAGGATTGTTGGGAGCCACGAGCAGGTGATGCTGCAGTGCATGTGGGATGAGCTGGCCGGGAGCAGGGCTGGGGCTGCTGTAGGCATCTTGGAGACTCGTGGGCACAGTGGGAGCAGCAGCACACTGGAAAAACTGCTAAGGGCAAGGAGGAGCTGCAGAAGAGTATATTCAGAAATGACTGCTTGGTGTCTTAGTTAAACAGGCCACAGATGGGTTGACCCCAGGAAATTACCTGGTGGTGACAACACATTTACAGCAGGTGAAGCTGAGCCAGGACTGAGAAGGTTAGCTAAAAACAGCAAAGCAGGACAAACAATAGTTTTTAAAACTGTGCTGGACAGTTTGTACCAGTTATGCCTTTCACTGCACCCTTCAGCTGCAGCTGATACCTGTTGTCATCAGAGGTAAACAAGCCTATGTAAGAAGCAAAGGATATACTACTACCTCATTACTGACACCTTTTTCAAAAACAATAATGGCCTCCAAAGAAATGTCTGTGAAGGAATAGGTGATGATTAAAAAATGGTCAGCCAACATCTTATTTCACTGGCTCTTTGTACATCTAACTCTATAGAACACGTCTCAGTATGTCCTAGATCATACATACACCCCCTTCCCTCTCCCTTCCTTTCTCCATCCCACATGGTTATAGTCCAAAAGAAAGAACTATCAACACATTTATGAGATTAACAGAAGGGATAGTACATTTAGTTGTGTCAAGAAACCTCCAGAGAATATAATAGGGGTCCACACATCTGTTCTCGGAGAAATGGGGTTAATTCAGCTTTACAAAAAGGCCATAAGATTGGGTTGATCCCCTGCTAAAGAACTGTTGGGCTTTTTTTTCTGTTATGGAGTGATGGAAGCTTTTGCCAACATGAGGAAGAAAATCACCCCTTTGGCTTCCTCTGCTGAAATGTCCCTTCTGTCCCATGACATTCTGATTGTGGGGCTCCTCCACTGGAAGGACTGACACAAAAACATCAGAACTACGCCATTTTTCTAACAAGATCTATTGTCTTTCTGAGTTTACAGTAAATGGCAACAGCTTGCTCAGGTCTGTAATGGCAACGTGCAAATACCCCTACTGCACATTTGCTGCTGCCACAGACACAAACCAAAAGCTAGAAAACCAGTGACAGAAGGAAAGGGAAGAAGTGATGGAGATACTCAGTAAGCAGAGAAGGAAGCTGATTGCTGCAGACCCCTGTGTGCTGGGGACCACCCAGCCTTGCCACTGGCACAACCTCCAGCCCCTGCATATACCAGCCCCAGGGATGATCTTTTCACTATCCCTTTTCTTTTAGCTAGGACACCACATTTGCTGTCTCCCCTGGTGCAGAAAGCAGGGTAAGTTGTCGCACTACCAGAAATGGTCTTACATGCAGGGGCCCTGGAAGGTGCATAAAGCTATCCCAATACATAGCACCTCTAGCCCAGCCGGTAGGTGTTGATCCTCGTGTTCCCCTTGCCACACCAGTTAATGATAGCCCAGTAAAATTCACTGTCTTCTCTGGAAAGCCCACAAAGGTCTAACAGCACTTACAGGAATTTATTTATTGTGCTTTTCTGTAGGAAACTGGGCCTAAAGCAAGACTCTTCCATTTTAATGCTTTTCCAATTTCTGCAGTTAAACTGGGAAAAGTCCATCTGAGCATCTCATAAAGATTCCCAGTGTCCCTGTCCTCTGGTGCTTGGGAGCAACCGTCTCCTGCTCTGGCCTGGGTGAATCATGCCTCAATAAAAAATGCTACTTGCTGAGAGATGCCAGGCACTCCTGAATGACCAACTTTCTCTGATCCACTTGCAGCCCTGTCCCCCAGAGTTTCCTAGCAGCAGCTAGCTGATCTGATAAAGAAAACCAAAGTCTCTCTTTCCATATGCCCCTCCTAGGGTTTTTGAGTTCCTATTTGCTGGGTATAAGTTCCTTTGTCCCAAAAGAGAACTTTCCTTGGGATACAAAGGAGTTTCACTGCCTATAACACACCAACATGCAGAGAAGGGAGGCTAATAGCTGCTTGTTCCTTAGATGCATGAGAAGGAAAAGCTGGCAGCTAAATGCAGCTGGAAGATGTGAGGCTGCGATCCCAGGCACCACACATCTGGAAAGTTTCTTTTCCTTCATAAAGGCCAAAGATAATATAACAACATGATTTCTTCTCTGGTGACATGAGGTCAGGCCATGGCCTCCCAGGGCACAAGTGTTTCTCAGACATGTCCCAGGGTAGGGTTAGGACATGGTGATGAGTGGGCACATGCCTTCAGCGTGATATCAGCATTAGGAGGACCATGCTGTTGTGTGAAGCAACTCCACAAGGCATTGTCACCACACACAAGACATCTCACTGAGACAGCAGGAGAGCCTGGTTTGGACTATACTGCTTGGGAGGTCAATTGGAGCTGAGAGGGAGGCTATGCCTCAGCTGTAATGTCTACCTCCTCTAAGGAGAATAAGGTTGCTGGCTCTGCCAGGAAAAAAGATGGGTCAATTTTCTGCTCTTCATTGTGAAGTACTTCAAAAGCACTGTCTCTCACGCCCTTTTTTAGACTGTCTTCCTCCAGTCATGAGGCTGAGGCACTGTCCTTATCACCTCATCTCCAATCTGGGATAAACACTGTTTCAGCCCAATGCACAGTTTCATACCAGTAGGCAGAGTTCAATCTGCTGCTGCTGGGAGGTTACTGGGCCCCTGCATGACAGGGTATCACAAGAAGGTCCTGAGGGTAACCAAAGCTGCTCCTCCTTGAACAGGGGTCTAAGGAGCTCTGCAAAGCTAGAGTAGCATCAGCCTTCACTCATCCTACCTTGCCAAGGATGCCTTCTACCCAGAACCTGAGACAGGGACTGAGCTACAAAATCCTATTCAATCTACCCACAACTGTGCCAAAAGGAGGAGGAAAACCAATGCATGTTGGGATGTTCCCAGCTCAGGCACTGCCCTGCAAATGCCCCAAGAGAGATGCAGGCAGGATGGTACTGCCTGGCAGAGAAAAGAGGAAACCTCTGAGGTCCTTCCTCATAGCTCTTCTAGTGTCACCGAATTAAAACCTCAGGGAAGGAGCTGTGTTTCCTGGTCAGAAGCTGATGGTGATGGTGGAAAAATAATCACAGAGTGTATCCCAACCACCTATCTAGACCTGCTGTGCTCAAGCTTCTTGTTCCTCCCGCAATCATGTTCACACTTAGCAGTCAAAACAGGAAAATACCAAGGGTCCAATTTTCTAAATACTGGAAAATAAAACTACTAATTATTTCAAGAGGTAAGTACCACTCCACTTGCACGGAGGTTTTAGAGCATAATTTCTGTATCGTGAGAGAACAGCACCACAAACATCCTCCCACAGTTGCTCCCTGTCCCTCAGCTCTAGCAGACTCAGGGCACACAAATGATCTGCCTCACGCTGATGAAATGGTTGAATGATGACTGTGGGGGGGCCTCCAGCAATTTGCATCTCTCTAGAGGCAGGGAAGGCAATTACGGCACTTCGTCAGACCTTGCCTGGCTTCTTGAGTAGCGTGTTGACACAGGTCAGGATCTTTTGTATCTCAGTCAGCATCTCTGTCTGATGAGGCTTAGCGAATAAGGACCAAGGAGGGACTCCACAGGCACTGCCTGAGACCCCTCCAACATTTCCCAGCTCTTTTTGGAATATAGGAATGAGAACTAAGACCAGTTAATTCCCAGGATACTAGTCACACCAAGAATTCCAGCAAGTTTCTCAAAAGAATGCTTTGTTTCTGGTGCTATTGAAGCAGGAGCTGGGTGAGTGATGACTAATGGCCTTCCTGCTTCAGCAGGGCATGGCTTTGCTGAGTGGATGGGACTTAGAGCTACTGATAGCTATTGCTTTGGGTCTTTCTACCCCTGCAGTGCAGACAGGGATTGCAGCCATGCTTCCTGCAGCTTCAAACTTGTTGGGGTGGGAGAAGAAAAGTCTGGTTTCCATAGCTCACAGGGACCACTCCTGGGACTACCCAAGTGAAAATATTGGGTCAGAAAGTACCAAATCTGGTAAGGGCCATCATCTTCAAGCTGTTCTTGGAACAACTCTCATTACCCAGCCCACCAGCATCTACATGGCAGTGGAGTCACCGGTGCACCACAGATCCATAAGAAGCCCCCACAAGGCTGCTGAGCAGCTGTATGGCATCTCCAGTGCCCTCCTTCACACTTACCTCAGGAACTTGTTCAGGTCCCCATGCTTCATGTACTCGAAGACCATGATGAGTGGATCACCATCACCACATACACCGTAAAACTTGACGATGTGCTCGTGCTGCAGGTTGGTGAGCAGCTCCGCCTCCCTCTGGAAATCCTTGCGGGCTGCCAAGGTGGGGTCTTTCAGCGCCTGAAAGAAAGGGCACAGATATGTAGAGGGTGGGCTCAGGTAGGGGAAAAGCCAGAACAAAGGGGTCCCAACACTTGCAGAAGAGCTGATGAGGAAGGGACTGGAGAAGAACTGCTGGCACCATCCTGGTTGCACTGGCAGGGCTGGTGGTAGGTGCTGGTGGCACCACCTCGACATTTTGTTCATGCAGTTACTGTACCAGCAGGTTCCCCAACTCATTTTCCAGGCAGGAGCAGACATACCTCAGAGGGTAATAGCTTCCAATTATTCCCAGCTTGGGCCAGGATTTGTACTGGTGACCTAGAGGTGAATGGCTTCATATCTCATTATTATTAAATTCCTGAGCCAGCCAGTCCTTGCTATCTGTCTTTTATTTTGAAATAGCTGACTACACTGCCTTTATTCAGAAGATGGATTTGCCTGGCTGTGCAGTTATTGTGTGGATTTTTCAAACTGCCTCTGAAGAAGGACACTGTCAAGTCTTTTCACATAATTTTTAAAATCATGTTTTTATTCCCTGCTGTTTATAACAGCTCCCCTGGCAGACTGATGCTGAAATCGGTATCCTTATTGAAAATATCTCATCTTCCACATTGCCATGGCAGGGTAGCTTGCAGGCCCCAGGCCATGTGGACCAGCCTGACGTCGCAGAGTTGCTAAGAAGATGTTGCTGTGGGTGCAGCTGTTGACCAGGGAGGGTTCCACAGTGTTGGAGTCTGTCTGGTCTGTGCATTATTGTGCAGTTGCACTGGAGTGCTAGTTTGAAAGCAGCCTGCTCTCATCCCAGGGTATAAGGGGAGGGCACATGGTAAAAAGGTTGAAGCCCAGAACATTTGACAAGATGGGGTGGCCACAAGAATCAGCACGATCTTTGCAAACATTTAATGAAACGAAGAGGCAATTCTGGTTTTGAGTTGCTGGGTCTCAGTTATATTCTCCCCATCCTCCACATGCCAGGAGGGCATGTTCCAGTAACAGTTCTGGCTTTAACCATGCAGCCTAACAGGAGTCAAAAAGGATTCAAGGCAAGTTGATTCAGTTCTCCCCAGATTCAATCTGATGTGCACCAGCTCCTCCTCAAAAGTGGGGTAGCTCTCCCCTTACCTACACACAAATACACCTGCCCCTCTTTTCTCCATGACTTCAATCTCCCTGGGGTGACAGGATGGATGGCATCAGCAGGTGCAGGCTCCAATTTATGTGCAAAAAGGGATGTTAAGCATCAGGAAGCTGTGCATAAAGAGGCTGAGCACAAGGCTAGCACACGTCTGGCTGCTCCGTGGCACTGCTGCCAGGTAGTGAGTCCTCCGGAGCAGCTGCTTTTTCCCCTTGGAGCAGATCTGCTGTGAGGTTTCCACCCAAGCTTTAGGACACTGCCTCATCTCTTTCTTCTGCCCCCAAACTGCTAGTCACATGGCATAATTTTATTTTAATTCTCTGTCCTCTGGGATAGCTTGACTAGAGATATTTAGATGGATGTTAGTTACACGGTGCAGATGGCAAAGCATCCATCCTTATTTCAGGCACCCAATTACTTTTAGTCATTTAATATCTTTATAATGTTGATGCTACCCTATTTTTCCCCAGGAAAAGAATCCCCTCCCCAGCACTCTCTTCTTTCCCTTTTTCCTGTGGTTGCATGTAATATTTCAAGCTGCAGTGAGTTTAGGTTACCTCCCCTTCACACAAGGACTGTAAATACATAAATATTACACAAATAAAACTATCAAAAGCAAAAAAAGAAAACCCCACATTATTAAGATTGCACAGCCAAGCATTTAGAACTAAGGAAAACAGAGCTGGAAGTGGTAGAACCAGGAAAGACCAGCACTGGAGAAAGAGAAGGGTTGTCTCACAAAAGTCACCAAAATGCCTCTCCTAGGAAGGTTTGGGGTGGATTGTGTTTGTGCCTCCATCACACAGTTCCTGAGTGACATCTGGCAAGTCACTCAGCTTCTGCCAGTTGCAGCTGTTGTCATGAACTGTCAGTTGTTCCAATATTACCTGGGCAATCCCCTCTTACATGGCATCAGGGCTGCACAAGAACCTTGTGTTTATTGCTGCAGTAGGACTCAGCGTGGGCCTGGTACCTGCTGTCCGCAGGGCTGGAAAGCAGGTCAGTAACTCCATCCTCCACTTAAGTGGATCCTTTCAGCTCAGTTTCCCTCTTCTCCATCTGCTCTCTGCAAAAATGGGGATGATACAACCCCAGCACCTTGCTGGGAGGCTGGGCAGACGAGCGCACTCACACGTAGGGAGCTCTCAGACATAGGAGTGATCATCACAATGAAGCAGTCCATAGAGAAATGAAAAATAACGTGTTTGGAGGACATGCCCTGAAAACCAGCCCCTTCAGCACTTCTAGTACTTGACTTTGTAACCTCAACGCACTTCGCTGAATACAGTTTTTGCGCATTTCTTAGGATGTTTTTAGAAGCAAGCTGAATAAAACAGGAAGCTTGTCCATGCCGTCACATCAAAACTCTGCTTATCTGTGGGGCTGCAACCTTTAGATCTGCTGAAACTCTGAGTCCATTTAACCGAGTGAGTAACACAGCCATTTTCTTCGGCTCTGGAAGGGAGTCCTGAGAGCAGAGCAGAGGCAGACCCTGGGCTGGGGACTTGGCTGCCCTCACCAGCACGTCCTGCTGCTGCCTTGAGCAGCAGTGACCAGGAAGGTAGTTCTCAGCCTCTGCTGGGAGCATGAGACCCTCAGGAAACACAGCCAAATCTCAACTTTACGTGTAAAGCCTTTTTGTCCTCCCGCCCCTTCCTGCCAGGGCTGGCAAGAAGCCAGGTTTGAAGGCCCAGCTCCAAAGCTGGATCGGTATGATCTGGCAGAATAAAAGACACTCCGGAGATGTAAGCTCATAGCAGCAATTAACAGAAACAAGTTCAGATGCTGTTTCTGCCTACATGCAAATGAAACTCAGGAGAGACTCGAGGAGACAGGACTGTATAGGGGATGGCTGACACTGATAGGCAGGTACCAGCCATATAATCAGGCAATTAATCACACGAGTAGCTGTTCTACCTCAGCTTTAACCGGTCTGAGAGTTGAAAGGTGCAAACTTGCAGTTCGTGGTCAGAGTTATGCACTGACAAAAAAAGGCTTGAACTGCCAATGATTAAACCAACTCTCAAGTAACTGCATGCCTTCAGCATCCTGGAGAGAGTGCTGGAACCATTTTTTCCTGTAGAGCACCAGTTCAAATGCAGATTTTCTTCCAAAGAGTTAGGAAGGCATCAATTAACTCCCAGGGATTAGACTTTGTGTGTCTGCCAACTGGTGCCACTCCAGAGGAGAGCGCGTTTCTGCACTGCTCTGCCCAGAGCCACACTGATGGGGCACGGCTCACATGAGGACCCTTCACAAAGATGCAAACAGCAGAGGACAAGCCAAGTTGAGCTTGTACTAGCTCCAAAAAATCACCAAAAGGGGAGCGATCTGTGGCTAGGCAAGCAGGAACTGCGTGGAGCCAAGCTGAGTTCCTTCACCCATCTTGCAGCAAATTGGTTAGTTGTGCTCAGCTTTTTAAGTCCTGGGTTTTGCTGAGGCTTTTTTGTTTGTTTGTTTGTTTGAGCTTCTGTGTGTTCCCCAAAGAGATAAAATCCATAAAGAGAAGAGCCCAGGACCCATGCAGAGGGAAGGTGGACTCCGCACTGCGCTCCTGCAGCTGCACAGGAGCTCACATTTTCCAGACCACCTTCTCCTCCCCGTCCATCTCCCGGCTGCGTCGGCAGGAAGAGAGGCTTTGGCATTGGCGAGAATAGACGACCTTGAAGCGAAACACTGAAACTTTGTGTGACTAAGTGGATTTACCACAATCTCCGGCATCAGATAAATCTCCTCCCCTGCCCCCCCAGCCCTCCCCTGCTTCCCTTTCCCAAGCAGGCTCATCCAGCCGTGCTCCACTGGCCAGCTTTGGCCCTACTCTCTGCCGTTCGCCCTTGGGATTTACCTTCACTGCCACCAGCATTTTGTCATTGGTGGGGCTAAGGTTGTAACACTCGGCCAAGAACACCTTCCCAAAGGCACCTTCTCCCAGCTCCCTCTTCAAAACGATGTCTCTCCTCTTAATATGCTGGACATCTGTTGGAGGGAGGGAAGGAAGAGGGAGAGGGTTGAGGGAAGAATGAATCAGGGTTAATTCAGGGAATGGAAAACAACTAATTCAATTTTGTAGCAAGCTGCAAATGATCTGAAATTGCTTTGCAAAAATATCTACGGGGATCTTTTTACCCACCCACAGAACACAGCCATCTCTGGGATGGAGCTAGTCTCATGCAAAACATCTGCAAGGAAAGTAACTGAGGTTTATCACATTTTCAGTACAATCTCGTGGCAAGTTTGTCCTCAGGGAGCAGAACATTTGGAGCAGAATCTGGTGCAAAGTTCTGCATCTCTTTGGAATGAGCCTGGAAATACTTCATCTCCTGCAAGGCGTAGCAAAAGTCACGTACCTCTGATGCCAGGCCAGGTGAGATTAGAGGGTCCAGTTGAGTTTTGCATTTCAGTCAGGATCAGTTTAAACCCAAACTCAGGCAGATTTTTGAGGCTGAGCCTTGGCAATTCCCAAGAGGAGGAGGACCACTGACCCCCCATGCATCATAGGGCACTAGCAGGAGCTGATCTGAAGTGCCAAGCACTGCCCCACAGCACAACTCTGACCCTGCAGGAGTCTCCTTCGTAACTGTTCCCCCAGAAACAAAGTCATCCCAGGATAAAGTCACTGGCACAACAGACAAACGCAACCCATTAGTTTCAATGATCCTTTCCACTGACATTTAGGACAGTGAGGACTGACGGAGAATAGCAACCGAGGTTTCAGGAAGAATCAAAAGAGTAATAACTATTAATTTAGCAAAGGTACAAAGGACTATGAAGATTGGTCTGCTCAGCTAACAGGGTCATTCATAAGGGCTGGATCTACCCAGGGACTAGGCACCTAGAAGGGCAGATAAGTGACTAACAGGATCTCCACAAATGCTGGGTCCTGATCAAACGTCATGGTGGCTGAGAGAGCTTGGGGGTGCCCTACTCTCGTTTGTGGACACCACTAGGACACAGCTACTTTCTGCCAAAGCTCTAAGCGCCTTTCTCAGATCACAGTGCCCACACGCTCCTCTGGCAATACAAAGAGGAGCATTGTCTGGAGGCACAGTTCCCAAAACTTCATCTCTGTAAACTGCCCGTCAGTTGGGCTTACTGTCTCCCTTGAGAATTGTGGTAGCTCAGATCACCCCCAGCCTGATGGTCATGGTAAGACAGTGAGAGCTACACACTCTTTTCCAGTGTTTGGTGAATAAAAGCTGATGCATTAGAGGTCTCCTCAACCAGAGGTGTTAGATGGGACAGTGCCCTTTTCCCGCTCCTACCCTGGAGCATTTATAACTTGGCCCTGCAGCTGTTTGCTTACAAATTGGACAACTTTTGAGTCTTTTCCCTGTGTCACAGGAGCCACACAGGTATGCACTCCTTAGCACAAATGCATTTCCCTTGGGCACTGCAGATGCAGGAGGTGCAGGTGACTAATACTGGGTTTCAAACTGGCTGCAGGGAAGCATCACTAACAGCGATCGCAATCTGCCACCAGCTCCTACCACCTGAGCAGGCAAGCACATCGACCCAAGGGAACATATGACCCACAACTACATAGGTACCACTTAATGCATTAAAAAGCCAATGGATTGGAAGACTAACATCCTAATGACTTTCATACAATTAAGCTTTGTAATTAGGAGTTCATGGGCAGATTTAAGGAGCTGCCATCTCTGGCCCTTTTGCTTGTTTGGGAAGATGGATGCTGCGAGATTGCATAAGCAATGGGCCTTGTAATGAACGATGCCACTATGGAGAATTCCCGTTGACCTTTTCATTAATTGTTCAATAGACTGAAAACTTCTAGTTACCAATATTAATAATATTGGTAACGTTAAGGCACAGGATGGTAGGCACATCCAAAATGACTTTGCAGAAACAGCCAGGGAGAACAAATCACATGTGGACTTTGCCTTCTCCAACTGGTTTAGTTGAGTGTTTAAGAAGTACCTTGAGAAATCTGAAATATTATGTGTTGAAATGTTAAGTGATGCACTTAGGTGAGGAAAGTCCTAATCTAAGAAAAGCTCAAATGACACCAATTTACTTAATAGAGTAGAGGAAAAGGGGTTTTTTCTCTTTTACTTGGCAAGCATTTCTATAGCACTCATCGCTACAGTACCTAGGATTTACTGCACTGACAAACCATGTATTTGCATTCTTGGTCTCCTGAATAGGAGCAGTCAAGAAAGCTGTGGGGAAATAATCTTGCATTAAGAGGAGCCCAAGGACACTTTGAAAAACTCAGAATCCCAACAGAAATGTAGCAATTGCAATCTGACCATCCCATTTGGTGAGAGATAAAGTTAAAGAGGAAACTGTCTCAGAATAAGCAGCAATTATTTACACTTCTGATGACTAAGTAGTAACACCATGAGAACAGAAGCAAACGTCTCTTTGTGAACTCCCCAGGGTCTTGCCCAAAATTTTCAGCTCCCAATTTTTCCTCCCAACAACTTAATAAATGATCAGACGTTTCTGAGAGCCAGCATCCAGACTGTGTAATTATGTCTACATTATTAAAATAATAACCCATCTGTCTTCAAGACCAAATTTCGCAGCAAGTTGTTAAGGTCACCTGAGAAGCTTCAGGAAAAATTTTTATGAAGAATTAAAGGAGATATTACGGCAGACGGAGTTGAACTGAGGGAGGAGCAATCCTTTTGAGGCAGTGCACTCACGTAGCCCTACTGGATTTAAAGTAAACTTGGATGGTTAAAATGAAAAGGTTCATGAAGTTAAGCAGTTTGAGAGCAATTGGACAATCTTAATGTAGAGTCAGAAAAGTACTTTTGCTGATCACAATTTCCCTCTACCTCGAATGGCCATAAATTTAGCTTCATAGTATTTTAGGCACAAATGGAACAATAAGTGACTTATAATAAATTGCTTTTTCCCATGCTATAGGCTTAAAATACTGAAGTTTACATCAAATTCTTCCATTCACAGAGAGATCAGCACCATGATTAATTTTACATTACTATTAAATATGGGCTTGAAACATACAGCGATGACAAACAGCCTCAGCACTGTGTGTTATTGTGCTAACCTTGCATCTCTGTGCCTGTCTGTCCTGGCTGTAACTCATAAGGAAGGCCGAGTAGCCACGCAAGATGCTGTGCTGCAAGGGCACCTGGGAGGTTCATCTGCATAAATCTGTTTACCTCCTCCCGGAGAAAGCTGAGCCCTGTCTGATAAACAGCTGGTGTTTATTTGTTTTAGGCAGGCAGTGGTGTGCTAATCTGTCTCGGCTGTTGCAGTCAGCCCTGCCGACAAGGTGTACGCAAACTGTCTTCCCATAACTACTACTCTCTCTCTTATTTTTTTTCCTCCCCCCTGTACCATTAACTTATAAAAACAAGCCAACAAGACAATTCAAAAGAAGAATCTATGCAGGAGCCACAGCAAGACCTGACGGGAAAATAACCAGACTTGACAGCGTGATGGGAACTCATTCAAGGCTGTGCTGTATCTGCAGGAAGGATGTGAGGGCACAACACTGAAGTAATTCCAGTTTTAAATGAAACATCTTGCAACCCTTGTTTTGGGATTACTGTGTTGCTGTATGACACAGAAGACTTGGGCAGATTCCCTACCGTCCTTCTTGTCCATCAAGACTTAACACATGGAGAATGTGTTTCAAGCTCTTGTCTTTGCTGTTGTTCTGTAATAATACATGAACCACATCAGAAAACACCTGACCTGCAGCTGGCTGGAAATGCACCATGACTTCAGTTCCATGACAGTAGCAGGGGGGTAAGCTAGAACAGTACCAAGAGGGTAAGTCTGGGACACTGCACTCACCTTTACAAATTGCCTCCAGAGCAGAAAGCTTTCCTTCTCTCTGGAAGAGCCAAGGCAGAAGGGTTGCTACTTTGGATCTGCGATGGGATCTTACCTAACCACCTCTGAACCTTCTGCAGCATGGCTGACTTGATCTGTGCTTCAAGTGCACTCAGTCAGAAAAGTGGCTGTCTAAAAACAGCAACTTCTTTCTCCCCGTATTTGCTCCCAATAGTCCCTTAGTCATGTCTGCTCCTCTCCTCAACACAACCATATTCTACTTTGCTAACCTTGTGAACCCAGAGCAGCCATGGGATACAGGGGAAGAAGAAGAGGGAACAAGATTAATTCTGTTTTTCTCATACATCAATCTACCATGTCCTGATGGGTCACTTTTGTGCTGGCCCCTGGGACAGAGCCTGGAAAAGCCAGAATGTTTTTCCTTAAATCACTGATTCAGTGACTCTTCACCCATCTTTTATAGTCGTCTTGCAGAATCTCTCTTGCTTGTGAGAAGGTCAAGGCAAAAAGACCCCGACTCAACCTTGAAATCCCAGGTAGAACATACAGAGCTGGTGACAGACTGTCTATAATGAAAGCACCTTTTTTCTAATAACCACCAGATTTCAATCCCATAAGCAGAAATTGGGAAGTTGCATGGGTACATTTCATGAATCTAATTTTTCAATTAGTGTCTCATTTCTAAATCAGTCCTGGGGGTGAGATGGGGAAGAGATGGGTTCAGTGACACTGCAAATTCTGCATTTCAGATTCCCGTCGCAGACAGCATCCTTAAAATCATGATTTTATATTACTTTTTAAACCTGGATGCGCACGACCGTATTTGGACACAGACAACTACAGTGGGAGGTAAACGGACAAATCAAACTCTAAACAGAGTAAACCATGAGCATTGCCAGTACTTAAGTTACAACAAAATGCAAAACTGCTTCTTAAGCTGTATCAATTACACCAGGAAATTAATTCCTCACATCTCCTTCTTCCAAATTCCCAAACAGCAGTCTGTCTGGTTACTGTATTTCTAGTGGATTTCCTGTCCTTGGACTCTTAATTCACAGACAACATGTAGCTCACAGGGAAGAGAGCAAAATTACAGAAATTTCTCCTTTTACCTTTGCCACCCTGCTGATAGAGTAGCTTTCTCTTCTAGCCTTGAGAAGACCAATATCCATTTTCTATCATTTTTTTCTTCTCTTCTACATGTGGTCCTCTTTTCCCTAGAGGTAGATCCTTTCCTGCACGTCTCCATCACCAGATTCTCCCTCCCTGAGCTTTGTCACAGCATAGCATTTCTTCTCTCTTTTCTTCTTCTCTATTTCCTGCCTCTCTTGCTGTTCAATCCCGGTTTTAAAAGTGACTTCTTTTAGATGTGTTTCTAGGGTATCCCGATTTGAGTTTGATCTTGAACTCTTTGTGGTAATGGCCTTGATTTTCATAAGCTTCTAAAGACTCATTTGCATCAACAGCACTTTATAAATGATAACAACAATGACATTTTTCAGTAGTGGCTGAGTCATTTGCTGTAACAACTAATTTATGCCAAAGAATTGTCTCTTTTTTCTTTATGCATAGGTTGTCCACAAAATGGTAGCAAAGTTCTCAGATAGTCGATATGATTCATTCACTTCTTTCTTGACTCACTGCTAAAATAATTCTTATGAATAAACCCTGCATAGCTTCCCTGCTCCGTGGCTATTAAAATCAAATAAACAAAGCTTACAATTTACACTGAAAGTCTTGTCATTAAGTCATGTAACTTCTAAACAGAGTGTCTTTCATGTCAAGCAGTCAATTGCAACCTGGACATCAACCAAACATGTTGATGAGTTACCCGATGTACCTGATCAGAGCAAATTGTGCAGAACAGTTAGGACCAGACCAAAAAGCCTTTCCACTGGAGGGCTGATAAGTCATTCTCTCACAGACGTGTCTCATAGTGAGAGAAGATAATGCATAGGCTTGCTGCACAGGGTCTGAGGCTCCTTTCTGGCATGGTGCAAATCCATCAAACTCAATGAAGGATATTGATTTTAATTGTAGACTGCTGTGAAATACATGTAAACAAAGGGAAAATCAACCCCATATCACTTTAAAAAATGGAAACATAAACAGGCTGTTGCTTATCTCTATATGGACTCTGAGTAGGTAGACCCTCCACTTCCAGTGGCTTCTCCCAGCTCTGACATGAGCAACGTCTGGGAGAAGGCCCAGACATGCTTTGGCAGCTCAGCACTGTACTCAGATGCTGGTTCTTCACCAAGCTCCTCTGTTAAGGCACCCTTCAAGGACTTAGCTTCAAAAGAAAAATGATTAAAAGCACCAAGCAGTTCTGATGGTCCTTTCAAAAAGACCCCAAATAATGGAGATTTATGTAAAGCATATTGGAGTTCTGGGAACTTCGTGGAGCAGGCACAGTCCTTGGCTGAGCCACCTGGGCTCCAACACATGTGTGCACCAAGATCCTTCTCACCGCCTTCTTTGCAGGCCCCATGGACAAGACCACCTCACTCAGACCTATCTCTTCACTTTGGGGACAGTATTTCAATCTTACTAATTCTGCATGACAGCTCTCATAGCCATTTGTGTGTGTCTACACAGAAAAATAGAGTGAGAGATTTTCTTACATCTTCCATCCATCCATCCATCTCTCCTTTGGCCTTGATAGAAGCAACCTGTAATTCAAAGGATGCTCTCTCTTTTTATAGTGTTCCCTTCTCTTTACATCCCTTCTAAGGCTTTTTGATTTCCAGCAAACCAATATATGTCATTGGTTTTACAGCCTCTCTTCAGACTACTTCTCATCTCTTGAAGCTTACCAAGATGCTGGCAACTTCCTTCCAGGCATAGCCCCTGGTGCCTGACTATATACTGTGTTATCAAACAGTCGTGATCATCCTCCTTTATAAACACCTTAGAAGAAATGACTTTGTGTTTCATGCAATTATTTGCATTTTCTTACCACCCCCTTCATTCCTTGGGAGTAGATGCAAGGCACAAGTGCAGGTCTCAGATGCGAAGGAGGCATTATTGCCCAGCTGACCCAGCAGACTTCAAGCTAATGCACTACATGCTGCTAAATGGACCTTGGTAACAAATAGCACATCTATCTGGATAATCTGGGCTAAAAAAAATGAACCAGGAATACCAATTTGCACCAGGAGCTGATGTTCGGTGTAATCAGGCTCAAGAATACAGGAGAACAGAACAACCTCTGCCAGCCAGATCTCTGATGCTTTGAAAATACCCTACATCCACCACTTCCAAGCATACCTCCAGCAATCAGGACAGCATCAGCTCCTCTGGCTTTCCCTGTTGCAAGAGCAGATGGAGGGGAAGCCCTCACCCAAAGAGCTGCTTTTCACTCCCCAGCTAACTCCAGCCAGCCTTGATCGAGGGAGAGCTGTGTTTTTGCAAAACAGCCCTCAAGCTCCACAGTATGATTTGTTTAATGGCACGAAGCGCCTGGATTAGCACCCACTGAGCTGCCTTAACAGGGGCTGCTGTGTCTCTGCTGCAGCACCAGCTCCGGTATCAGCCACACAGCAACTGCCAGCAACAACAGCCGACACGTACAACACCCTCAGAGCTAAAGGTGAGGTAAAGGGAGTGTGTCTGTGTACGTGTGTAAAGGAGCTGAGGAGAAAGGCCAACTCACGATCACACCTTAAACCAGCAACTCAGTAGATGCAAGCCCAGAGCAGCCACACTCCCTCACCACATCACACTGAAAACCATTTTGAAGCAGGTGACACACCTGCAAAGTTTAAACCCAAACCAAAGCAAACCCTCATTTTTCTCACGAAAAACAATCTGAATAAAATAGTGTTAGCAAGCACTTGGCACCAACACAAAAACAATTTTAAAGCAAAAACGTCTGTCATAGATTAAACCTCCCATAAAACCAAAACGTTATTTCATCCACTTCAGTCCCATAAAGCTGAGTACAAACCACCTGGTAATTATTTTATGAAGAAAGCAGTATAAAGTGTCCCATGGGTACTGGGTGCTGAGCAGTCTCAGCTGGGATGCACAACACTGCAGAGTCCTGCAGAAGCACAGCCATCCTGGGGAGATCCCAAAGAAGAGGAGCTACAGTAAGAAGAAGGTTACAGCACATCACCCCCAGCAAGTGTTTGCCAATGACTAGGGCAACAAATAAAGGAAGCCTCCAGCACTTCTGGGCCTTGCACAGCAGCAGCTCTTGCCTTTGAGACACATTCAGCTCCTCAACCTCTTTTTGCAGGTTTAGGACTTACTGAAATAATTCAACCAAGAGCTCATCCTATCAACAGGACAATTCCTTGATCCAAGAAGGTAAATCCCCTCACCTATGCTGTTGTCGATGGCTAAAATGTCATTTAGTATGGAGACCTGGAAGACTTCCAAAGGAAATCTAATGTTCAATGGCTCCCTCCCTGGGGTTGGGGTTCAGGAAAAGGCATACTGCTGTAAACGGCTTCCCAGTTGTGCCCCAACCATGTGCTGCAGCAGTATCAGTGTAGAGGGTCTCCACCTCTGCCCAACCTGCTATTGTCTGAGACATGTCAAGATCCCACCAGGTCAGGACAGACACCCTAGTCCCCTTCACTGCTGCCACCTCTGCAGAACCTGGGTGCAGGTTTGCTCCGTGCCTGCTCATGCTTCTGTATTCCCTCACTTCTCCTCAGCTACGAAACTCCAGCTGGCTCAAAACACTGCTAACCAAAACCTTATTAACATTCCAGACAAAAGAATTAAAAGCAGACAAAAGGTTCCTATCATCTCCTGCACTCTGTCAAATAATTTCTAGGCTGCAAAGCCAAACTGCCTCTCCACCTTCAGCAGTCTTTTTCCTTAGACATCCAGCATCAGCTTCTCATCCCAAGGAGACACTCAGGCTCTGCCTTTTTTTGTATACAAGGGTTAACTACACAACTGGGCTCTTCTGAGGACTTTTACTAAGCCCAACAAGCGACAAATAGAGGAGAGACAGGAGTGGGCTGTAGAGGTCTTTGCATTGGGTGAAATGCCCAAGAGCCCCATGGCAAAGTATCATAAAAGGGACCTTACATAAAGCATCATCTTCACCAACTCACTGGTACAGTCCAGCAGCTCTTGGAAATGGGTATTGGGATTCTTGGCAGGGTGGGAAGAAAAGGGGAAGAGAGAGGGGAAGGGAGTCTTTCGGGTGAACATGTTTTCTTTCTACCAGCCAGGCCCTTAGGTCCCCTGCTGCCAAAGCACTCAGAATAAAACATTAATTCAATACCACACATTTAATTACACATTATTTGAAAGTGAATTTATTTAACGGAGGCAAATAGTCTTCAGAGAGCATCTGCCTCCCTCAGACTCATGCGTCTGCAGGGAGAGGGCTTGGAGAGGAGATAGAAGGAATAATGGTTTGTTTTACATCAGCAGCTATTGCCGTTCAGCTCATCCCTTCAAAAGGGGAGATTTTAAAGAGATAGAGTTGTATTTTGTAGGAACTTACCAGCTGATTTGATTTTCCAGCTAGTTTTCACTTGATTGGAAAGCGCTGCTGCAGACAGCTATCACTTGTCTTTCTTTTATATTATTTTTCTGAGGGAAGGGAGGGATTACTGGCGGAGGGACGGAGGCGGATTGGCTGCCCCTCAAGGGACCACACAGTAGTCAGATTTCAGGCTTAAGGTTTTAACAACGCAGTAATCAGACACTTAACAGCATCCTATTGCTGAGATGGATAATCACAAGAAAGCTGGAAGGAACTGGGTCTCAGCAGCAGCCTCACAGCTTTGAGACTGTCTCCCAGCAGGAACACAGAGGCTTACCTTCTGCCCCCAAGGTCTTAGAGGTTGTTGGCTATCAGCTCCCCCAGCCTGCAGGTTCACTGCCATGGCTCTGCCTGCTTCAGTGGGGCCAGAAGCCCGGCAACCCCTGGTTCCAGGCAGCGTTGAGTCAAAGCTCCACCACAGAGAGACGGGAATGGACTCCAGTACCTGGCAGAGGCAGCCCCTCCTTGGCTGCATGTGAATCATGCTGAGCTGCTGCAAGGCCAGAAAAGAGCTGGTGGGTCCTTTGCAGGAATGAGTTTGCTCTCAGAAAACTCAGCCTGAGCTTTTGCCTTTGCTATTTTCCAGGTTTTGGCAGCCCTGCAAAGTCCCAGCGGGAGAATGTCACTCAGGGCTGGGTTAATTGGCTCATGCCATGAGTCTTTCTCCCAAACCTCACCGCTGTGCTGGGCCTTCCTCCCACTCCTTAATTTAGGAGCAGCACCAAAAAAGAAAAAACTCCCTCATCTTTGCAACAGCCTTGACCAGACTGCAGTCCCCACTCCGAGTGATAGGCAGACACAAAAGTGTGCCATGCACCCCCATTGCTAGCACCCAGTGCTCCCTCCAACAGGTAACAGGAGAGCTCAGCCCAGCTAGTACTTACCCTCACAGCAGGGTATGTCTCTGACCCACAGATGCGCCACAGTCAATCTATTGCCCTTTTTGACCTTACCAGCCAGATCCTGCTGGTGACATCCCGGTCCCAGAAGTCATTCTCACAGCCTTGCTCCAGTTTGCTTGCATAGCCAGGTAGATATTGCAGCACTTGGTTCAGGTCACAGTGTTAAGATTTTCCGTGTGATTTTGAGGATTTAAGGTGTTTTGATACTACTGTTGTCAACATCGTTCAGTGTCCGGTTTTTGGGATCTAGCCACAGGCTTATGCTGCTGCTGCCTCCTCAGACTCTGCTGTTACTGTCTTCCTAATGATTTCTGGTCTTAATGTGTCCCCACCGTATATGCTAAAAATTTTCAGATTTAGTGAATCTGTTAGGAGGGACTATGTGACTGTTAGAAGGGTGACATTAAAGAAAGAGGTGTGGTTTGAAAGTTGTTTGAGCTCTGAACCACAGCTGTGGTCCCTGGTGCAGAACCCACTCTGAACAGAGTAAGAACTGGTCCCAAAGTTGGGTGCAAAATGAAGAAACATTTTTAGAAGAAGTGCAGTTCCCTCCAGATGTGGAAGTGTGAAAAGTCTTTCAGAAAAATCTGTTGTGACAGAATTTCTGGGCGATCTCAGAGCAGGAAATCTGATGAGATGTCCTGGTCTTCTGCATTTTCCAGCCAGAGCTCTGGGCAGGTTGGAAATGTTTCTCATTGTTGCCAGCCTCACCATCATCACAAAGGAAAAGGACAATTTTGGACAAAACACAGCCTCTTCTGCCTTTTTTTTTTTTCTTTTCTTTTTCTTCTGGGATCTCTGGGCATCTATGTCTTTTCTTGCCCCATGTGGAGTTATTCTCCCACCAGCTTCCTTTCATGGTTATTAAATGAGTGGCTAAAGCAGCCTAACTCATGGAATAAGAAAATTCCAGAAGTGGGGCCATATGGAGTGAAAACATGAGGTGCTGAAAGACAGATCTCAGGCTCAAGTTATGATTTCATTAGAAAGCCTCTCTCCAATTTGCCCAATTTCCATCTCTCCCCTTCCTTCCCACTTCCTCCAACTCCCTTTCTCTCAGGACCAACACAGGAGGTGCACTTACGTCTACGGCTTGATGAGGTGTTCCCTTGGACTCATGTTTTCCTAACACCCCAAACGGACCTTGCTCCGTCTTTGTTTCTGCCCGAGGTTTCCTTGGCTTTCTCCCTACTTGTTCTGTCTGCATAACCCCATCCCTTTTTTCATCTTGCCAACTTCTCCTGCAGAAGGAAACCCCTGAAGGAGGAGTAATGTGAGATAGCTCTGCCTGCTGGGCTCTAAAATTACTGTGGTTTGGGTGATTTTGGCAATTATTATGAAGCAGCAAATTATGCAGAGAGGAATAAAGAGAAGGACGGATCATACAAAGAGATTAGCTAATCTGATGGGGATAGCAGCTGGTCCTCGTTTAGCTCTCCAGGTCTGTGTGTAGTTGGAGCTTCCTGTAACTCTTTTGGTCTATGTCTGAGTCACAAGTAGGATGCAGGAATATTGGACTGGTGCTCCTGTGATTCTTCACACAAAGAGAAAACCACCTTTCATCTCAGGTTCCCCTCGCTGCTAAAAACGAGCAGAGTAACAGCAGAGTGGCTCTAGATGACAGAAAGGAGCTCACCAGTACCCAAGCCCATCCTGCAGAAGAGGACCTTACGGAAGGTCACACACCTTGGCCATGTGTTGACTGCAGAGCTGCTCCACGGTGGGATCCAACTTGTTTCACTGACACCTTCCTCTCCTTGGCAGAACCAGAGTGCTTTGAGGAGTGAGAAATGAACCAGAAGTCCTCCTTGGACAAGGCTTTGGAAATCCCTCATCACCAGGAGCTCAGGACTATTTAAGGAACCACATGTTCTTGTTAGGACACTGCCCTTCCTCCTGTGATACTACTTGATTGTATTTTGGCAGTGTCCTGACTTTATTAGGATTATAAATGAGAATCCATCTTGGTTTATTGTCTGACACTCCCAGAATAGGGACAAGGAACATGGGGTAATAAAACACTGTATATCTGTCCATTTGTTTTTCTGTCATCTTTCAGTGATGTCTGATGCCATTATGAGCCAGATGGTTGGGGTGAATTTTCAGAGAAAAACATCAGAAACTTCACTGTGTGCAAGAGGGAAAAAAAATAATAAAAATCCTCCAGTTTTCTCCTGTGGCGAAACATCAGTGTCTGCACCAAGGGAAAAATACCCAGTTAATTCTTCTTAAGGACCCTGGTGAGACTCAAGAAAACATTCTGCAGTGCTGGTAGCCTCAGAAGACATGATTAATTGCAGATGGTGAAAAGGTGCATGTTCAGCTTTAAGCGAACTATGTGTGAGGACTGGGTGAGTGCTGAGTTGGTATTCAACACACATGGGGAAGGTAACCTACTAGGATCTTCAGCTACAAACCCGAGATTATAGATATATATATACTTATATATATATCATATATGGCTTAACAACTTAATTTAAATATGTATACTGGAGTTTTACAGCAAGAACATAATGCTAATGGAAAGGACCAAAATGAGCAAGATTGCTGAGAGAGGAGGCAAAGGGAAATAATGTTTTGCAGTTAGCTGAGGATGCACAGGTATAAAAAGGACCTCCCAAAGCTGGCAATAGCAATTTGTAGATTAATATATGTGGGTGACGCTGCAGAGCACAGAGTGGGGTATAATGGTGGAAAGATCTCTGATAGATATGCCATTAGCTGTTTCTCTTCACTAGCCTAGGACAGGTGTCATTTCATTGGAAAATATCTTGAACAAGAGTATATATGTTGCTTTCCTGAACTGTCTTAATTGGCAGGCCAGTATCAGATATTGGGATGGTTACATGGAAAAATCAGAGGCCAGTTTCCACTATTCTAATCCATCAGTCTGCCTGCAAATCCTGTTTCATTATTGCAATTGGAGCTTGGAAAGTGACCTCAAGTTCAGCTTGTATTATGAAGGTCACCTTGATGTCTTTTCTTTATCAATCAGGGTTTAAATCAAGTCCCTTAACCTTTTCTCAGGACAGAGATTTTTCAAGCAGGTACCAGGGAAACCTACCAAGATCAATACCTGAGTGCAGATGAGCACCCAAATTCAAAACTTCACTCAGACTTCTTGCATTATCACAGCCAGGCTACAATTCTCCTGTAAATGGAGCTCGCATCAAGTCATCCAAGGTCTCCAGGCTAGAAACTGGAATTGTAGAGAAAGCAGACAAAATTAAAAAGTAACTAAGGAAAACATAATTACCGAGCTGTTAAAAATCACATCTTCTTTTCTGGAAGGATTTCAATGAAGAAAAAGATTCCTGCTGTCCAGCTTGTTTCATTTATCCTCTCTTCATAGATAGCGCTGTGTCTCCATCGCATAAATTGCAGTCTCCTCCCTCCAGTGTCGGTATATTCCCAATGCTGCTTATGATATTGCAAGAGGGTCAAAGATGTCCTCTTTCTCTCTCTGGTTCTCTCGTCTCACTTGGGATTCCTCTCTCAAACACCCCTCAAATCAGGAGAGGCACTGGGTATGTTTGGAACCTCGATATTGTCAGCGCTGGTGAAAAATCACCCATGTCCGTGGTGTTACAGTAGGGATGACTCTGGCTCTTGTTTTCAGTGTTTCCTTGTGCATCTTTAGCAGACATTATGAACAACACAGATGATTAAAACTGACCTCCAGGACACTTCACTTTCAACTTCTTTCCAATTGGAAACACTTTTAGCAATAGCTCCTTTCTGTCTCATGCTCTCAGGGCAGATTTCCACACAGGCTCTTATTTTAAATCCTACACCAGTGCTTCTACCCCCAGTCATTAATCTCTGGTGCTGGTCCTTGTCAAATAGTTGCTGAAAATCTCAGTGTACTCTATCCACTGAATTTCCCTTATATATAGTGGCAGTTAGCTCTTTGGGGAACACCAGCGGATTAGTCGAGTGTGACCTCCCATTACTTCAAGCCACATAAGTTTGGCCTTCACAGAAAGGTGCTTTTCCAGGTGTTCTCCCACAACATCCCTTAAAGTTTAAGATTTCCAAGAATTTCCCAGAACAAACATTAAACTTACTGGTCTGTCTCTTGTCCCCGTTATGTCCACCACCTTCCAACTCTCATCCACCTGACCCATTTTAGACAGGTAATTTAAAATATCAGCGAAGAGCTCATTAAGGCATGTGCATACCCACAGTTGTGTACATTAGGGGATGTGCTCTCCGTTTGCAGAGGATGCTCACCTTGTACTGTGGTGCTCTTGAACAGCTGGCCTGATATGGGGAGATCTTTCTCTTCATCCTCTATAAAGTTGGATGCAATTTTGGCAGATGAGAAATATTTAATAATCCTTCTCTTATTGCTGATATAAGCTGGCTTTTTTTCTCTGTTGCAAGTCTAAGTTCTCCATATATCACACCCAGGATAAGCACTTTCTCTCCTGTATCTTTTGTACGAGCTCACTATTCTCCTCAAAAATCCAACCCTCCCCCTTGCTGTGAGGCCAGTTTTGTTGTGTCTCAGAGACAGTTACATGTAATAGGACCTGTAAAAGGGTGTCTGAAATACACCCTCAGCATCCCATATGGCTGCTGCTTTCCATCCCCTTTTTTCTTCCTGCTTTTTTCTTCCTCGCCGCTCCTTTCATTGTGATACTTCAGCAGCGCCCCATCACGGTCTCTATCTCTTGCTTAGCCAGCCTGGCCGTACGTCAGTCCTTCTTTTATTGTCTTGATTTTTACTAGACTGAATGTTTAGGGCAGCCTTCCCAACTGTATCTTAAAGCCCTGCATTAAAGCCTAGCCAGCTTTCTTCAACTCATTTTGCATTCCCTGTAAGCCTGCTCGCTCAGAGGCCAGTGGTTTTGTATGGCTGCCCTTTCTGCAGACCCTCCTCAGCACTTCAGCTCTGCAGGGAATATAATCACTGCATCCTAGATGCTCTTCAGTTTCAAGTGTATTTATTACAGCTGCTCAATTTCCTTTAATCTGTCATTTCTCCTCCTCCTCCCCCCACAATTTCCTTCTTTTCACTGAGCTAGAAGTGCACCGAAGGAGGCTTTTACCTCTGACCCTCGCTGCCCGCTCCAGCCCCATCCCTGCACTGACTCAGGCTGGGTGCCTTGTGCACCGGTTATTGCTCGTTACCATGTGGCTTAACGAATGTGCCGGCCCCTTAGCAAACAAGTGCAAATGTCGCAGACAGCACGCTCCCACTGGTTACCCCTCGGGACTAATTGAGGGACAGAAGACAACGCTTTCATGCAGAAATTGCCTGTATCATCAGCACTGAGATAGAAATAAAGACGGAGGAACTCTCCCAGGCCTGTCGGAGAGAAAGAAACCTTAATGACAGAGAGTACTCGTGTCTGCCAGAGTCTTGTAAAACAATGTGCTTCTCGGAAGGGGCTGAATTATGCTTTTGTGTCCGGGGATGCATGTCTCTTCGGTGACAAGGTTGAGTGTAAAAACCACAAGCATCCCGTCAGGGCTGGAGCTGAAACAACTGGAAAAGCCCCAGTTGATAGGAAAGACATCAACATGCCTTCCTGTATGTTAAGCCGTGTGAGCACGCACACACTCTGAGGTTTAATTGGTGTATTAATGTATTAAAGCACTGACACAAACAAACAGGGACCGCTTTCATAAGCTACAAAATCCTTGAGTACATTGTAATTAGCTGGGCTTGTTCAACCACTTAATAAGCAATAGATAGGATGTGTCTGAGCCCCCCACGCCTCAGCTCAGTGAGAAAGGCAGGCAAGTGCTTAAATATGAAATTAGTTCAGTTCTTAGGTGAACCATTAAGAAATATAATTTGATTCCCTGTCATAGGAAACTTCTGCCCAGGGCAGACACAGCTGAGACCAGTGCCAGGGTCACAGGTTTCTCTGGTCACAGGCCCCATATTTCCCTGGTGTCCTGTTCCCTCTCTGGCCATGTGCTCCCACATGCTTCTGTATGAACTGTGATAGCCTGGGGAAGGCAACACACTTGCCTCAGTTTCCCTCCCTGAAAATGGCCTCCAAATTATACCTTTAGCAAGCCTTATTGACTACTGATTGCAAAACTGCTCTGAAAACCTTCAAATAGGACAGATACAGAAGAAAGGAAAGTGGGACAAAGTACCACATAGACAACACTTCTCAGCAGATCCCAAAGCTTTAGAGACTAACTGTTGACTCATAGGAGTCCTTTCTCCTTTGCAATCCTGTCCTCTCAACTCACTATATGATTTCACAGGAGCAATCTCCCCCCTCCGCCTTGACTGGAAGGGGTTATGGGGAAATGCATGTCCCTGTGTTTACCCACGCCCTTTATTTATGGACCAAACCTGGAACTTGTTGGACTAGAGACTGTATGAAGCTCCCCGAGGACAGGCCTCATTTGGTTAGAGAAGAGGAAAGAGCTGTCACAAGCAGGCAGCTCCAAGGCTGTGTCCAGTGATTTCCAAGGGGAGGTGGGAAAGGCAGCTACTGGGAGCATGGGGGAGAAAGCACCATGCTGGGTATGGAGGAAGGTTACCTTTTCAAATGTTGGGCTTCTTTGTTTGTGACATCTCATTTTTTGTGTATTCTGGGAATGAAATACCTAAAAACTATTTCTGAACCAAGTAACTGAGGAGTGTCACATATGGCAGTGTGTGAGCCTCCAGTACTTTGGTTTGGATGGGATGTGGAGAGGAGTTACTTGCATAACTCCATACGACACAGCAGCGCTATCTCCACTTTCACCAGCTCACCCAGAGCACTAAAGTAGTGACAGCCAACAAATCATCCAAAATGGAGCCCAAAAGCTTTCTGTCCAGCAAGTCACTATCAGGACTCATGCTGTGATCACCATTTTCTCACTCCCTGAGAGGTCCCAGGAAAGGGGAAAATTCAGCATGAACACAACCAGAACAGGTGAGACATCTCAAGTGTTACACAGCATCCCTGAATCCAGAACAGGCAGGCAGTACCTTAGTTTTATCCCAAATTCCAGCTTACACTCACAATGACTCTACCAATCCACACGTCCCTGCATAGTCCAGCTGTCTAACAGCCAACTCAGTTTCCCCCAGCACATCCCCAAGCACAACAGCAGCTTAGAGTGAGCAGAGAAGCTCCCTTAAACACTGCCTCCACCCAAGTCCACCACAGGCACTTGCAGCTCTGCAGCTATTCCTAGATCCCAACTGGATTCTTCTTTTCATCTTTGTTCTGCCTCCTATTCTAGTGCTGAACCCCAGGCCTGCTGGCTTGGAGCTTCCTCCAAATGCTGCATTCATCCATTTTTAAAGGTGACCTTCCAACTTTAAAGGAAGTTAGCATGCCTCACTGTCTTCATTTGCCCTCTCCTTCTTTTCAACCGGCTCTTTATTATGAATTAGAAAGTGGCCTGAAAGGTTTCGCTATTAAAAAATAAAATCTTTAGAAAAAGCACGTTTCAAAACCATTTCTCTCTCCATTTTCACAGCAGCCTTCTTGGGTGTCACGGCTCTTGCTTGCTGCAAACTATCAGCTGCCATCTCTGATGGTGAAACCTGCTTGAGTGTTTGGATTCCTCCCATTCCCACGGATGCCTGCCATCTCCACCCCACTGCTGGACCTCCCTTCCCTCTTGCTGTCACTGCTGTTTGGCAAAGCAGTGCCCTGAAATGTTCTGGGTGAAAAATAACCTTTGAGGGAGCAGGGGTGGAAGGAAGTGGGGTTATTTTTAACTTGGCTGATACTAGACACCCAGGTTACACTGCATCCTCATAAGCTCTCGTGCTGGCACAAATGAAGAGCAGCAAATAAATGAAGTACTCTTTATCTCACCTTACTGGCAAAGCTGCATCTTACAAGCCCTGAGGCCATACAGCAATGGAAAGGGAAGGTGTCTCCAGCCCTTAGCAATAATAACATTACTTTTGCCAATGAATTGGTCACAGTAATTAAAAAGACAGTAACAAAGCAACATGATAGTTTCCTGCTGTTGTGGTACTACATTTTGCCATTTAATCAGGACAAGCAGAACTTAATTTTTGACTGCACTGCAATACAACTGAAATAAGAAAGAAAACTATGATCTTATAAAATGAAGCTCAACTTCCAGCCCTTCTCTTAGATTACAGAATCAAACTGAAAACAAAAAGAAAACAAAACCCACAAAGAAAAAGCAGCCAACCAATTGAGAATACTCTCACTTTCTGGCTAGGAGTTCTGGGGCTGTTCATATAGGCTGTGTTGACTATTTATTTTTGCTAAGAGGTCAGGACACCACAAACCAGCACCATACAACAATGCTCTGGATTTAGTCATCAGCATTTGCCTCCATCCAAGAAACCATTTTCGTTGTTTTGGACATTTGGCTGCCAGGAATGAGAATGATACCCAGAAACTCATTTCATGCTGACCACCAAGTGACCACAAATGAGCAAGAGCCCTTATTCACAGCTGGCTTGTGCTACACTGAGCCTGGAAGTGCTTGGCTCAGTCAGAAAGCAGACAAGCTCTCTTTCCAAACCATTCAATTACATTTTTCCCTGCCACTGTGTGCCAGACCCAATGTTAGCCCTTCAACCCTGCTCAACCTCAGAGTGTACCTAGGACTCTTAGTTCTCCATCCAAGCCAATGTGCCCATGCTCTTCCTGGCAGCCCCACTGTTCTCTCACACTCTCACTAGGACATACCCGCTAATCCTTCAAAGGACAACCATCAAGCTGCACAACAAGGAAAGCAGCTGATTAGATTCTTGCTACTACTATCTCCTGGAAGTCAGAGGGTGCTTCAGATTTTTAGGAGAAAAGAGGGCTTCCCAAGCAAAGGCAGGATTGCAAGGAGAAGGTGCTACCAGGTCAAGACTTAGTACAATGAATAATGGAAGGTTCCTCACCTCACACCCTCAGCCTTTCCTTAGCTCTGATGTTCGGTTTCATCTTTGGACTATGAATGATTCATGGAGCCTTAAAATATATATAATCTGTATCTTCTAGAACAAAGAGTCTTTATTCAGGGTGTTGTGAAGGAGCAGGGAGCAGCATGTGTAATGCCTGCACTTGGGCTGGGATGTCCCTTGGGAAAGGACCCTTGTTGCTCCCCGATTCTTTCCAAATGCAGAAATTGTTGTGAGCTTGAAGAGGAGCTCTGTGGGAGACCCCAGCTCAGTCTCTACCACACAAAGCCGTGCCTGCTGCTGAGGGTCTCAAGAACTGCTTTCTTGAATCATACTCAGGACCAGCTCTTCTCATCCATCCCTGGCAGCCAGAGTATACAAATACCACCAGTACACTGTGGGGGATTTAAATCATTTATGCGGGATTAGAGATGGAGAAACTGCAGCGAAAACTTACCTCCATGTCACAGCCTAATCCACTGAGGACTTTACCATCCCGACTTCCCGTTCTCTGCCTTGGCCAGTAGATCACATTTAAAGATTGTGTCTCTTTCCTTAGAAATCTGACAACACCTTTCCACCATCAATATTTGATTCCTGCTATGCATACAAACACAGACATACACAATTCCCTGCACCATGATCAGCAAACATCTACTTACTTCTCCAGACAAGAACATCAGATCAGGCAATTCCAATGTTGTTGTGTCAAAGTAACCTTTCCAACCAAAGAGGTTGCCATCCTCTGATTTCTTGTAGGGGAACCTAAGCATGGCCCTGGGTAAGATGTGGTTAAAGCTCCAAGCCCATGAGGATCCATCCTTACTCAGAAGGGAACACAGGCAAAAACACAGGCAAGAGATGGAGAGGTCTCAGACAGGTCAAGCTTGGCAGCAAAGTGCTACATGGCTCATGTCCATCAAGTTATGGGGTGCCTCCTTCCCTGTGCTGGCAGGCCAACAGGCCAGGCAGCTGGCAAATCTAAGCTTCACAGTATTATAAACTAATGGCACAGTCATGCCCCAAAAGGTTGAAGCATCCCTTTGAGGGATCACCCAAAAATATTCCCTTGCAGCCCAGTTGTTTTCAGTGGTCCTTCTGGGATCAAAAAGCCAGGTTTTGGTCTATGCTGTATCTACAGCTCACGATTGCCACATTTCCTTGCTCTTTGGAATCTTAGAGGTCTTCTTCTCTGAAAGGGATATTGATGATCCTTACCCATTTGGGTGTACCCAATGACATTGCTTATGCTCAGAACTCTTCTTTATTTCCTAAGGATGGCTCAGGGGTTTTTTTGCAAGAAATATTCTTCCCTTCCAAGACTGCTTTTGATACCAGTCTGCCCATTTTCTTTGAGACTCTGGCCAGCACCACTGAATCCAATGAAAGAAACCTAGCACAAGATGAGGTGCTTCAGACATTACAGTCATGCAGAGGAGCTTAAGGACCTACACAGAATGGTACCCAACTCCCAGCAGTCCCCTCTGAGTTTAACAGGATAAAACTGAACTTTCAGTCTAGTCACAGGACAGTATTTTCATCAAAGATGCACTGTTTGTGTCTTTGCTGCCGCCTTCTGAAGCTGTGGCTATACAGATGTTCTGTTGGGAATGAGTGGCAAAATAGGTGTTCCATCTGTAATGCATGCTCTGCTGGCACCAGGCAGAAGGCAAACCAGAGCCTTTTTTGCATATTGTCGATGAAAATGAGAGACTGGCACTATCATCAAGTAGCCACCCTTGTAGTAGTTCTGTGCTCCTGAGCTTTCTAAGGGCGAAAACAGCCATGTCTAACACCTCCCACAGCTCTGCCATACCTGGTGGCACCCGGCGGCATCCCCTAGCCACCAGCCCTGACCTGGGAGGTCAAACAGGAGCGACGGTGGGGATTAGCCCCAGTCTCCAGAAGCATTTGGCTCTTCTGGTGTTTGGTTCTCACACAGTGCCACATCTGCCCTGCTAGTTCTTGAGCCACGACTGACAGTTTCTCGCTGATACTGTCTAATGCAGTCAGTTATCCTGTGTGCATTTAGAGCAGATCCATCAAAATAATTCCTGCTAGAGGTCTGACATCAGCATATCACACACAATAGCTCCCTGGAAGGAGAAAAAAGGCACTCACCTGTCTTTAAGCAAGTCCTTTCTCAGTCGTCTGCAATGTCTGTGCACCATGAGATGTGATGGCTTTGGGGGACGTCTGCCTCTGGAGTTGTTCTAGCAGCACTGAGTGTATGACCGGAGCTTGAACACTCTTAAACTTGCAAACCCCTCTGGCACCATTCCATGAACAAATATGTCTCAGGAAGCACAAAGCAAACCTGCAGCCACCTTCAGCAGTCTATGGGGGACTGGACCAGGCACTACCAGGGAAGGAGTGACTGTGCACAGCTGCTCCTGGCATCCCCAAATATTGCTTGGCACTGATGCAGCAAAACCAAAATGCTCTCTTGATCCAGAATGTCTCTAAAATTGCCAGGCAGCCAGGCCTCATGAGAAAATCTGAGCAGAGGGAACACTCTTTAGCCTGGCAAGATGAGCTCACATTGGTGGTATTTGAAATGTGCATACTGCATTATCATGATGCCACCTTACATCCCTGTTATTGGCACCAGGGACTGAACCTGGCAGGAATAGGCCCTGGACACATGCAGAACACCAGCTTGCAAGACCATAGCTCCTTCTCTGTTATATAAAATGTTGCAATACACTCCACCACCTCACCAGTCTGGTCCACAGACTGCAAACCTCACTCCCTCTCCCAATTATCTTAATAAACATCCTGGACACATCTCTGACTCACTTAAGATAATGATGACCTGTCCATGATTAGCTTATTCAGACATTCTGGCAGTTCACTGAGCCTAATGAGACTCCAGTCTGGCTGTTTCTGACTTCTCACAAAAGAGGTTGACCTCCAGTAGTGGCTGCGCCACGATCAGTGGATGGAGACCCACGTACAGATCAGACATGGGCAGCTCCCAAAATTCAGGCTGCAGCCATGAAATCTACATTCTCTGAAACACACTATTAACTACTCCAAAGGCCTGGGGAACAGCAGTTTGTCTTGCCTGCAGACAGACCTGATGGGGCAGTACCAGCCCCAAGATATGAAACAGAAACATGGTTTTAAAGACAACCCCAAATACTGGATTATCGAAGAACATCTCTGCATGTTATATTTCTGGCTGCCTGTCTAGCAATCCAACCTGAGAGCAAAAGCGGCACCAGTCATACAACATGAATATTTGGAGTAAAACCTTGGAGAAAAAAGGCTAAATAGTCTGAAATCATAGGCAAATCCTTACAAAAAGTCAACTCATCTGCAGGAATCGGTCACAGGTCACAAATGACTCACTAACAGCAGAGCAAATAATTTAACCAGGTCTTGGAATGAATCCCTCTGCTTTGTAGAGAATGACCAAAATTTATTCCTGCTGATTAGTCAGCAGTTACACTCACAAGTTCAAATTTAATACCAAAGTTCAAATGTAATTGTCTTGTACTTGCACTCTGCTTTACTGCCAGAGAGACCATCATCTTCACTTAGCAAAGAAATCATCTCACATTTATTTACAGGGGCTGGGAGTGTGGGTTGGGCTTTATTTTAGCTTTTAACTTGACAAACTCCAAGCCTGAATTTCACCTCAACAGGCTGTCTGGCAAAAGCTCAGTTAAGAATCTTTTGAATTTCTGTACTGATTTCAGTAAGACCAGGCACTTACCAGTTCTCTGGAAACCAATTACTAAATCCCAACAAGGAAGACAGATAAACAACCCCCAAAACTCCACAGGTGCATCCAAGGATGTGAAACTTGGAACTGAAAAACTACATCAGGAACCGATACAACCAAACTGAGCTCCCAGCTGAAGCAGAAAGGCTTTATCTGCACCCCTAAACCCTCTGTGTCTTCCCCATACATCAGTTTATAAGAAACACAAATGAAGCCACATTGGATAAATTATTTTTACCGTTGGGTTTCCTATATTGTTTCTTGGGGCCAAGGCAAAGCAGTATCTATGTGATGCCCCATGGTGTAGACACAAGGTAGAATGTCATATAGCCTACAGCGCACCTGTGTCACAACAAGCTCAGGCCACTGGAGATGTGGAGCTGGTGGCTTATGTTCTGTGACATCAAACCACATGCTGGCACCAAAAAGTCTACATTTCCTGTAGTGGGAGGCTTGGGAGATGTTGGAGAAACCACAAAAGACACAGGCAAAGCAAAATGCACCACAACAGGAGAGGAAGACGTGTTGTTGCTTCCCCAGCTAAAGCACCTTTTCCAGCTGTGTGCATGCCAGTCTCCCATCACACTCTTTCCTCATCAAAGTGGCTGTATCCACTTTCCCGTGGCTTGTTAAACTTTCCTGCTGATTGATCAGGGTCTGCAGGCATTGGTAAATACACAGTTAATAAGGACTCTTTAGCTCACTGAATAAACCACACCAAAAGCACTTCAAGACATTAAGCAAAAATGAAGTCACCAAGCATTGATTTCTTGCATGCTCTCTTCCTACTGCTCCCCCAAACCTGTGGTTTTTAGCTTTGCTACTGTGTCTGGGCCTCATTATCCTCTGCTAATGCCAGGTCTTAACCCTGAGGATCTGCAGCTTGTTCTGTGTACAAATCAGAGCAGAGCAGTGATGCACTGCTGCAGTTTGCTGCAACAGCTGAAGCACCTTCATCTGACTGTGCACAGCTCCTGGGACTTCTGCTCCACCACCTCAGTCACAGATGCATGCTGGAAAGGCCAAAGACCTGGTGGTAGAGAAAACTACCACCTTCAAAGAAGCTCCAGTCTCTTGAGAAAGGAGGGCCGACTCCTTAAAAACACATCTAAATAAACAAAAGAACAGTAAAACCATCAAAACTCATCCTATGCAACTTGGATAAGCAGCTATAGAGACTCAGTCATGACCTATAGCATCACACACATCAAACACTCGCCTGCAGCAAGTCCAAGCCCACGGTCCCACTGGGCCACGCATTGTTTCCATCATGCAGAGAGGTACCATGCCAGCATCATACCATGCCAGTCACACTCGTTCCAAGTGTGAACTAAAAGAAATGTGATTCTGTCTTTTTTAGAGTCAAAACACAAGGGAAAACAAAACTTCTCTGTTCACATGCAGGCTCCATACTCTACAAGAACCGAGAAGGCAGGGTTATGATTTTCAGGAGCTGATCTGCACCACTGCCTGCACCCTACCAAACCAGTACCCCAAGCTCCTTCAGTAATAAGCTCTGTAAAGAGCCATTTGAAAACAGCATGAGAAGGGAGAGCAGTTTCAACTCAGAGCCCAGATGTCTCAAAGAGCATAAAGCCTTCACATCGGTGAAGGCAACACAGAGGCAACGAAGAAGCAAGCACAAGGAGAAACAAGCATCCAACCCCTCTGCAATACATGTCAGAGCCTGTAAGCATAGTTAAGCTGCCTCCTTAGGAACTGATAGCAGCAAAAACATTGTGGGAACTCATAGGTTAGGAATCAGTTGCCCTGAAATACAAAGCAAGGTGGACTAAGGCTGACCGTACCAGCAACCTAAGTAATTGGCTAATTTCTTAGCCAGTTACCCCAAATAACCCCATTTGCAACATTTCTGGGCTGTGAAACTTGATAACAGACCCTAAAGTAGTGGGAAGGAAAAGGCAGAGCTTCCAACATCGTTGTTAGTTTCCCACACCTCAAAAAGGAGAGGGAAACAGGGAAGAAATCCGATGCAGCTCAGCTGCCCATCTTGTGTGTAATTTCTATGTTGGGAGATAACCATTTGTCTCAGGCGTAGCAGAAATCCCTGGAAAGGTAAAGATATCAGCCATCTCCTAATCCTATGAGCCACAGCACCCAATGACAACAAGAAGCATACTTCTTAGAAGGGAATAGCATGCAGAAATTCCCTCATAGCATCATTTTGAGACATTTGCTTGAACATCGTGCCAGGAAGTTACAGGAACAGAATGATGCTGGAAAACATGTTTCTATTTTGCCCATCAAAACCCTCACCAGGTTTTCTGAAAGGGTTCTAGCACCATCCACTAATATCAGCTCAAACACATCCCCAGCCTCATACCCACAGCCACCTGCAAGTTGGCACAGCAGCTTTCAGTCACATAAACAACATCTCCCATTAACAATACTAAGACACAGCCACTAAGACACATCCTCACGCTGAGCCATGCACACCGCAGAGTGGCTTCTCTCCTCCTGGAGCGACCAACCATCTTTATATGAACTTCTGATGAGTAACACAAGAGCAGCACTTGCTTGTACCCCACTGCCTATACATCACACACATCCTCACTACCTTAATAGGAGGCTAATTGTCCCTGATGAAGGGACAACAGTCCAACACCCAACAGGAGAGAAAATTGCACAGCCAAGCAGGGAGACCTGCAGCAACAGCATTGTTCTGGCACTGCAGCCAGAACAATCTTATAGTGTCAAGCTGCCTGAGAGATAAGGCTCCTAATAAAACTCTTTCCACTAAGTGTAGAAACTTGTCTTGGCAAATCCTGACACTGTCTCCCAGCAGTACTGCCTTGTCTCTGAGAATACGACCATTTTGAGCTACAAAAACCAACAGGTTATCAACTGAGATCATCACCGGCTAAGCTCTTGGGCAGGAAAACATTTTTGTGCCTGATGAGAATGACAGAAGCAAGAGCTACATCTGAGCAATGTTCACATCACAACTGCTAATCCCACCCGCCACACCCCCCAAAGCAGCAAGCAAACCAGACTCTCCACATATGGACCATCTCATGAAGAAGTAGACTATAGGATGTGTCATTCTGAATGTTTATTTATTTTGTCTTCAAAGAAGAGACCTGATGCAGCTGTTTCGTTAGAAAATAAAGTGTTTATTAAGAAACTAGACATTGAACACCCCTATAGTCTCTGTGAAAAGGGACCGTCCCATTTCCCATTAGCACAGGATGATAGTTATGGCAAGATAAGAATGCTCAAAGATGGAGGAGTCTCATTGACAGAAAATGAGGTAATGATTTACAATAATTAAAAATAAAATAAAATTTTAAAAAAAAAAATCATCCTTAGACTTGCTACTTAAAGCCACCAATCGCAAACGGCCATGACTGGCTTTCGTTTTCAGCAGTGAGGAACCAGAGACTTTAATTGGTGTTAAACAAATGAGACATCGATCACAGTGGGGAGAACTGCTTTAAATTATGCTGTACGGTCAAGAGGATTTCTTCTAAGCAGAGATGGACCTGAGCTGTAAAATTCAACCCTTCCTCTGCTAGGGCATTTGGATATAGGCTTCTGGTCCAGGCCCACGGATGTATCTCTATGACTGATACACACAGTTGAGAGCAGAGTCCCCTGAACAGTGCTAGGGAGAGGAGACAGTTCAGACGGACAAGACATCCCCAGGTCAGGTGGGTGACTTCCAGGAGATGGGGAAATTCAGTTCAGACAAGCACCCAGTGATTCACACGCTTGGTGAAGCTCCTCCTTGCTCTGTGAATCTGCAGAATTGAGGTGTCAATAACACATGGCCGCGGGTCCTCTCTGGCGGTGCACCTCTTGCATTTCCAGCTCCGATGCGGGCAGGAAACATTGTTGAGAGTTTTGGTCATGGTTTCTGAAGTCATCCAACCTGAGCCAGGCCTCCTCATCCTAACACAGATGCGCCTTCTAAGGCATGTCCATTAACTTAAAGCAATCTGCTACCATTTCTCCTGTACTCTTCTATTGCACTTTACCTTTTAACTCGAGCGAACCAGGAGAAGAAGCAAGAGAATGGAATATTCCTAGGGACATCTCTAAGGGAAAGCTGATATTAAAACCTCCTGGCAATCTCCAGGGTGGTTCATGCAGGTCACCTGTAAAGGTTGAAGCAGAACATCCCATTCTGAGGCTTCTGCCCAGTTCTGGTGAAGGGGGACTGTGACTCTTTGCAGTGGTAGCAACCCTTCAGGGCTGGTGATTTAGAGATATCCCTGATGTGATAAGGTCATCTCGGGCCACCAAGAAGGCAAGAAATGCTGAGTGGCTGGTGAGCAAGCTCCTGGTTCAATATTCCTCTCAGAAAAGGATCCGGCCCCACCTGAAGCTTTTGGAAGGTGGTTGTTGGTTTTTTTCCTCTAGAGAAAATCTGCCTTGCTTATAGGCTATCACTGATATGTGTGAGCAAATCTGTATTTCCCGTACATGTGACATTCAGAGAGTCCAAGGAAAGGCCCGCAATTTGCTGTGTGGGCAGCTGGCTTCTCTTGAGGACAGTATCAAAGGGTTTACTTTTCCATCTGAGAGGCTTTGGACGAAGTAAGAAAAAAATGGGATGGGAGAGGGGGAGAGAATATGAATATCGGCCAGAGAATAGGATCGATATTCTTGTTTATGCCAGAGAAGAAGCAACAGAATACTTATTTTTCCTCCCCTTCAGTCTGCCTCAAACTGATGGTTCTGTATACGTGACTGGGTTACAATCAATCTCTAGTTGGGTGGGAATACAGGGAAGAGCTAAAGGGGGCTGGAAAAGGCCCAGCAACCGGGACCTGCGTGCGCCTGATACATTTTTCCACTTTGCTCACTGCCCTAGCCCTGGCAAGGACACGGACCCTCCTGCGCTATGGATTCCTCATCCATGCGGGAAGTCCAAGCAACTCCTCCTCAGATAAAGCTCATCATTCAAGCAGCAGGGAGAGACCAGAGTACGACAACGATATAGTCAGATCCAATGAGCCGCTCTAACACACACAGACAGACAAACAAACAAAAAAAGCCTCCTAGAATATGTGCACTTCAAAGATAACCACATTCTCTTCCTGTCAGAGAAGTAAGATATTTTTTCTTTCCATTATTATTCCTTCCAACATTATTTTCTGTGCAAGAACTGGGAGCGGGGCTGCCTTTGTTCTTACCAAAAGTCTTCGTTCTGCTTTAGTTTCTTCCAGGCTCCCCGCCTCGGCTCGCTCTGGGAGACCTCCCATGGCGGTGCCACGTAAGAGGTGATGGCGGCATTCACTGGGTGTTGCGAAGACACAAGCTTACAAGGAAAACTCCAAGCAGGGAGGACATAGCTAAAGATGTCAGTTTGGTTGGCTTGGTTGGTTTTGTTTTGTGTTTTATTTTAAAGCAAAAGTACAATTATTTACTGTGTTATTAGGATGACTCCTTTCAATTGGGTTTTATTTCTCTTTATTTGCTCTCATTGCTGCTGTTGTGCCTTGCAGGAATATTTACCGAACACAGCGACCATTGGAGGAAAAGAACAACCCTGTTATCTGGTGACAGAAAACCACAGTTTCAGTTGGCTTTAACGTGTGTACAGGCAGGGCTGTAGAGTCCTATTAGGAGGAGACCTCAATCCATACAGACCACGCTTACTGCTTCCCACCATTTTGAGGGCACAGCCTATAAACTTGACATCAGAACAGGGACTTTTAAGGAGTTTTTAAAAGCCATGACGTCCTTTGCTGAAATAAACACTGACATCCTCAACATAAATGCCTTGGTTAAGAGGTTTGGAATGTCCAGGGAGGCTTATTGGATTCAACATAATTTCTCTGAAACCTAAAGGGGAAAAAAAAACAGAAAAAAGAAAAAAGCAAAATAAAGTAAACGAAAAAACAAAAAAGAGCAAAACTAGAAAAAAAGAGAGAGATATCGACACACATGTAATTATTAAAAAAGAACCAAATGAATAACCAGCAAACGGCTGCCATTAAATTAAAGCCAAAATGCCCTCTCCAGACAGGGCTACCTCATTCTGTCTTTCCATAAAGAACAGGAAATTATTTAATGTGGTGCGTGCAGGCATGAGTGCTCTGAGGACAAGGGGCATGCAAGCAGTCTGGACAGAAAACCGGGAACAACTCATTTCTAGACGTTCCAACTGAAAGCCCTAAGTCCTTACTAGTCCATCTTTCCCCTAAGCAGGGAGTGAGGGAAACAGAAAATCCTTCCTCCTGTCTAGTTTTCTCTCATGATTTTTTAGTCTGGCTTAACTTTGCTGAAGCCAAAGAGTGCCATTGCCAGGCTGGGGAGACCTGATGTTCATAAACCCACAGACTTCCTTAGCCCCAGCTGTCCCATCTACAGAGAACTGCACGCTGGAACCATCTTTCTCCTTACATAACCCAACCTCTTTAAAAGTAATTTAAAAGTATTGGATATGCCAGAAATACTGGCCAGATGAAAAGCAAAAATACATAGAGCGGAGAACATAGACGTGCTCCTTCCTTTGGTTCCAATGAACTTACTGGGCAGATATAACATTTTCAAGGGCTGTATTAACCATCTCCCCATAATGCACCAGCCACGGAAACCCACTATTACAGTGTTTCTAATATAGAAATTATTAGATGTTAATTGTTATAAAGATTAACATTATTCTCTGAAGCAAATTTTCAGGACTTGTCAGAGAACAGTCCTCTGGAGTGGAGGAAGCAAACCCGCTACTGAAACATCCAGCCCCACAGCCCTCTCCTCAAGGTCTGACTGAAGGGGGGCACATTCTGTTTCACTGCTAGGACACTACTTTTCCCTTCTTCCTGACTTGAATTCTGTTTTCTATCATCTTTTGTGCTAAATCCTGCGAGTTCTTGCAGAAAAGACCCATGCATTTGTCTTCAGGAGTCATCTCATAATTTTTTACATTATTTTCTCAGACAGCTGTTTGTAACCGCATTTCTACAGCTGAGGCCATCCCAATGGACTGGGAAGAGACAAGGCAGTAACAGACATAGGTCACTGAATGTAACTGTTAGGACTGCAGTGAAGTTGCTCTCAGCTCAGATCAAGTATATCTTGACAGATATATATATAGACATAAATGGCTTCTACACCAGCTTACCAAAATCCCCAAATCAGATCCATTGAGTTGCCAAGGCCAAGACATGCATGGCAGAATCCTGGGGATTGCTCTAATCTGTCCCATCTTTTCATGGGCTCAAAGTGTTTTTTTCCAAGAAAATTACTGGGATGTCTTGGCTACACAATTTCTCTAACTTCTGGAAAACACTTCTGGCTCCTGATATAGTCACGGAATCCTCAACAAATCAGGTAAGTTATCTCAAGTCTGGCATCACTAGAGCAGCAGGAGCAGCTTGGATGCCCTCGAGAATTGATTTCAATAAGAAGCATGCTTTTCACTAGACTAGGAACAGAAAGTTTCTCACACCAAATCTACACTTACCAGAAGATTTTTTTTTTGTCCTATTTCTTCTTCCTATTTTTTTCCTTTACATCTATTTATGTTTCTTCCCTGCACTATGTTATTTCATCTGCTTATCAAATGCATGCCTCTTCTGATGAACCTGAGGATGCAGACAAAAGCTGTTTGTTTGTTTTGGAACTGTTTAAATGTGTTTTGGGGAAAACTATCTGTTATTCTCAACAGCCCTGAAGAACCGATCCACATGGGAGAATAAGCCAGGCTCAGCTTCGGTTCCTGTGTCATAAATAAAATTCATAGGCAAATTCCAAGTGTTGAAATATCATTAGTAGTGAGAAAGAACCTGGCTCAACTCTCAGAGCCAAAGCAGAGTTTAAAGTGTTGATGCTCAGAAACGCGTAAGTAAACTAAGTCCATTTCTTATCAGAGTCACTGAGAGACAAATAAACATGGCAACCCTGAATGTCACTATTTATCGTGTTTTGTTTTTCATAATATAAATATATTTTATGGCCACCAAAGGACAGCTGGGAAAGTCTATATTCAACAATACTAAGTATCTCCAAGGAGCACTCCTGTCTGCTTTATTTTTTTTGCTTTTCTTAGGTCTGCTAAATAAAGGCAATTCCATTTCTGCCGGACCACATCCAACAGACCTAAAAACCCACTGGGAACATGCAGCCTCAGCAAAGGGACATGTGAAAGACCAGCAAGACTGGGAAACTTAGGGGCTTTGCTTTTTGTTGTCAGTGCTATGCTGTGAATCCCAGCAGCAAGGATCTCCAAAGTGTTTGCAGAACGGGACTGCAGAAGGGGTTATCTCATAACTGACGTGCACTCACATCTGAGGGATGATGAGGAACATGGCAGGAGGACAGCCCATGTTTCTGAAGCTTAGAGGCTGAACATACTGCTGACTTGGGAAAGCACCTCAGCATTGGTCATTCTGGCATCCTCTCGTTCTGATTTATTAAAGTCCCCAAAAAATCTGAAAAAAACCACATACTTCTCTCCTAACTGCTTTTCTCTTTTTCCTCACTACTGTGTCCCATATTGCACTGCTACCTTCAACCCCCTTCTCTTGTATGGAGCAGAAACCAACAAGGCTCTTGCTAGGTTTATGTCTTCTCTGTCAGATGTGAGATGGATGATGTTCACTGAGATGTCCAGGGTTAAAATGGGTGAATCTCAACAGGTTCACAGTTTGGATGCTGTTATGACAAATGTCATCTTTCTGTCATCAAAGCTATTAGCACCTGAAAAAACAGCTTTGAAATGTCTTAAAGAAAAGTGTTCACCTTCTTAGGAGTTGGAGAAATCTTAAAAACTATCCCCTTGTGAGGGATTGTTTGTAGTCACATTTGTCAGTGCTAGCTGGAAAATGGGAGGAAAAATACCATCTTTGGTTGTAGATTTGGAGGGACACTCCAATATGCAATGCTGAAAATAGTAAGGAGATAAAAAAAAAAACCAACAAAAAAAAAAAAAACAACAAAAAAAACCAAACAAAACCAACCACCCTGTTGATTCAAATCAAAAGCATCTACAAAGACCTACAAAACTGGGGAGGTTCTGACAGATTAAACCTTGTGCTTTTTTTGAGGCACTTTTTCAAATAAAACATGATACTGTCTCTACTAATAGCCATGGTATGGTAGTGGAATAAATGTATGGAGAGTGTTGGAAAATAAGGAAGGAGGAATGAGCTCAGATTTGCTGTGCAGCTCTAACAGCTTGAGATGGAGGGGGCAAATGGGGCAATTCTCTGTGTAGGCTGGAAGGATGTGGCAATGAAAGGACAAGAAAATTGAAGGCAACGGAACCATGCAATCAGTTTTTGTCCTCAACCTTGGCCATCCGCTTAGTCCTCCAGAGCTCTCTTGCGCTTCCCAACACCCTAGTGGGTCTCAGCCACTCTGCCCCATGTACATACCCAATCCAGCCTACAGATGGTGCCCTGCAAGGAACACCCTTCCTCCCCTGACTGAGAGCAAGATTAAGGAGACAAACCAGTTAATTTCCTCTCGCCTTCACTATTCTGGCAAAATTACAACCACTCAAATATACCATACTTCTTCTTGGGCTTTTGAGATATGAGGCTACTCCACGTGACCTGAGAAAAGCAGCACGGAACATGACACGCGGAGGCAAGGGAACAACGCAGCAAATGATATACAACAAACAGCAGCCCCATCTGCCACAGCAGGACTGGTGCACCCCAGTTCTGAAATCCAGAGATGGAAACTGCTTCTAAAACAACAGCATAAATTGCTGTGGGAGCAGATGAGAAGAGCAACAGGATGCCATGTAACGCATGGCAAAAATGGGTTAAACAAAAATAGCAAATTAGGGGCAACAAACCGGCCAAACATAACACTGCTATCCACACAGCCCACATTGGGCAATGGAGCTTTGATCTCTCGTCTGTGCTACAGCAGCATTTATGATATAAAGGAAAAGCAATAGGAGATTCCAACAACACTGCACATTTTATCTTTCTCTATGCACAGATATGAAGTATGAATAGCATCAAAGGCGGCATGAAAACCATCAAACCTGGCCTGCATCCAGAGTGAAGTAAACAGCTATCCGTCTAGCCAAACCGGGAGAGATAAGTCTATATCTGAGGGGGAAACAACACAGCAATCCAGGTTTCCTGTCATGGATGGGTTCATCTACAGGCCTATGATACAAAACCCTCTTTTTCTCTCCCTCCTCCATCAAAAAGAGGGCAAGATGCAACCCAGCCTGAGGCCTCGCTTGCCACAACAGAGTAGGTCATGGAAGTTCAGCAGAAGCACACCATGAGGTTCTCCCTGATGCTTTCAGCTACATATAAGCACATCATCTCCTCTACCATCCAAGGTAAATTTAGACTAAAGTTAGTCTAAAGACTAGATCATCTCTAATTTACACCAGCCCAACTCTGTTGACCACAAAGGATAACGACAAGGAAATTCAGCCTGCAGATGAATTTCACACCAATACACAGACCTCAAGCAGATCTTGAAGTAGATAACAGCTCTTTTAAGATTCACGGAAAAACTTTGAGAGCTAAAGAAAAGCTTATGGTTGTTCACTTTCATGGAAACAGGGTCTTTATTCCCCTCCACAGCAGCTCACCTTGTATCTTCTTTCATTTTCCATGGTTTAACCTCAGGCATAAGAGTCTCCCACTTTAGTCTATGCAACTTGATGTCAACTGGAAACCTTGTGGGAATGTGCTAGATGGAGCTCTAGCTACAGTTTGTGGCATCTTCATCTTCTCCACAACCCAAAATCACGAGCATGATATCACAACACTGCACGTGGTTTTGAGGGCAGGAAAGGGAAGGGATAGGTTGACAGCAAGGGAAACAGAAGAAGCAAATGGGTCCAGAAGTTGCCATTTCCACACAAATTTCTTTCATGCTTGACTAAAGCAGAAGAAGGGATAGGAGAATACTGCAGGCACTCAACAGCTGAACAATGTTTCTTGAGAAAAGGGCAGTGTTCACAGTTTTCCACGCAGTGAACTCTTTTAAGACTATGTAAGATTCATTAAACCTCTTTGGTCAGAGGAATTCCAGTATCCATTGCACTTCTACTGTTGCCGCCGTTAATGTGGGCCATGTCCATATTAGCTGGGATCACAAGTTTATTTTCTCTGGAACTCTTTCATGAATGGAGTAGTTCCAAGATACTAAATGATGTAGCCTGATAGCTCAGGAGGCAGAGCTCCAAGATTCCCCACCAATTGCCCTTAGGAAAAGTCCCAAAGTAGGAAAGCACTTACCAGGGTATAAAATTAAAAATAAGGAGGAAAAAAAAAATATGAAAAAATCTATTTAAAACTAAGGACAAGCTAAAAAGGCTATTTTCAGGTCTGAGATGTCCTGTGGTTTGAGTCAAAGCTACTCTCTCTGTCCAGAGGCACAGCCAATGCTTTTTTCCAGACTGCACGGAGGTGCAGCTATTTAAAGCCACTCAGAGGCCCACTGCATGATGGAAAGCAGCCAGATCAGTTGGGCCTCCTCGGTTTTGTTTTCATTAGATTGAAGCCAGAGTATGTGGAATGACTTGTAAGAGGACCAGGGAAAGGGGAAGGACTGGGCATTCAGCAGTTTCGCCCACAACATGCAGAGCTTAGTGTCTGTCTCATTTAAATCATACTGGGTCAGAGAAAAGGTACCTGAGCAAAGAGGACAGCTGCTTTGTCCCTCATGACACCCATGGTTGTGCAAAACTGTGTGGCAAAACTCTTGGGATTTACAGGTCAGCCATGAGAACAAACTGCAGGAAAGTGTTTGCAAAATGCCTGAGTGTTTGGTGGTTGCCGACATCCTGGCTGTTATCAGGCTGTTGTCCTGTCTCTGTCCCTCTGTGAGCTTGCACTGCTACGTCCAGGAGCCTTTTCCTCCACAATTTGCACCGCCTGGAGGAACAACCACATCGCCTTGCCTCCATGAGTCCCCATTTCTCAAGGCCATGCTGTCTCTCTGCCTCTGCACTCCACAAAGTCTGTGGAACCCAGTATGAAACAAGTAATACATCGTTTTCATCACTTTGGTTTTCAAATATATTCCTTTGTCAATTTTTAAATTTTTTTTCAAGTCAGCCCTCAGAGTGCTGCCAATTTAAGCACCGTGTGCAGTGTTACAAGAGCTTCTCATTTCCACTTTGCCTGACAGGTATCTATGTCCCTCTGACACCGCCTCTGTTCCCCAGCTGCTTCAGACAGCAATAGTTACCCTAAGCATTTTACACTGAGTTATTGAAACCACTGACTAATCTTCCCAGAAATGAATATCCACTGGGAAAGAAACTGGTTGGGCTCGTGTTCCTTAATTGCTGATTAATTCCAATTACAGTGCAGCTGATCCACCAGTACCACAGATCACCACATCAAAGAGCCAACCAGCAAAGGAAGCTCCTAAGTTAGAACAGCAACAGCCCCGTTGCAAACTTCTCTTCAGCCAGAAAGCACTTCATAAACATTAATTTGTTATGCCTTGCTCATTCCCTGGAGAGGCAGGAGCTGTTTTATTCTTTACGCAGGTGGCAGGACGGTGACACAGAGCAAGACCACGGTTTCTCCAAGGTCCCCGTAGGAACTGATGCCAGCTGTGGGCACTCAATGGGAAATAGCCTCAGCTCCCAGACTCCCACCATCTCCAGGAGATCTGGTGTCTAGAAGTGGATGGAAGCACTTGGTAGAGCCAAATGACTGCGATACGAGAGCAGACACTGAAGGAGACACACATGATGGACAGGAAATCACACAGTTGCTGCAGTCTGCGCCTGGGACCTTCCCTGCCCAGGCATGGTGCTCTCCTGCTCTTCAGAAAGCTGGCAGAAGACCTGATCAAGGCCCAGGATAAATCCTTGCTTGCTCCAGTCTCTTTACTCTGCCATCTGCTCCAGCAATACCTTATGTCGTTCTAGAAAGGCCAGAGCTGCCCTCCAGGAAGCCCAGGAGCAGTACAAGCCCCAGAGCCTGAAGTGTCAGGAGGAGCATCCTGTGGGAAAACACAATTTTGTGGAGTTTACAAGCTGAGGATACAAACTGAAGAGTGCAGATCTCAGCAGGCAAGGAGGCACCAAGGACTGCAGAGGAGTTGTAAATGGGAACAGGAAGAGCTGAGGGCAAAACCACAGTGAGAGCAGCAGGGAGCCTCGAGGAACAAGGTTTTGTTGATTTTTTTTAGGCTGTTTGGATGCTGCGTTGTCTGGAATTGTCCGTCTGTGTTTTTCCAGTGATCCTATTCTGTTGATTGTTCTGGAAATGAAGGCTGCCATCATGGCTGTTCTTCTCTTGATAATTGCCCCACTAGATGTTTCTCAAAATAAGTTGCCTTCTGCACCAAAATATATCAGAATAATGTAATTAATTTTCCCAGCAGAGAGCTCCTGCCTCCAGATTTTTTTTCAAGATCATGCTTTGGTGCCTGCCAGTATGTGACAAGCTTTAAAACATACACCCCAGGGCACAGGGAATGCTTTCCCCAAGAGAAGAGGGGACAGCAAGCAGAGGAGCATAGGTTTGTGTTGGGTTCATTCTGCTCCTAGGGAACAATTTGGGTACTGCCCACCAAACGAGTGGCAGGTATTGTGGTGGCCTTCAATTAGTAGGAGGGGAGAAAGGGCTTTGCCCCTACAAAACACACATGAAACATAGTATGTTTTTGCAAGAGAAGGTATGAGATGTCTGGAAGGACCCTTGCAGCCAGCAAAGCAGAGATGAGGTGAGTGGGGAACCCCCCAAGCAGTGCACCAGAGGTGGGGGCTGCTGCTGTGCAAGGAGACCCTTACTCTGAAGCAGAGGGTGAGCTTTGCAGAGCAGGGAAGATCTGGTACATCACAGCAAGGCAGCAAATGAAGACCTAAGCCAAAAATGTGTGGTGGCTTTGCATGAGGAGTCTTCATCCAACGGAGAGAGGAAGGACCAGGGTTTCTTTCCTACAAGCTTTATCCACCAAGCGGTCTAGCTGTGAATTTTTGCTCCCTCAATCAGCTCCAAGCTTAACAAACTACATGACTGCCAGACCCTTCTCTGACCCAGTTTCACTTTGGGTCTGAAAATAAGACTCCTTCTTTCTCTCTTTCACATCAAGTCACCTAAATGCACAAGGCATTTAAAGCACTTCAACCCAATCTTATTTCACACCATATAATTCTGTGCAAGTCTTTGTGTGTCTGCCCGACTGCATCGTTGGCATGTGATGATTAAACATCAACAGAGATGAGGGACAGGGAAAGGTCTGAGCTCCCAGGCCTCTGGATGGGGATGCACAACAACATGGAAACTCCCAGGACTGTGACTATCTAAAACCCCATTCCCTCCCGACTAGAGGATTTCACATTTGAGAAAAAGGGAAACAGTTTTACTTAAAAAATAAATGCTTCCCTCTTCTCCATCATCTGTCATCAGAAGTCCTGCCTGCCACCACAGCCAGGACACATCCTCCTCTAAACATACTGCTCCTTGAAGCAAGAGCTACCCACACTGGGGCAAAAGCATGCAGAACTTACACTACTAATAGCTCTTTTCATAACTGCACATGCACCTAAATGTAAGAGATCACAGTCCACAGCCCTCAATTCAACCTCAGTGTCCAAACCAGCCCGTGCAGAGAGGAAACCGAGCTGAGTGATACCAGAAGTGCCAACAGAAAGCAAGGGAGAGCGTGCACACAACCTGCTGCCTGTGGGACACGTGGTATGGCCAGTGGGGAAGCGTGCGGGAGGCAGGGGGAGAGCGATGTGGCAGTGTGGAACACGTGGCAGGGAGCAGAGGAGTGAGGAGAGGGGCCGGAGACCGCAGGCACACACGTGTGGGGCTGGGAGCAGAACACTGCTGAACATTTACTCTCACTTTACATTACGGATTTAATGGCTTTTAACAGGAGACTTTGTAAGCGATCAGAAATTGGAACAAAAGGAGCTGGGGGAATAATTATTCCAACCAGGGGAGCTAAAGAACATGGCAAAATCACATGCTGAGCAATCATGCTAATTAAAGGCACCCAGAAGAATCAGGATAGAAACGCCAGATGATTTTCACTCTGCTGCCCTAATCCACTAACTGCCTCGTCACTTTGGCTCCCACCAGCTGTGGGAAGGACAGCTTTGGGTGAATCGGTTTGTGGATGGAGCTAAACAAGTGACACGGGGGTGTTGGTCCTCTCTGCAGTGGGCTGGAGTGATGCTTGTCCTGCCAGATTGAACAGTGACTGCTTTGCACCAGGAGCTTTGAGGGGCACAGATGCTACCAACATGCCTCTGGCTGAGCAGCAAGTATCTAAACACCTTTCCCAGAAAGCAGGGCAGCTCCTGGCAACTACTAGCATGAAGCTAAACACAACCCACAACCCTGGTCCCTTTGAGCTGGTCAGCCCTGCTGTGGGACTGCCTTTCTGCAATTATCTACTCAGTATGGTGGTCTGTCCTGAGCTGTGTCTAGGGACCATCTTTCCAGTGCCTCACCAGAGTTCTGGCAGCGCTGAACAGACTGCTTGCTTATCTACACAGCTTTAGTCATCACTGTGTTGAGCAACATCACTCAAGTTGCTGCAGGGGCTTTCAAATTCAGGACATCTTCTATGCAGTGGGTGTCATCCTGACCTTCTACTGCTTAAAATGCCGGCTGCAGTTCATGCCATGCTACCATCAGAAAAGCAAGAACTAGCACTGCAACGTGGGCAAATTTTCACCTAGAAAATGTGGAGACTAGGAAAATGTCCATGCTGTAGGGAAAGTAAATGAACATAATATTGCTCCAGCAGACTAGAGGCTTTACAGACCCAAATAAACACTCCCATGCACACAGCCTGGTGTGAAACCCAAGACAGACTCCTCAAGGAGCTGCTGAGCCTTGACCTGTTAAGGATATCAGGAGAATATCTCCCTCAGACATTGCTGGAGTCCAGCAGCACATCACATGCCAAGGCAGATGGGTGCAGAAAACACGATCAACAAAACAAGAGACGAAGTGCTGAAACCACACGCTGAGTACAGAGAAGTCTCCCTCTGTCCTTTTCAACCTCTAAGAGAAGGTCCACCTCTGATAACTGCTTGGGTGAGATGTGGGTGCTAGTGCGTTTCTCTCCAGCAGTGCAAACCTGGGTTTTGTTGCAGCAGTTGCCTGCATTGGCACAGAGTGAGAGCTGTTGGGTCGGGGGGGAGGTGGGGCAGCAGAAAAGCAAATGCTAACAATTGCCATCAAGTAACAGCTTTCCATTTAAAAAGAAATGGTTTGTTTGTTAATCAACAGGTCCATTAACATGGAGCAAATGCCTCTCTAATGGACACCCACAGGATCACAGGCTGAACTATTTGTGTGCGGCATCTTTTGATTGATTCACCCTAAAGATCGTCAAGTAAATGAGAGAGGATGTAATATTTCTGCAGGAAACATTCCACAGCGGATACATTGATTGCAACACTCAGCCAGCTGCTGTGTGTGCCAGTCTCTTCTTAAAGAGACTTCATATCTGATTCTCTGATTAAATATTTCGAAACCAAGAGCAAATCAGGGACATTCACTTGACTGTGCCAGGCGCTCAGCCCATGGAGACCTGGTACTCAGCCAAGGAGGATCACATGAGTGGCCAATGTCCAACCTGCTCCCTTTCTTCCAGCCCTCAAGGCTCATGATACCCCTTCCCTTGGTCCTCGCCTGGCCATACAGATCACTGCCACCACTAAATCCTTAAGCCAAGAAAAGGGAGTCTGCTTGGTGCCACACCAGGAACACACAGATCTGTTGACTCATTTATTCAACTCCTACCTGCAGCGAAAGCTGCAAAATCATTGCCCATTTTGCATGCCAATGACTCTCTGACTCCTGCTCTGTCACCACAACAAATCCATTTTTCATCAAATGCCTAGTGAACACCCAGTGGGACAGGAGGAGACAGGGCACAGAATGAAAAGTACCCTGAGAATGAAGGAATAAAGTCCAGGACCCATAAGGAATAGAGCAATCAAAGCATCAGCTGAATAATTTGCCACACCAGCAACCCCAGCTGGCAGAGATGGCCCGAGAGCCAGAGCTAAGAGCTTGCTGCAATCTTGGGTTTGTAAAAGCAGGTTCTTTTCCCCACAGACCAAACACACACTGGGCTGACATCTCCTTTGTGAGCTGCTGAAAAAACATCCTCTTCTGAACAAGCTCTACAAAACCACTTCCAGTTTATGAGCAAGCCCTGCCACCGCTCACCAAGCCACAGCCTTGGAGCTGTCGAAGCCACCCTGAACTAGACCAGTGGAGCCAGGAGAGCCAGGCTGCTGCTGCCACCACTGCTGAAACGACAGGCTTATTTCATATGCAAATGAACCACACAAATTGAGACCAGACCCTCCTTTTCCCCTTGGAGCTACTCATAAATAGCAGAGGCATAAGGCAGGTTAAGGGTCTTGAAGGCAGGTGAAACCCAGAGGTACAAAGGACCAAGCATCTAATTGGAGACAAAAGGAGAAAGCTAAACACTCACCCAGGTCCCATGGGGAGACACAGCTAACCCTCCCCTCCGGAGATAAGCTCAATCAAGAGGGCATCCAGCCTGCTGGAATAATGAATCCTTGAGGCAATTCAGAGGTGCCAGCAGCTATAAATGAAGGCTTTTCTCTGCTGTAACTTCCATCCTTTCTTCCCTTCAGTACCACCAGGAAAAAAAAAAAAAAAAAGTAAAAAGAGCCTGCAGGTCCCATTTAGGCTGAACTATGTGTGCCACTGCAGCCTCACAGCCAGACAACAAGGTAAGAGCTGCAGGTATAAGCTTGGCCATGGATGCTGGGCTCCTGCCCCCACTTTTCAAAGAAAATAAGATGAAGTTTGTATCGACTCCTGAGACAATGAGACAACATTATACAGGACACGACCCTTCACAATCAAATTAGGCCATTGCAATACCATAACCAGCATAGAATATGTAGCCCTGATAGCATATAAGATCAAGGAAAATGATTTTATGCAACAAACATTAAAAGACAAAAGGAAAATTAATCATATCAGGGCATCAAGCAAAACCAGACTGTGATACAAGTTTGGAGTGGCAGGAACAAAAAGCACTCCCCTGTCTCAGGGCTTCCCCCTTCCAAGCCTTTCCTGTGTCCCCATTCAGACCAGCCTGCCACTTCTCAGAGCTGGCCATTAGAAAGACAGCAAGTGCTGGGAAATACCTTTACCATTTCTTGCACAGCTTCCTCACTTCCTCATCCCCAGAGTTCTGATGGTTTCCAAAAGAGTAAAGCCACTATTCACAGAGGAGGTTTCCAGTCATGGCCCTCACTGTGTCAGCAAAACACCCAACGGCAACACACTCCAGGGTGCTGATTTCAAGAGTGCTGAGATCTGTTTAGATATGTCCTACTTTCGCTGTAAGTCACCACTTCTGTGTCCGTATATTCATTACGCACATCATCAGAAAATAAAAAAGAAACACACGGTCCAGCTGCGCAGACTTTCGCTATCATGGCTTGGCGCTCGGCTCTTCTCTCATCTCTCTCCCCTACCTCACATCTCCCAAACACTCCCTGTCCATGCTTCCTTCCTCAGCATACCCCTACACAGGTCACCCCCCATCCCACCTCTCTCATATCCTCTCCTGAGTTGTTGGTCTTCCATAGGAAAGCCCTCATCACTCAGTGGCGGGCTGATCACCAGCAGAGACAAATCCATAAAGCTGCTTCAACCCAAACATCCCTCTACAAGAGGGGAGAGAGGTCTCCAGTGGTTCAGGTGCACACATGGGTGGGTATTTACAGTGATGTGGAGGCCACCATGTGTCTCTAGAAAGGTGACCAACGGCAACACACTCCAGTAGCAGCAGTGCTGTTCATCACTATGCCTGGATGGTGAGGGTCTAGATGCTGAGCTTGGGTTCTGCATCAGCTGGGTGGTGAGTACTGCCACCCCAGGCAGGTCAGACTGCACCAGCTCAATGCAACTGCCCCTGCACCTGTTTCATCCCATCAAGTGGAGGACTATGCACTCAATATATTCATCCTGCTACATGCGAAAATGAGGACACAGACCTTCCTAAAACCTATGATTTACACAGCAATCTGTAGCAGTGGTTTCCCTACTGCATAATGAGTACATTAACTTTAGCTAAGCTGATTCTCCAGAGATGAAGAGATGGAAAAGAATAATCGAAGCAAACTCTGATAGAGTTTTTGATTAAGCAGCTGATGATCAATAAAAGTTATCTGCAGGGCGCGGAGTGTTAATGAGCTACCATTCCTGTAGCAAAGAAACACCTGAGCCCACGATCCCTGCTCAACACAGCCCACAGAGGTCAGCAAGACCTGCTCCTCCAGGACTGACAGCACGAGAACATGGGCTACTGAGTCCACAGGTCTCCCCTGCTCTCATTCCTGTTAAAAGGACTATGGTGGAAGCAGAAAAAGAAATAACATTAAAGAGGAATGTGGCTAGAAAGAGAGGAAGGAGAAAGGTTAACAGCCTGATTCAAGGCTCGAGATGCTGTGTTTGGGGGGAAAAAAATTGAATTGAAAAGGTATTCATAACCTTCTGAGACAGCTCCATTAATTTAAAGAGGCCTTCCAGCTCTGCAGCTGTAACACCAGCACCTCGCACACCTACAGCGGGGAGGCAAGGACCAGCCAGCTGGGCTACCAGCTCTCTGCAAAAGGTGATGCAAGGCACAAAATGACCCACAGCACATCCTCCAATTACTATCCCGTTATCCCTTCCCCCACAGTGAAGCCCCTGCAAAAAAGAATTTTGTGTTAAACTTGAATACTTATTAATATCCTAAATTCATCCCTAAAGATTCTAAGGCATTAAAGAGTGGACTTTATAGAGAATTTCTCATAATAATGTAGCCACCTGTTTAATAGCAAGGCTGCACAAGGATTTCAGAGAGCAAGTGGAAAGGAAAGCTTCAAATTAAAGCCACAGAGAAGAGACCAGACTCACATCAGCAGAGACATGGAATATCATTACCTCTGCCTGAATTTAGCTATTTCACTGTAACTAATCATTTTACTCTTCCAGAAATGTCCAGAGAACTGTTAGTGACCACAGGGAGCTGCCGGGATCTTTGTATTACATTTCCTCCCAAAGTTGCCTCCTCTGACAGCCCAGTTCAGCCCAGCCTGCCTACAAAAGGGAATTGTTTTCCCAAAACTCACTTAGCCTTCCTATCCTTGGAGGGTCTAGGGAAAGCTGAGAAAAAAATCAGCAGACAGGATACTCTTTCCAGAGTGTCCCAAAGGGAACAGAAGGGTTGAACAGCACTTTAGGATTTCTCCCCCAATATCTCAAATTCTCACGGACCTTGGGTCCTCTGCAGAGACACAGCGTCAAGACAGATCATTAATACTACTTGACGCTGAGGATCTCTAGTATTAAAAAAGCCCTGCAATTACTTAGTTCAAAATCTCTATATTATTCATAAGATCCATATCTATCATGGATATAGTATTTACGCTGCTATGGGGAAATGTAATAAATAAGGCAATAAGCACTTCCCTCCTCCGGGTCAAGATGAAAGTCTACATCTTGGAGAGTGGTGCTTTCCTTGGGCAGCAAGGCTCATATCCCAAGCTCCCTACTCAATTCCTTCATCCAGGAACTAAAGCCAAGGTGAAAAATAACCACTCTTCCTCTGAACCCAGCACTTAGGCTCCAACCAACTTCAACCACGCGGGCCAGGAGGTAATGCCTAGGTGGAATGAGATCAGATCAGCAAGGAAAGGTCTCCTCAGAATTAGTCAAGAGAACAAAGCAGAAACATATGGGACTGTAGCATGGCCCCCCATGAAGGCGGAAAGGAAGAATTTGATCTATCGTATGTGAAAATGAGAAGGAAAAGCTCAGAATTGCTGTTTTGAGGGATATTAATATACAGCTGACAGCTCCCAGAACTTGTTTGTCCATATAAAATCCTGCCTCCAAAAGACTGGCTGTGAAAGGACTTCAGGTGGCAACTCATAAGCAAGCAACATGGTCCAGTGGGCTGAACATGGGCCAGACTGCTGGCTGTCAGCAACCTGGTGTGACCTTGAGCAAACTGATGTCTTTCCAGCTGCCTCTCTTCATCCATAAAACGTAGATAAAGATGCTTGGCAGCCCGTTGATGGACTGGAAGGAGAAATGCCTCTTTCCAGGAAATAGTGTAGCTGCAAGATGCAGGTTACCTCTCCTTATTAAGAAGAGGATAAAATATACCCATCCCTCAAGTTCTCAGATGCCTGCTGGGCTCTCAGTAAGATTCCCCTGACATTTGGGCTCTGCTGGGATCTGGCAGGAGAACAGAACAGTCCCCTCCCACTCCACTTCTGGAATTTGTCCAGCGTTTATTTTTAACACAGCCCTCAGTGTGAATATTTGTGGTGAGATTCATATGAATTCATGCTGATCTCTGACTCTGAGCTAGGCTCACCCTGCCTGTGCCAATAGCCAGGACCACTGAGAGAACAGACAGCATGATATCCCCCATCATGAACAAGGTGTGTAACAGAAGGTGGACGGACCCAGAGCATCCTGTCTCTTTCCATGTGTAAGAAGGAAGCTTTGGGCGGCCACCTCAGATGGAGCTTCACCTGCTGTCTGAGGGCAACTAACCTGTCTTAGAGTGTAAGCCACCACAAACCAGGCCCTAAACTGGGCTTAAAACAACCTTTCAAAATCATGAAGCCCTTTGCCAAGCTCTTTATCTCTTTTTGGCTTTGGATTGTGAGCATAGGGATAGAGCAGAAGTTGTGGCCCGTCCAAGAGAAGACTTGAAGATTGGGCTGCAACTTTGTGGTATATCAAGACCTCAGGTACAGCTTGAAGCATGCGGTCTTTTGTTTTGGTATACACCTAATGGCCACCATCTTCTCTTCCTCAATGCTCCACATCAATTACAGTGCAGAGATGTAAAATGACGGATACTTTTAATACAAAGGGCCTGTCATTTATTTATTAGCTGGCGACAGGCCCTGCAGTCCAGGATGGATGCATTCATTATAAATCAACTGCATTTCTAACCATTAAAAATTCATCCAATTCATAATGTAGGACGCCTGTAATTTCCTTATTAGGGTTGAGTGTGAAGGATTTTTCTTTCCCCTCCCTTGGTTTTACTTTGCTTCTTTGCTTTCCCAAAGACCTTGCTCATCTGAGGATTAGTTTAGCTTAATCCTGGCAAGAGGGAGGTGGGGGGTGGGAAGGGCTGGGGAGACAAGGGCTGAAGTAATTTTGCTCCAGTGTTTTCTTCTAATTACATATTTGCCTTATATACTTAGGAGACTTAGCTGCTTTGTCTCCTAGTCACACTTATGGGAGCCAGAGAAACTGCTTGTCCTGAATTTAAGAGATGCTCATAGCGAAAAAAAAATATAAATAGATCCCATTTCCCTCGCAAAGGGAAAAAAGGAAGTATGGTGGTGGGACAAGGAAGGATGACGTAAAAACCTGTTAAAATGTTAATATATATATATATTACCAAGATAAAAACAGGCATCCAAAACGTACATTATAAAACAGTACATTTCAAATAGATCAAATATATATATATGATTCATTTATAAAAATAGGTAGGTATAGTAACCTTTAGACTCAGTACTCTGGTTCATTGAGGAAATATAGGTTAGTAGGGCTGAAAGAAAGGTGTGACATTTTTGCAGACTCACAATTGTGACAAAGAACTGCTGGTACTGCTGCGATATTAGCAATACATAGGAACTTGGAACTAACATCAGGAAAAGAGGAGTCTGCATGAAGCTGTAAGTCATCGCTTAGTTTGAGTACTGCATCCCGTATTGACCATGCTCAGCTGCAGATGACAGGACAGCCTGACTGTTGATGTACATAGAAAAATTTTCATGCTTTGACTGAGTCTCAGTTTGTTCCTGTCTCTTAAAGAAACAGATCTACTCAGGTAAGGGCAGGGAGAGGGGGACTGAAAAACGGATTCAAGCAAGGTTCAGCATTAGGTATCTTGCAGCCTGTTCAGGAATGTGCACGCAGGAATCTAAAAATGGATTATGCAGTAAACCCTGCCTTAATGGGAGACAAGCCCGGGCATTGAGAGCAATCCTTACATGTTGTGAATTCAATGTACTTTTCACCTCGAGACACTTGCATACAAATCTTACATCAACTACACGTGGAAATGGTTTTGCCAAGTTCTCAGCCAGGTCTGTTCACTTCAGTAAATCACACTGAGTTCAACAAGGCTACTGCTTTACACTTAACCATGGTGCAAGGCAGCTGCTGTAGGTCAGGGATACAGTAGCACCAGCAGGAGTGGTACTTCCATTAGCAGAAGCATCTTCCTCCATCCCATAACCTCACTGGCAATGAACACACTCCCTGTCTGCACCCATGACCGACGAGGGCAAGACATCCAAAAATGATGCCGAGGTGGACTGGAAACGTTCAGCAACTGAGAACAACGATTTCTGTGTTTTTGTTATATTATACATGAAGCAGAGAGCAGTGCTGCTCCACTTGCCCCGTGCCAGCAGGAGGCACAAGCCTGGGTACACCATCTCCCCAGAGCCAGCCACCACATGAAGTGGTGCCAGCCTTCCTTGAGTGCTAGATAGCCCAAAAGCAGCACTCAAGGAAGGTTAGCTCATTCCTTTTTTTTTTTAACCCCTACTGACATACAGCTTCTCTGCTAGATCCTAGGCTGTACTTCTTGTCCCACAGGGCAGCACTGCTAATAATGTTCCTGCTGTGCGTGTGGTCATGCAAAACTGTTCCAACACCTAAACAATAGCAGCTATTTTTAATTAGGAAACATAATTTAATCAGTCAATGAGCAAACAATGAGAGCCTGCAATCTTTCTAACCAGAGAGACAGCTCCTGTCTGACCATGATGAGCGCGCCCCCCTTCCTCCCCCCCCAACTTCTGAGATCTAGATTTTAAACCTGAAAACTGGCCTGGTTAGACTAAAAAGCCACATATTATGTCCTTGCAAATTCTGGGAACTCTTAGTGCCTTTAGGGATAGCCCACAGCCAGACACCACAGGCACATCACCTTTGCCCTTGGAACACAGAGGTACACCAGTGTCCAGATACTTTCCCAACAGCCAAGCATTGTAAACCACCGTGAACTAATTAAAATGCAAGAAAAACGTTTAACTTGATGGCAAAAAGAAATCAGTACTACAATTCTACCCACACACACCAGCTATTTTTTAAGCAACCCACAACAAAATTCACACAATCAACGAGCCATTAGGAGAACACTCTTGAACCTCCTTCATTACCCCTGACACCAGGGCTGCCTGAGTTTGCAGTAGCCTCAGGTCAGGCACTGCATCGCTACCTTCTGTCTTGCAGGAAAGAAGCCCTGGGCATGAGGAGCATTGGTGTATGGGCAGAGTCCTCCTTTCTCTAGGACGGAGACACCTCCTTCATGTTTAAGAGCACTGTGGGGTCAAGAGCACTACAAGCACAACTGGGTTGGGAGAAGCACCAATACCTGGGCATGCAGCCAATAATGTAGGGAATGAAAACCTGCTTTATCCTCATTTCTTCCCACTCCTCTCACCCTGCTGCGATGACTCTTGACTGATACCGGACCAGGAGTGATTAGTATGCCTGTGCTGCCAAGTTCTGAACACCTACTAGAAACTGGAGGTGCAGCCAGTTTTGATGGCTTCAGGCAACCCTTGATAGGGGAACTGTCTAGTCAGGAGCATCATGGCATCCTTGACTTTGCCAAGGAATCCACGCATGCCTCAGCAGTGTCAGTTGTGAGGCAATCGTGATCGGTGCGTAGGTGTCACCATGCATGAAGCTGAGCCATGGGGAATGACGAAGAGCTGATTCAGCAAGTGTTTTGTACCATACCCATCCCATGGTGCATGGGTGAGCAGGTGAGGAACACGTGTCCACATACACAGGGGTGGTGGTGTGTACGTGGGGATCAGGAGATGCTGCAAGAGCAGCAGGAGGGTGTGAGATCCCCTCTATGAGAAGAACAGGGGGCTGGATGCAAGACAGAATGCACATACACATGCTCTATGAGATGGTTCATGTCTTGGGCAGTCTGGTCCAACTCATTTGATGCAGAGACAAGGTTGCCAGGCAGCACAAGCATCCTGCTGTGCTAAAGCCATTCCAAATCCAGAAAGAAACCCGCTGAGGGCCTCCGCTCACCTGGCTTAAGTTCTTGCTAGTTCACATATCATGAGGCTCCCCTTCTGAATTCACCCCCAGTGAGCCAACCCTGCTTGCTGTTCCCCACAGACACCAGGGTTAAACAGTCCAGAGGAGGTACTTTCAGGTTAGAGTAGCAGGCAGAGTTTTAGATGAGAAACATTTCCCTATTCACTCCCTGATGTCTGTATCCAGGAGTATTTCCATCACCAGGGCAGCCTCTCTGGAGGCAGATCAACATCAGCAGCCCAAAGCCATGTTCCACTTGATTTAAGGGTTTCTTTTCTGAATGGATTCCCATCACCAGGATTGTCTCTACCTGACACACCATCACCCACCACAGCTGTGCTCCAGCATCACTTCCCTGCACCAGGGCAGTATCCAGCTCAGCCCCCTTTGGTCTCAGGTACTGCTTCAAATATCTTCAGTAAACACGTGTTAAAGTAATAGAGATAGGATCTGAAACCCAAGAACCCAAACATCTGCAGGAGGTAACCAGCTTGTGCACAAACCAAGTCAGGTGCAGATCGCAGACGGAGCAAGGCAGGGTTGCACTGCTGGCTGCAGCAGCTCCTTCCAAAGCAGGCAGGGGACAGGCAGAGCCACCTTTCCAATCCTTCCACACCACTTTTCTTTCTTTCCATACAACCACACAGACAACACCTGCAGAGCTGGCTGTGGGGAAAGGTATATGCAATGGATTTTGCAGGCCTTTCCAGAACAGCTTAAAAACCTCGCATTTCTGTAGTACCGTCACAGTAGGAAGGCCTGAAGGTTGACTCGCTGAGCCTGAGGGTTGCAATTCAAAATATGGGTGCAATAGGTGGGATGGGCATTCCAGCTCTGCAAACACAAGTTGGATTTCAGAGTTCTGGAAAATGTGGATATTTCTTCCACTTGCTCTTTCAGAGCTGGATGAAACAACACAGAGCATAAAATAGCCACAGGTAAGAAAAAACATCTGAGAGGGCTGGGAAGAGCTGGTTTGATCAAGTCCCACTGGCCATGAAATCTCTCCTGTTAGTCAGATGTTGCAGCCTGGGTGAGGGAACAAGAAGGTGGTGCTGGGCACAAGGTTAGTTCAATTCTGCTCCAGCGGTGGCCAGAAGTAATAACACACTTTTCTTCAGATGTCTGCAGTGTCTGCTGGAGATTCAGCCAGCCAGAACCTGTAAGGTTTCCTTGACATCCAAATCTCTAGCAGGACATTCACCTCAGCACTTGGAACTCAAAGCAGTTTCTGTGAGAGGTGACCACAAACCAGGAAACCAGAATGGAAATTTGGAGGCAGGAGGTCACAGGGACTTCAAATGCCTTCTACCAGCTAGCAGCTGAGCGCTGAGGTCAGGGCTTTTCCACAGTCCCAAGCCACAAACCCAGGTTTTGCTAGGACAAACAAGGAGAGATGGAACAGAGTAGCAAAACACCCATAAATGAATATACAGGTGCTCATAGGTCTTTGATAAACCCCCTAACAAGTACCTCATATGGGTTGACTGAGAAGGATAGGACAGTAAGACAGTGAGAAGCCTCAGTGCAGAAGCCTTGACCCAACAAGTGCCTACTTCAGAGAAGTAATGGATGTTGGGTCCTGCTGGAGAAGAGCCTGGGGCTTTCATGTTAGAGGAGAGAAAAGAGAATTTTGGAGAAACTAAAGAAACAGCAGAGACCTGTGGAAGAGATTGAGATCTTTATGGCCTGGCTCCAGGCTGGGTACTGGGCAGCAGAGTCCTGCTGTCACTTCATACTGGACTCCACATTTATATTGCGTGGAAATAATATTGACAAATAATTGACAATTCCTCTTATCCCTCTGTTTGTGTGTGTGTGTGTGTGTGTGTGTGTATGAAGAAAAGTTTCTCTTTTCCACTACCAACAGGTTCAGTTTTCTTTTTTAGCCAAATGAAACTACGGGAACTCATGGCTTTATTTTTATGTTGTTGTTTTTGGCAAAAAAGGGAACATGAACTGACCAAAAATAGAAATGCTGCATAGTTTTTAGCTTCCCATGTCCAGCATGAACAAAACACCCCATGCAAACAAGAAGAATTTACAGTGCTTAGGGTAAATATCCTTCCCATTTTTTGTTTTCAGGGCCTATCAGAAGTAGAGGTAAGGAAAACTATTTGTTTAAAGAACATGATTTTTAAAGTGACCACAATGTTCCTTTTAAACTGCACTGAAATACAAGATAAAGACAGGGTACCGAGTGAAAGAGTGCTGATGGCGCTTTTATTGTGTGATTTGCCTTGTTTTTTTCTGAAGTACTTCTTTTTAGCCGATTACCATGTATTTACAGTTAGTGTAATTATATCTAATTACTTAATTAGCATGAATACATGTAATTACTAACTTCAAATATGTAATTATGTCAGGGCAGCCTGTAATAAATGAGGTTGAAAAAAAAAACCCTCATTAGGACTCATATGGAAGGACGGCTGCTCCACCAGTGTGGAGAATGCATCCCAGTCCCCAGACTGCGCCAGTTCTGGAACGGGAAAACACAGGCAGCCCCGATTGTGTCTGGCAACAGCCTCCACCAAAATCAAACCACTTGCCCCAAAAGTCTGCTTCACAGTGCCAGTGGAAACTGAGCATCCACTGTTGGGAGACAGACAGGAGGAATCTGCAAAGGATCACGGATTAATTTTCTCCATTGAGGTTTGGATTTTTTTTTCCTCTAGTTTGTGTCATTCTTGAAACCCCTTTGGTTGGAACAAGAAATATGAGAGAAAGGATAGAATAACTGCAAAACCGTGCTGTGGCATTTGAGTAAAGCTTGAGAGATCAGATCCAAGAACTTATCTGCATCTGATGCATTGTGCTAATAATTCATTGATACTCTTAAAGTAAAACAATCTTCCACAACTTTTCTTCTGAAACATTACCAGTCTTTCCCCACAAAATTCTCCAGCTACTCATAATCACCCATTTTGCAAATTCAAATCCTGAACATCAGGAGATGGAGCTCAGGTTAAAAGTTGCTGTTACTGCCAAGAAGACTATGTATAAAAATAATGTCCTACCAACAGCCTCAAGAACTTATCTCAAGCTGTTGCTTCCATTTTTTCCACTAGTCAGAAACTATCCATTGTAATGATCTGATTTTTCCTGCCCAGAAGGATAGACATCTTCTGGACATAAGGGAGATCGGCTGGATCATATTTTGGATTACCGAAACCTCTCACCATAGGATGGAGCCACATGGTCCTACCTCCTATCTCCTTATCGTATATTCTGTCCACAATGCTTGCCACAACAAGTCCTGTTCTTCTCCTCTCATATGTTTATTTCCAAATATAGAGAGATGCAAACTCATCACAACCTGTCGCTCCTCCTGCTGACATCTGCCAAGCAGATATATTACTTGGTTTCTCTTCCATATGCAAAAGATCATGAGAAAAAGGCTGTTTTAGCTTATTCTTCTGAAATGGATTTGTGGTTGGACTGTCCCCATTGCCAGGATCTTTGCTTAATCCTTCAGGTAGGGCTGAGGACAGCTGAAATGAGGACTGGCTGCAAACTCTAGTGCTGCCCAGGATGCCATGGAGTTACAGCATAAAGACATGAGGAGCATCTTCTCAAGGACTCAGTGCTTCATCATGAGAAAACAGGGTGGTGCAGATTCTTCCATGGCTCTTTGGGAAGCCCTCAGCCAGGGAGAGAAGGAGACCCCTCCAGCTCCTATAAATTAGGCAATAGCAGAAAGGGCTAAGAGAACTACAAATCCCAGAAAGTCAGAGGAGAGAGCTGGCTCCCGCACCCATCATAGCCCATCCATCGGAGAAGAGCACATCCCCAGAGAGGAACATGCCTCCATCTCCTCGAGGACACGCCAACGAGAAGAGCTCACAGGCCAGAATTGCACAGCTGGAGCGAGAGGGGCTGCAGCTCAGCAGACAGGGAGCTGCTCTCTGTATTTCAGCTGCAATTCCATTATGCAGAGCTAAGTGGCTGGGAATAAACATCCGTCATCCCTGCGTGATAAGCGATGTTTGCTAGTATAGAGGGTGACAGAAATCTATATCACATCAATGTACTATTAATACTGCATTAAGCATATAGAGTTTGCTCTCCTCATTGCAGCACCGTAATGGGTATCGGCATGTCCTCAGCTCAGACAACATCCAAGAGCACAGGGATGCTTGCAGGAAGGAAGGAAGGAGAAAAGCTTCATGATGGAGCGAGAAATGGCTCGCTGAAGATGTTGCTCTAGGCAACACCTCAGTGCACAGAAGAGATGCTGGGTGCCTCAGAGCACCTTTACTCACAGCTGGACAGCAGTTCTGTGGGAGGCAAGGGGGGTGGCAGGAGGGAAGATGACAGCCCACATCCGTGCAAGCTCAGCTGGGCATCAAGGCACTCCCCAGCCCAGAGAACTTCTCCTCTCTACAGGTGACAGCAAATGAAGAAGTGTTTGTGTCCAAGCTCCACATAGGAGGGAAAGAAAGCCCTCTGGCATGAAAACCGTGGGGGAAATGGGAGCAGCAAATATTCTCCAGGTCAGGTTTAAGTTGAGAAGAGCACATCAGATCAAACAAACCCCTTACAGCGAAAGCTCCCCAAAGCATGCTTAATTTAAAAGGTAAATTATGAAAATTTCCAGCCTCAAGCAAAGCCACCAGTAAAGTCCGAAGTTTTGCCCAAGTCCTGGGGACTGAAATACAAGACACACACCAAATCAAACCCTACCTGAGGTCCTGAAGCCTGGGTTTTGCCCTGCAAGTGACAAGCAAGTTGAAAAATACAAGGGTTTTGAGCCTGCCAGTGTCCAGCCGTGATTTGCCTCTTGTTGGTACCCAAAGGGAGTATCTGTGTGCGGGGTTTGGTTTCAGCCCCACTGCCTCACAGCCCTCGGATACCTAGAGCTCAGAAGTAGCAATTTACTGTGGATTTCCAAGCATGGCTGTTGTCACTAGTGCTGATTTTCACCCCTGTGGCACCTTTCATGGGAGAAGCAGCTCCAGATGCCATCCCCAAGCGACTCTGTGAACTCTTCAGATCCTAATCAAATAGCTCAGTGAAACTCCGAGGCCAAATCCTGCTGGAAGCAGCTTCCCTTGCAACCCACCCTGCTCTGACAAGCCCCACAGGGCAAACGCTTGGAGCAAAACCTTTGAGGTCTAAGCTCTGCTACTGCACAGCTGCAACAACACCCACATCTTGCAATGGTCGGCGTATAGATTGAAGAGATTGAAGAAAGCACAGGAGAGGAAAGAAAAAAACATAGAGCGGGGGAACCCCCCCTCCCAAGCCATCAGAGTTTGTAAATCATTTTGAGATGAGGTGTTATAAGAAATGTAAAATACATAATTAACGGCACAGAAAAACCACACTACATTCAGCTTCTCCGCTCCTGCCTAATCATTGCCCTCTTCCTCCCCCTCTCTACAAACAGACCAAATTTAGCACATTAAAATGAAAATCAGAGGAAAGCCAAGCATGTTCATAGGGTACACACCACCGCTCCAGCAAGCGAAGCACAGGCACCAGCATCACTGGGCACCCTCACAGCATCCAGGAGGGGCTGCCCAAGGGACCCCTCCACTGGAGCCACAGCCCCCCATCCCCTGATGGGAAGAGCGGTGACTGGGGAGCAGTGTGCTCCCGCCAAGCTCTTAATGCTGAATTCCACAGGTTGGGAGATCAGTCTCCTCCCTGTTTCCAGGGGCTGAGTTATATCTCCTGCACTCATGAGTCAGCAGCAGCCAAGGGGAGAGCAGAGGCAACTTCAATGTAGCACTCCCTACTTCTGGCCAGGCCACAGATAGCACAAGTTACAGGTTTCCCCCCACACACCTTTTTTTTTTTTATTATTTTTGCTGTTGCAAGCTTTTTATTTTTGCAGTTCTGCCTGGAACCAAGACACGTCAAAAGGATGAGTAATAGCAAAAGAGAAGCATTATCCAAACCTCCTGCATTGCTCAGCTTGCAAGAGGCCTGAGAGGACTCATCTACCGTCTGCAAGCCATGTGCTGGGGAGGGCTGCATCTCACTGCTCACATGGGAAGCAGTGCGGGACTCCAAGAAAAGCATCCTTTTACCCAACGCTTTTCTTTTGCACTCAGGATTTAGCAACACAAAACAGAGAGGACCACTTAATCACCACCTGCTAGTCTAACAAGCCCAGTTCACAACCCAGATTTACAGGGAGAAGCTGCAAAAGCTTTACAGAAGCTCATGAAAACAAGACATCCAGCATCTAAGCCTCCTGTTCTTTATCTCCACACATTTGCCCCATCTACAGCCATGTGTCCTGAGTTTCTCCCTAGCACAGTGGAGAGCCAAGAAGGCAGCCCCATGGCTGGGAAACTGCTGGAGGAGAAAGGGGAGGCAGGTCCTTTCTCTGGCCAGGCAGGGGTCATGTCCACCCCTGTGCTCCCAGGTGGCTCTTACACCTGGGGCCTCACACTTGGAGCCAACAAGGCAGAGCCCAGTTTTAAATGGCATTTTCAGGCAAGGAGGGAAGGTGACTGGTGGGTGGCGGAGGGAGGGTGAAGGGAGGTGAAGGTGAGGGTGGAAAGTCTTCTCTGGAAGCACCTACATGTATGTTGTGATTTCTGAGACTTGAGATTCGCTTTGGTTTCTGGACCATACCAAGACCCACTCTCCTCAAAAACCTCCTTCTCTTCTTCCTCATCCTCTTAACCTCTCCCTCCTTGCCCTCCTTCCCCCCTCTCCCCAACCTGTCCCCTCTTCCTCGCAGGGGACTCTGGCCGGATCGGGCACTCACACGTGTCTGGCTTGTGGCAGTTGTGACCTTGTCGGAAGTACTGGGGATTCTCGATGACTGGAATGCGGGTCATGCCGATCACCACTGTGTCCGGGCCAGCATCCAGGGATGAGGGCGTCGTGATGCCGTGGTTGATGTGGTGAAGGGGACTGGCTGAATCCTCCTCTCCGCTGATCACTGCCACAGGACCTGCAAACACCACCACATCTGTCAGGCACAACAGAGGAAAGGGGACATGCAAGTCCTGCTGACTACACAGGTACAGATCACTGTGATCCAGCAGTGGGTTACCACCAGCCCCGGGACAGGATGCCTGTCCTAGCACCCCCAGCAGCTGGCTCATCCCCAGGCAGATCACAGGGCAGAGAAGACACCTCAAATTTTCTTTGCTGTGTTTGGGGTACCAGGCTGACAATCCCGCAGGGGTTCAAGTACCACAACAGAGGTGAGTCCTACACAAAGACCTCTCCTGGGCTTGTCACAAGATAGACCAGCTGCTGTGGTGCCTGGCATTACAAGCTTGGCTGTTACAATACGTTACAATACATAACAAAGTTTAGAATGGAGAAACATCATGCCCAAAGAAGGTCTGTCACCCCAGACCCATATTCATACCATTTATCTTACCCAATATACGATGCCCATCTTGTTTCCCCTCCTCTAGTTTCACCCAGGCACACACACAGAGCCCGTCGGTCAGGATGATATCTGCAGGGACCCAGGAGCACACTGACCTCCCTCCTCAGATGGCCAGCCAGAGACAGTGCTCCAGATCCTTCAGGCTCCTGACTGAGCTCTGAATCCTCATGCTCAAGTGCTTGCACCCAAAAGTATCACTGCTCCAATCTTGCCCTAACCAATGGCAGGCTTGTTCCCATAGGGAAAATAAAGCAATGAGGGAAAGAATGTCCATACCTGAGAGCCTGAGATACCTGCTTCACACACAGAGCTGTTTCACAATATTCAGCTATACCCTGATTCTAGGCTTTATTTTATTTTTAGACCTTCTAACTTCAGTCTTTCCTGTCAGCTGCCAAGGCTGAAAAACTCGGGGGACAGCAGGCCTTGATACATTATTCCTCACTTCCACCTATTCTCACCCCTCCTGGCACCTGACCTACCAGCCCACTGCACAAACACCTACATCATGAGGTGAAACCCTTTAATCCATACTACTTAAACAAAGCATCCTGAGGAGCTGGGCAACGCAGGGATCGCACTGCAACCTTCCATGAGGACCACCTTTTTATGTTCACACGGAAAGAAAACTCACACTCAACGAGAAATGCTCCTTTTCTGCTGCCCAGATGCTACTAGGGGCTACGAGAAACTCAAGCAAAAAAAAAAAACCAAAAAAAAAAAAGCAGAGATGCTGCACTGAGGCTTCAAATATATTTAGAGAGGCCAATCTTTAACCTACATTGCATAGAAAATGCCTCTTTCCCATCAGTAATCTACTTCTAATTGCACAATTACTTTATTATGTAGCACTAGCAACAAAGAAGGGAGTCTTCAAGCCATTTTACTCTCTAGAGCTTCTGGGAGGGCAGGGCGAAACACCGGCTCCATGCAGTCATTCTGCCTGCATTAATCTAGTCTAAAGGCTGCTCTTTCTTTTGGAGCTTCAAGTATTGTTTATTCTTCCAAGTAGGATATAATAAAGTTATTGTGTAATTAGCAGAGTCCTAGCAGCCATGACAGGTGTTTTAGTCACAAGGAAAAAAACTTGTCTCTCCCTTTATTGTGAATTCTTGCTGTCAGGTTCTGGCTTTTTTATTATTATTATTATTTATTTTTATTTCTTTAACATTACTCCCTGGGCTAGCGTGACTTCCAGCTTTCGAGACGCAAAGGCAAAATTCAGCTCTTGCCGCAAGATGCCTCTGTTGGGACTACTCACGCTGTATTTTTCCAAACACAGAAAGCAAACAGGCAATTTCAGTTTGAATGACTTTTGTTCTTTCACATTGTGAAGTCTTTGCATGCAAACCAGAAGGATTGGGTCGTGCACGGCACGCACCGCCCTTTGGCCATACCCTGCACCGCTGGATGGCCTGGCAGCGGTGGGAAGGGGAGACCTCTGCATTTTGAGGTGCAGTTCACAAAAAAAGTCCAAAAAATATCAGCTGGTATGGGCTGGGGTGAATAGTTTGAGGGGAGATCATAAAGATCTCTCTTGCAGTGGAGCAGACGGAGAGAGATTATTGCTTTCCCTAAGCAGCCAAGGTGTTACTTCAAAGGAAGGTGTACATAATCACACAGTGGGATGTGGAAGGCCTTTCTCGTGAATGACATGAAGGAAGTCTTCATTGTCCTCTGCTTTGAGAGCAGAAATCACACCGCTGTGACAGTAGAGCAAAGAGGACATCTCCTACAGCATTAGTACTGGAAGGACATGGTTGGTTTCATAAGCAGCCACGGAACATTCATCAGGCTGGCACAGACCCTGCTGGTAGTTCTCAGGGGGTCACAAAGCCCTGCCAGCATGTAACCCTTGCTGTCATTGCTTGCATAGCACCTCTTCATTTTGAAGGAACACAGATCATGGCAGTGTCCCTCTGGCACAAGCAGGTTAGAAGGACATAGCATGATCAAGGAGGTCAGGTACTTGCGAAACGAAGCACAGCCAGCATCTATTACTCTCTGTTCTGATGGCAATTTCCCCACCAACAAACAGATCCAGTTGCCTCTAAGCACACAGCCATTCTGTTACCCCTCTGAGACTCAGACGAATGCTGGACTCTCTGCACAAGCCTGAGACAAACTTTAAAAACACCACTGATATCAAGCCATCACTGGTCACTTTTATAGGTTTGACTATTGCTCTGACACTCAAAATATTTACTGCAATTGATAACTCCTGGAAATAAAGCAGCTACCTAGACTTCAACTTTTTTAATCTGTCTTGACAAAAGCATATATTTTTTTGCTATTAAGTAGGTAAAGAGGTTGATTTTCTGATGTATAATGATGATGAATGGCTTTATTTGGAAGGATTCTCAACAACTTCAGCAGTGTGTTTTCCAGCTAAGGTTAAAGAAAAAAAAAAAAAAAAGAGTAAAAAGAGAAAGACACTACAGATTTTAAGATTTAGGCTTACTTTCCACTTGACAGAGAAATGGGAGAAGAATACAGAAAATAAGCCAGCTTTGTGAGATAAAAATGCAGAATAATAGTCAAGGGTAGCCTAGGGTAACTCTTGATATACCATCCTACAATCTTAAAACACGATATAAAATATTCTGGAGCTCCACTGGAACTTAAAATCTAAAGAGTGATGTAGTAGCTGTTTCTGCGAATAACTCAGCCTGTGTTATGGACAAACACACTGTGGATGTTAACTATAAAAAGAGTCTATTTGTTAACACTTTAAGAAGCCTTCATGTTCTGAGCATTGAACGTGTTACATCTATAGTCTGAAAGACTTTTGGTGGCTCTCCTTCCATCCAAACAGGACAGAAGCATCCTGCCAGCAGCAGGATCCACAGCATCCACACAGAGTTCAGCTGGTCTCCATGCTAACCCCAGGCATTTTTCCTGCCAGGGAAGCAACGGCAGCAGCAGTGATGGAACCACAGAGCTGCAGGGAAAAGCTGGGGAGATATTAGGGCTGCCCAAGGCTTACCCTGGGTGGAGAGGTGGTCAGCCCTGCTCCAGCCCAGCATTACAGGCACTGCCAACCTGCCTCTTTGCAGTGCCAATGGGGGAGAATCAACCACAGTGTCCAGAAGATTAGGATCAAAAATTAGTCTAATGTTAACAAAAGAGCAGAGGCAGCTTGAAAATGTTGCTTTTGGAAATGTCACAAGGAGTAATGCTGTTTTCCCTTCCCCTCCCACCCCCATCTCCTCTACAGCCAACTCCTCTTTCTGAAAAAGATGCCTCATTCAAGCACCACCATTCCTGGCCTCATCTCTGCCCTCTTTCCTCCCTCAGCCTCCTGGTCAGGTTACGCTCCATCTATCCCAGCAACGTTCCCACTCTTTTTACTTTGTATCCATCCTGATATTATCATCTCTGTAAATACTGAGCAAATACTCTTCCACATTGCCACCCAGTTTCTGCTTTTTCAGAAAATTTGCTATCCTTCTGTATTTAGCATTCTTCCCTGTGGCTAGACTGGAGTTCTGCTTGGTGTTTTCCTTCAGCACCTTGTTTATCTGGAAGCCCCGTGAAACAGGATATACCTCTTAGTCCATGTCTGTGCATCACCCAGTTCATTCACAGTGTTATATGGACAACTTGTTACTTAAGAAAAATAAAGCAAATAACAATAAATAGCTTAGGGAGCTCCTATTTGCATGACCGTATCATAATGGTAAATTATTTATCAAGGCTGAGAGCTATACTTTCTGGTAAAACACAGGTTCAGGAATACAGGGTAGTTTATAAATAACCACAGATTAGAGAAGATAGGATAATGGTCACTTCATACACATCCATAACATAATGAATGCTCCAAGGCAGACAGGTGAAGAACAACAAAAATCCAGCTTGCTATCACAGTAACCTCTCCAAAGCAACAGAAATGATCGAAGGTGTAGAAAACATGACCTCCAAGGGAAAACTGAAAGAATTATGCTTTGTGTTGAGAGGAGAAGACTGAAGGGACACGTGATAACAGCCTTCAAATATGTAAAAGGTTGCAGCAAAGAGAGATATAATAGCTGTTCTCTAGGTCCACTGGGGATAAAACAAGAAATAATAGGTTTAAATTGCACTGAGGGAGATTAGGGTTTGAATGTTTTCCCTAATGCCTGGCAGTACGGATGGTTGAGCACTGACACAGATAACTCAGGGATGCTGCAGGGCCTCAGCCGCCGCCGTGCTGGGAAGGGAAACGTAAAATAAACTTCTTTCAAGGACTTTTTAACTATAGGGCCTGGCAGTGCTCAGAACTCTCCCAGACTGCAGCACTTTTCACCTATACCTCCCTCAGCAGGGAGGGCTTTTCCCTGATTGATGCTTCCCAAAGAAACTCCAAGCAGTGACCTCGCTGGCACTGCAGCCCTAAGGCACCTCAGGTGCAGCATTGAACCAGGATGGAGCCACGATCTCTCCACATGGTTTCAGAGAGGACAACTCCATCCACATCCCAGGCCACGTACTCAGGACAGAAGCGGAGTTTGCTGATGCAGAGAAGGAGGAGGTGAGTGCTCAGGGCTGCAGGGCAATCCCCTCCTCACCACCCATGCCTCAGGGAGCCATCACTCAGAACATCATTTTTGATCAAAAATGATCACTGCAAGGGATAATTGTGCAATCCACATTTGCCTGTGTAATATAAAGCAGCCATATAATTAACCTACTTAATTAGGAACTGTATATGACCCATAACTAGAAAAAAAAATGCTCTCTGTAAAGTGGGTCACTGTGCATTGTATAGCAAGCACTGAGGCAGACCTCATTAAACTCCAATATATATTACATATAAAATCCCCTACTCCTCTGCCTTCAAAATTCTGTTGGCATTTCCATGTTCCCCTGATCTTAATCATAAATGCTGTTCTTCAAAGGGCTGTATCGACAGCTAGCAAGCAGATAATTTCAAGACATGATCTCTCAGCCTAGCTTTACAACTCAGAGCTGCACACATGCACGTACACATTTATTTTAACACAGAGAGAAAACTAACCCAAAACTTCAGCTCATCAGGAAAACAAACAAAAAAATGTTTAAATGTTTAAAAAAAATTTCAACCTTTTGCTGGAGCTGAAATCAAACCATCCCCCAGGGCTGATCTCTGCACCAGCAAGGAAAGGAACTGAAACTCATAAAACAATAAGTGAAAGCACAACAAATACAATTAAAAATCTAGCTGTGCTCAGAGCAAGATTGCATTTACTGTCTCATAAAGAGAGCCTCGTCCTGTCAGGCAAACAAAAGGAAATCAATTTCTTAATTTTTATTGGCAGTAAAGAAAACGGGGCCAAGTCAGTTCTTGGTGCCTGCGTGGAACCTGCATGGAGACAGACTGCCATGGGCTCCAGCATGTCCTCTGCCCTCCTGCAATGGGAATCGGCCACTTCTCCTCATCCCTGGGGTCACCGATCCCAGCCATCCATCATGGGATGATCCATGACATGGTGCCTCTTGCCCTAAGCCACAGGAGATCCCTCAACTTGTATGAAACACTGGGCTTTAACCAGAGACCATGCTAATTTCCAGCTCCGGTGCTTGTTTCGTCGCTACCACCTGAACCAGGTCCAAGAGTCTTTTCTCACACAGCTTAGTTCTGTCTCCATGTCCCAAATTCACCCTGGGGTATCCTCACATCTGTGCACAACCCCTGCAATGTGCCACAGGAGCTGGAGAGCACTGCTGGAGAAGCTGGCCCATACAGCACAGCTCTGACCAGCTGCATAGCCTTCCAAATTGCCAACCCCTTCTCTGCCATGGCCCACAGGGCACAGACTCTCCCATCAGCTTTTTGGGGAAACGGCATATATGAAAAGTCATATCATTAAGCTTTGCAGACAGATGAAGACTTTGAGAACATAAATTTGAGCTCTCAAAACGGTCTACTTCAAATCCTCAGCTTCCCAACCTTCCAGTAACAAAGGCAGGAGAAAATGGTTGAGAAGCAATTTGTTTTCCCCACTCCTGAATGAGATGATGGGTTCAGGGCCCTGACCATCTTGAGAAGCTGCAAATCCTACAGCACTTCAGGGTGAGAGGGAATGAGGAGCAGGGCTGGGTGCCCTCCACCCACTACCACTCAGGTTGGACACATGGTTCTTCCCCCACTCTGCTGCCACCTTCCACCCTTTTTTACAGACGTATTATTATATTAAAAAAAGGCTGTCAGATCTGTTGTCGGGGGCAATCCCTATAGCACTTTAGGATCTTTCTTGATTAAACAGTCTGCCAAAATGCTGCCATTTCCAAAAGCCCCTTTCCCTCTTTACATATTGAGATTTCCTTCTCTCTCTGATTTTTTTCAGATGTTTTCAGGGAGAGAAGGAGGTTCTTACAAAGGAGAAAACAGCAGCTCTGTATATTCTCCCCCATGCCAGCCTCCAGCTGCCTGGACAGTATTAGCACACCTCCAGCCCCATCAGGAGGTAGAGGATTCCCATACCTCTCCCAATCCTTATGTATCCTTTCCACCTCCAGCCTTTCTCAGGTTTATTTACTGAGCTTAGACACAAATCCTGTAAGCACTCACACTCAGAAATGGAAACATTAGGATCAAATAATATAAAATATAGAGTCAATGCACATGACGGCACAAACACATAAATCCAGCAGAACAAGCAACAGAAAACACTTACAGTAAAAACAATGAGACAATCTGATAATTAAAAAGGGAGGGATCTGACAAGTCAAGGCCATGTGTGACAGCAAAGCCAGCCAGCATCCTCAGTAAGGCAAAGCAAGAATTTTTCCATCTAGGCTTAAAGTTCCCAGCCCAGCAGTACCAAAGCTCTTCAGTTCAGAAAGCACATAACAAGGAAAGGAGCTGCAAACAGGGCAAAGGGGTAATCAGGAGAATATTTTAGATCACAATCTTTAAGCATAAACAAACCAACATCTTTTTACACAAAACAGGGGATGGATACTGGGACACCACTTTATTTGCCAACGGGAAAAGGTTTTCACCACTGAGGTCAGGTGAAACAATAAGCTAGTAGTACAGACAACAGAAGAGGAAGAAAAGTGTATTTTATTCTATTGTTGTCGTGGGAAGTAAGACAGTATTTCATCTGGCAATACCAGTGCTGGCATTCAGACCATTCCCACTCACCTTCCATCATTCCCCCCACTGCTTTCCCCATTTGCTGGTCACAAGCCAATTTTTCCCACTGCTGGGCATCCATGCTTCCTGTGGGATGCCAGGAGCCAGCTGGGGTCCGATACATCCATCGTTGCAGAGGAATCTCCTGAGATGGCATCTTGGCATGGTAGAGCCAGCACAGCAGCTCCCAGAGAAGAAATATGCACCTGGATGAGGCAGGAGGAGCGAGCAGGGGCACCTGGAGATGTGGCAACTGTGTGCAGACAAAGTACCTACATGACCCCATCACAGCCCTTTGCCCCAGCCTCAAGGTCAAGGCTCAAAAAGGGATGGTGGGACATGATGCTGGGTACCAGATGTGCAATAAAACATCAAAATGAGATCCCTATTACCTTATCTCCCATGCACAAGGCCATCATTTCCACCCTTCTTTAAGGGATTAGTTCCATTTGAAGATAAAACCTCATTTGTTCCCTCCATCATCCCATTGCACCCAGCTCCAGAGCTGGGAACCATCCTTCTTGGTCCAGATTCTCCACTTATTGCCATTTACCATTTCTTGCCCTGCCCCCACCTCCCACCCCATCCCATCCAGTTCTTCCTCTTGACTAGAGATTTGCTTGGTGATTTTTGGTTTTTTCCAAACAAAGTCACCAAGCTGTCACCTCGAGGGCACCTTGAACTCCAGAGCAGTGCAGGCTTTACGAGGCAAGAGCCGGGCAGTGGCTGGGTAAAGGCCTCAGAAGCACCTATTAATCTCTTGGCTCACTCATCCCTATCAGAGACACACCGTAAAAATGATATAAGCATTTCATTCAAACAGCGCTGCAGAGAGAGTGGGGAAGAGCACAGGGCCAATTGATTTCCAGTATGTCTGTTCTTTACCTCCAGGTATAAATACAACAGCAAAATCAATCGGAATAACATCATATCAGCTTTCTAATCTCTTCTGTTTGCAAGACACACTTTATATACTGCGGCGTTTCCTACAGGAGGCCCCAGCACCTCAGCCAACCCCCGCAACCCTCAGGTCCGCAACCACTTCCTCACTTCTGGCTACTCCAGAGGAAAACTTTGGGATTTCCAGATCCAATCCTCAGCCATTCCCCTGCACTGTACAGGAGACATGGAGATGTCTCCCAAAGCAACACACCGTGTCCATGCAAGAGCAGTGCTAACGTGCACTTGCTGAGCCCTGGGTCGTGTTAGCACTCATTAAAGGAGAGACGCTTGCTCACTCGCACATCTTCCCAAGTGGACGGTGGCTTGCTTAGGGACCATGGGCATCCAGGCATACTCAGATCTGCTGGCTAGCATGCTAAGGGGGACAGCCCCACCAACACAGTGATGTGTGCAAGACAGCAGCAGCGCCTGCTTTCCCCAGACTCTCAGGACTCCGTGGCTGTGGACACCCAGGGGCTTGCATGTGGCCCTACAACCATAAAATGGTTTGTTAAACCTCATTTGTTCCCTTTAAAGGTCACCTAGTCCAATTCTCCCTGCAATAAGCAGGGACATCTTCAACTAGATCAGGTTGCTCAGAACCCCATCCAACCTGACCTTGAATGTTTCCAGGAATAGGGCATCTACCATCTGTCTGGGCAACCTGTCCCAGTGTTTCACCATGCTCATTGTAAAAAATGGTCCTCCTTACATCTAGTCTGAATCTTCCCTCTTTTTATCTAAAACCACTATCCCTTGTTCTATTGCAAAAAGCCCTGCTAAAATGTTTGTCCCCTGATGACACTTTGCCTTCTTGTCAGCATCCAGCACCCAGGAGCTGAGTGACCCCACACCAAGGCCGGTGCAGGGCTGCACACTCAGCGCTGAGCAGACACGTTTCCTTTCTGCATTTCCAATTTATCATCAGCCCAAGGCTTTTACTCTCTCTCCTGGCCCCCAGCCACTGCAGAGTGAGACTGTGACAAACTGATAAACATTCTTCCCTGAGCCCTTGCTTGGGTGAACGTGCAAATGCATTGTGAGGCTGGAGAAAATGCTTCTGGCGAGGTGTCAAGGGGCCACCTTCTGCAAACTCCAGCTCAGCCCTGAGGTGATGCTCTCCCCCACCTCAAACCACACCTTGGCTGAACAGCTGCGCGATGGAGAAGAAAGCTGAGGTGGTTTAAGCTACATCTCGGTCTTACCCTGCAATTCAATCAGCAAAGAACCTGCACACAGTGTGCATTAAGGCTGTGGCAACCACATCATCTTCAACATTGTGGGCACCGTTGGGTGAAAGCTTTGGGACATGATATCTAACCCACTCAGTGTGGAGCTCCCTTGGCACAAGAGGGCCACAAGTGTTGTCTCAGTGAGGGATTCCATTGGCAGCTCCACCACCTCCAGCATGTCCAGCCTACTACTGGATTGCTAACCCGAGCCAAGGAGGTACCCAAAACACCAAGAAGCAGAGAGGCAACAGCTGGAAGCACTACTACTCTCCTGCTCAGGAGTTTTCCTGACTTTTGCCAAGATTAGCGCCCAATGTTGCTTAATAAACACCATCCATGGAGAGAAACCCTGCCAGAGGCAGCTCTGCAGCACAGGCCAGGGCAGCAACATACAATTCCCACAAGCCAGGACCATCACACACTGAGGGCAAGCATTGGGCATGTTTCTCATTAGCTCCTTGCCCTGGTCCACCAGATGCCTCTGTCCCCCTCCCATCGCTCTGCTTCCCACGCCTTGACTGCTGCAAGATCAGTCTTGGGTCATCTTGATCTACTTGGAAAGCTTAGCCACCATGAAAGCAAACTACTTGTCCTCTGGCTCCAATCTCTTACTGAAATTAGTGCCAATGGAAGTGTCACTATCAATTTCATTATGTTATTGGATGGACGTAAAACTGGGCCAAGTCCCATATTCCTGACGGGCCATCAAAGGGGTGGGGATTATGGGTAAGGAGACAGGCAGCTCTGGCAGGAAAGGCAAAGGCTCCAGATCAATTAGCCTGATGAGGCTATCTTCCAGCCACATCACTTCATGCTGACACCAGCGCCTTCTCCCCAGAGCTCGGCTGCCCCTGCGACAAGAAGGTTTATTTTTTCCAGCCGTAACCAGAGCCCCTTCAAGCCCAGGGAGCTGTGCATCCCCTTTCCAAATATCCAATTTATGAGACTCCCGAGACACTGAGGGATTTTGCTGTCATTACAGGACATTAGTTTTCAGGCCTTCTTATTTTGGTTTAATATACTGTCAAGATAACAAAAATCGTGTTAAAAAAATAAATAAATGTCCTGCTCTGCATTGCTGAGAGGTTTCAAATGGAAAGTGCACTCAAAATGTAAAGTACCTGGCATGACACGTTTTGTTTGTCTTTGTGTTATGTTTTACTTCTTGGATTTTTTTTCCCAAGATCCTTCTTGGACCATGAGACTAAACTGGTCCGTACTGCCATCTGGTTCTCATGCAGTAATTAATACTGCTTGTAATTTTTTAAACAAAAATGGTTTTCGGCAGTTGCTTTTTTGGTCAACTTTTGACCTTTTTGTTTTTGAATGGAATCTTTATGAAAACATCAAGCAACCACACTGAGGCTGCAGATGCCAATGGACTGGGTTCATTTCCAGAAGATGTCCCAGGTGCCCAGCCCCTACCAGCAAGTGAATAATTGCATTCGCTCAGGGTGTGAATTTATAGACCCAAACTTACCATCAGACCCATGATGTTTACTTTCAGTCCTTATGTGGTCAATAAATAATAAAAAAAAAATCCTTACAACCAGAATTTAGCTTAGCTCATGCATGAGGGCAATGAAAATTTAACATTTTTGCCTTTCAGAAAGTCTTTTTTTTTTTCCCCTCCACAGCCTTCCTTGAGGTGATCTGCCGCAGTGATATCCATCTCTCAGATTTATTCTATCCCAAGATAAATAGTGTGGTGCTTACAGAATCAAAACATATTTAACTTGTATAATGGTTTAAATCCTGAATCTGCTCCCACAATATTGCAAGACTCTTCTGGAATATGAAGGCCATGTCTGAAATATCCACAAACAAACAAACAAATCCTTTTTTCCTTCGTGCTGAGCAATTGAGGAAAGAGAAGAGACCAGGCCAGGGTTTGGGCAGCCCTGCTACTCCCCAGGACATGATGCTCACATCAATAACGGCGCTGGAGGTGTAAAGCTTTGCTGCAAGTCCAGGGATCAACATTTGCTAAAGGGAAAATCATTAAAGAAATGAGGTGTTGCAGGTTTTCAAGAGCCTGATGTAGACTTACAGGTTAGAGGGGGAAGCCCTTGACATTCTCAAGGCAAAACTGATTGGAAAGAGACCAATTCTTTTGCGTCAACTAATACCAACTGCAGCATCAATACGCTGGTGTCATGCTTTACTCCAAAATTTATAGTCCTTGGTCATAAAGGTCATAAAATTTGGTGCTTTTGCTTAAAAGTTACAGAAGTGGCCTCTAGGGAAAGGCTCTGAAATTACAGCTTTTGGGGAGCTGATAATTCATTTGCAATTAGTATTGCTGGTTTGGGGTTTCCACCTGCCTTGTTGGAACCCTCATCAAGTTTGAGAGGGGTCCTGTGAACAGCAATATAAAACAAGCATGGGATAAAAGGTCAGGAGATGCAGAGGGGGACAGAAAACAATTCCCCACTTAGAGAACTCACTGCATTGTCAATCCACCAGCTCAAACAACCCCTTTAATAAATTAGAGAGCTATTCATTGAAATGGCTTCCTCTGTCCCCACGCTGCCAGTTAATCTGTAATTCAGATAGATCAGTCAGGAGGCAAGAGTCCAGCATATAAAATGATTAATTCCTCCAAGGCCTGGGGAAATTTCCCTTTCTAAACAGTGCAGCACGCTCCCCTCCTCACCGGTGAGCTACAGGCATGGATGTGGCTCCCATCGGAGGTCAGCGAGGAACACCGCTTGCATTTCAATACAGGCAACTAGCAAATGCATCACCTGTCACCATGTTGCTGGGTTTGTAGTCCCACCCCTTGCAAGGAATTTGCCTCACACCTCCCTCTCTGCCAGTCCTCCAGCATCCAGCTAGAAATGCTCAGCCTCTTGCCACCCTGTCAGCCCAACACCAATGCTTTTCAAGACAAAAGCTTTCATGGAAATTTCATGGAAATTGCAATTAAAGCAAGCAGGAGGGTCTGCAGAAATGCAGCATCTACCAATTCCAGTTGAGAAACAAGCAGCTGATGCCCAACTTGAGCATGGGAAGATGGGACACAGCACTTCTCATCTCCCAGCTTCCCCAAGGGGAATCACCCTCGGATCTACCTCTGTGCTTTATAACATCAGGAGCTAACTGGGAAAATGGCCTCAGGTTGGAAGCCACCAGTGAAACAGACCAGCTTCAGAAATTAAATGAGGGTGGGAGTGAACCAGATGGACACGCTGCAGTGGGTGGTTGGGGAATGGAGCAAAGTCATGTGAAGCTCCATGTGAGATCAGAGGCACCTGAATGTGGTCCCAGCACTGGAAGCATCAGAATCAAAACAAACAACTTCTTTTAGCAGGAGAGAGGAAAGAAGAAGGGGAAAACACTACTAAAAGGGACTCGTGAAAGGATACAAGAACCTGAGTATCACAACAGTCACCCTGGGCATGGCTGGCACAAGTAATGACCTGAAAACACAGAGGGACATTAAAGCAAGACCTTCAGAATCTCTTTTTGATTCTGCTGGTTCTTTCAGACTCAGTTGCCAGCATTTACAGCATGAGACTGTAAGAGCCATCACCAGTCAAATCCCTGTCTCCCTACATATATTGCACATCCTGCCCCCAAGCTACTTCATCAACATCCTGAAGGCAGGTGGGAGGGAAGATGCCTCGTGTTAGCCTGTGAGCCAGGAGGGCAGAGAAAGATGGGGCATTTGGCATTTACCTCCGTGACTAAGTGCTGTCTCCGTGTTCCACACCCCATGCCCCCAAAACACATCCCTTCCTTGATGGCTTTTGTAGCTCATGACAAGAGACACGACAACACATCCACACTGGGAAGCCAGACCTGAAGGTGCGTGGAGGTCAAGCAATTTCTCCATCTGCACTGTTGAGGGAGCAGGAAGGAGTGAGTGGGATAAATAGCATCCTCACCCACAGCATGCTGATGAGGGGAAAAGAAAGAAAAACAAAGAAAAAAAAATAAAGAAAAAGAGAGCTTGTACAAGGCTGGTGGCTTTCTACTTCAGAGTAGCACATGTCTGTTGAGCATCAGGCCAAGTACAAAGCCCACTTCAGGCCCACCCTGAAGCAGACCCTGACAAGCCCATTCCCAAACTCTCCTGCCCAGCCCCCACCTGTGAGGCTGATGGAACCCTACAGACCATGGCTCAAGCATGCAGGCAGCACAAGCATGCAACTGGAAAGCAGCACTGAAAAGATGCAGTGTCAGAGGCACCTGGGCTACAAGCAAACCCCTTTCTAGAGGCAACTATCAAGTCTCCGCAGAAGTAGTGGAACAGAGCCACTTTTCATCCTACCTCTCAAGGAAATCATTGTTGCTATTTCACAGACACAATTATGTCTCCACAGTCATTTAACAACAGCTCTTTAGGGCTGAGTGCATTGATAGAAACCTATTCATGGGGCTGACATCTCTTGGCTGGGTAAGGACACTGCCACTGACATCTCGTGGCTGGAGAGGGATCACAAAATAAGACTGGTGATGGGGGAAGTCCTAGGTAATACCAAGGAAGCATCTCCTGGAGGTACCCATCCCTACTCCCTTCACAGTATACTACAAAGGCCAGGCCAGTTTCCCATCTTATTTTTCTATAACTTCCTTTTAAAGAAAAACAAAATAGTGATATATGGGGGCTGTCTGCTTTCCTCTGGGTTTGGGCTCCCCCTCTAGAGGGGATCACCATTCAGAGATGGACAACTGCACGTGAATGTTAACTACAGCAGCACATGCATATTAGCCATAGCAACACAGAGCAACATAAAGTCTCATCCCCAACACCCCCACTCTCCAGGCAGCCCTAAGCAATGCCAGAATCCGAGCACCAGGCAACTAAGAGCACAGGAACATGGCTTGGCCATCAGTCTCTCAGACACTTTGCCAAATCCATGTTCAGAGCAGAGGGATGCAGGAAGCTCTTACTGTTCAACCCTTGAACTGCATCACAGAGCCCTCTCTGAGCTTGGCAGAGCCAACCGGGGGTTGCTTTATCATATCTGCCATCTGCTTGTTTGCTTTGCAATCCTCTGCTCCTCCTGGCTACACTCAAAGACTCCTACCTGTTCTCTGAAAGCTTTGCTGGGTCTCAGTAAACAAACCACAGGCAGGGACAGGAGTGGGGAGGAGGGAAAAAAGGAGAGAGAATCAAAATTTAATTAAAGACACTTTTGCTTCAGGGCCTCTGAAAATTACAAACTCATAAATCTCTTAGTAAATGCCCTGAGCGGTTGCTATGCCAGGCTGTCTACCAGTCCCACCAGGAGGGCCATAAACCATGAGCACACAGTTCACCAGCTCCCTCCCTCCACCTCCACCCTGCAACATCAGGCAACCTTAAGCAGCCTGTCAAGCCCCTGACAAGTGTTCCTGCAACTAGGAGCTATCAATCTGTAGCCCCATTTAGTGACACGGTACAGGGAGCTGCTGGTTTCATTGGCAGCTGGCACAATGAGAGGTGGGAGAAGGGTGAAATGCACAGGGAGATAAGTCATGGCAAAATGGGACCAGAAGATCCTCAAGATGTGTTGCTGGAAGCACCAAGTTCTTCTAAAGCATGTTTTCTAATGAGAATCACCAAAGAACAGGCAGAAACCACAACCAGTGGGACTTCTGCTGGCCAATGACCATGTGAGGGCACTATAGAGAAAACCCATCTTCTGGTAATTCCCCAATGAATTAGCCCAGAGTTTTCTTCTGTGGCTGAGATGAATCTTCACTAGGGGATACATGCATGCTGTCCAGCCCAAACATAGTTCTCACAAGGATGACACAAAAAGAGCGAGCATCTTCCACCGAACAGCAGCAGGAATGAGCAGTTTCACTGTGTTCCTCATTCAGCACACAGTGAGGAACAGACTGAATGTCCAGCACGTGGGGGCGTTGTACGGCTCTACTATATTTAACAGAGCTTTCAGTACAGTCTCTGGTAGTGCTATGAACCAACGCATCTTTGCCAGTAGCCTGTCACAGGAAGGCTTGGAACTGGGGGATCTGGGGTATTTTTCACCCTTTACTCACAGCCAGTCACAACTTTGAAGGTGGGAGTAGCGTCTGTTCTCAGAAGTATGGACAAGTCTTGGCCCTTCTTGACTAACAAGCAGGTGGTTGGTAAAGTGGTAATGAAGTCTTGCAGGCTTTCCTTTGAAGTGGGCATCAGTGGGTGAGAATGGAAAGTTTCTTAAAGAAGAAGAGACTGGCACATAGGAAAACCATTTGCTAAACTATATCCTTGGCTAAATTTCAACCAGAAAAATAATACAAATGTTAAGAGAAGCTTTCAGAATGACTTGACCCACGATGGGCTGCATTGGTAGGATATGGTTATATCAGCTATTGACCTCAACTAGTAACACCTATTTTCCAAGAGATTAAGTCCAGCAGGATAGACCAGTGTTGGTTATATCAGGAAGCCAGGGCAGACAAAGTTATCTCCCAGAAAGGAGAAGATATAACTTCTCTGAAAAAACATCGCCTGCACCAACTTTTGCCATTTCTAGAGCCAAGCTGAATGCCGAAATCTTTTGAGGAAACCACAAAAATCTCACATCCCTCCATTTAGGCAACTGCTGCGTTTCTGTTGCAGGTCAAGCATAGAAGCGTGAGAGCTAAAAACTACGGCAGGACTTTCTGTAGCAGGAAAGCTTTGGGAGGCAGCCAGTTCTCCAGATCTTCCCAGCCAAATTCTCCAAAGCATTACTTGAATCAACTTTCTGAACAGCCTACAAAGGAAGGATGTCAACAGTCCACCCTGAGACTTTGTTTTGCACTTCTAGACCATCTGCTAAAGGATGAAACCCCTCTAAGGCAGAGGAGGCAGCACAACAGATGCCACAGCTTCCAGTGCATACCAAACCACTGGAGGGGGACAGGCAGCAGCCGAGGCTGGTTTCCCCACAGCTCAGCTCCCCTCACCCTGCTAGATAAGGATCCCACAGGAGCAGAACTGAAGGCAGGTCCAAGTCAGGCTGTTTTCATAAATGGATTTTCCTGGCTTTAAGCTCTCTCTCTTCCAAGGCTGCTCTCCAAATTAGAGATGCAATGCTTGGAAAGCTACAGAGTTGGAGATGAGAAATCAAGCCCTCCCAAGAAAAAGCAGGAGCTCACCACGCAAATGACTGCTCTGGCAGGAACATCAGTAAAGGGGACAAAACAGTTGAGAGCAGGAATGGGACAATATAACTAGTGTGCATTGCTCCTATTTCTACAAGAACATCCTGATATCATCGATATCTATGGGCTGGTTGTGCACACAACTCTCTACATAGTTATTTACAGTATCTAAGTATTTATTCACTTATTTATCTAAGCAATGTCTCCTTATTCTACTTATCCTTCTATAAAGCTATTATATTTGTCTCTATTTTAAGATAATACTGCTTCGTTTTTCCCCAAAATTCCTTAAGTAGGGCAGCTCCCAAGGGACATGACTCCTTCCTCCTGTGTCCTCACTGCAATTCAGGCAGGATTGCATGGAGGCAGTGGGGTGGGATGGAGACAGGCCGTGTGCCCACAGGGCAGCAGCAGCTGAGGGAAGGTGGACAGGCAGGAGGTCACATCCCTGCGTTCATGGCAGGGGGTGTGACAGCAGGCAGGCAGGGCTCAAGCTTGGAAGTGTGGAATATGCTGCCACAGGGTATTTCTTTTACTGTGTAAGCTGGGATGGCAGCTGACCCAGCTTTCTCCTTCTACCTGCCGAGTCGAATCTCCCTCTTTCCATGGCACTCTGTACATGCAGAAACACACAAATCTGGCAATGCTCTGCTCTCACTCACACTCAGATAACTTTGCTGGGAATGACCATGCTTGATACCTCTCAAAGATGAGCCCCTGTTTTTTTCTACAGGCATGCTCATGGCTCATCTCATCATTCTTTGAGTCAGCAGCAAGGGCAGACCCTTCAAGGAGTCAGCAGCAGAGACCAACCACCTCACCAGCACGAGCAAAGAGCATCCTTAGACTCCACAGACAAGGGAGGTTGTGCTCAGCTCTGCATCCCCCACACTCCTTTACTTGTGGCATTGCTTTTTGCTTTATCCTTCTCTTTTTTTTTCTTTTTTTTTTTGCCTTGAAAAGTGAAAAAGGCAAACAAGAGCTTATAAATTATCAATTCTTGATTGATTTTGCTGAGAAAAGCACATAAAACGATTGCACAACAGAGGAGAAGAATAATTTAGCATTTCAAGCAGGGAGCGGTGATGCTGCTGAGACAGCTCTATGTAGGCAGAGCACTCCTGAGCCACCCCAGCAGGATCTCCCTGCTCCAGCCTCTTCCTCCTGCCCTTTGAAAACACACAAGCAAAACCATAACCTTTTTCAGCAGATGCCTTAAAACACAGAAACTCATATTTCCATTAGCACAACAGTCCCCTTCCAACACAGTTATCTGGTACTACGCACACATGAACACAGCTCCACGCACACAAGCTTCCACTGCGAGGAGCTTGTGGTGCGATGGTCCAGGACTGATTCACAGCCTGAGAGTTTACCTGCAGCAGAGCAAGATTTCTGCATTGAAGACTACAATTTTTAAAAATTGTAGAAAAAAAAATTGCATCACAAGCTACATGAGGTGATTAAGAGCAGGTCTGTTAAATCAGTCTGCATCAACTTGCTGCTGCGGATGGTTCATGCAACTGTGGTCCTCTCATTCATGTTTAGCTGTGTACTAACAGATCGTTGGGAGCTCTTTTCCATCTGCAGACTCCTAAAAAAAAAAGTTCTGCCAAGCGTTCACAGCTCTAGAGTTTCTCCAACATCATATGCAAACTTTGTTTTCTGCGTCTATGTGGGAAATGCCAGTCTTTCCCCAAAAAATGAGTGATAACAGCACTGTCTGCTAAAAGGCTGCATGTGTCACAGTTCAACTGTTTCATCAAGACTACAAGCGACACCATGCAACATTCCTTAGCCATACATGTAGCTTTTAGCTTCTGTTTATGGAATTGGTGTTGGAACTAAGATGCCTTCCAAAGTAGCTGATGAAACCACCCAAGGGTTACCTGCAAGGTCAGAGCCAGGAGAGAACAAAACAAAAACCACCCCACATCCCTCCAGCAATTCTCTGTCGGGGCAGCCAAAAAAAGTTAACCTTGTCTGGAAAAAATTATCTAAAGAGATGAAGAACAGGAGGCCAACACATCTACCAAAGGCTTTACTCTCTGACATAACTAAAGGAGCCTTACCAGAGCTCAAAGTTCCTGTTGCACCTTCTGCTCATGCACTATCACCTCTCTCTTAAGTATCTCAGTATCTCACCGGCAGCCAGCACGCTGCAGACCACCAGCTGAAACCAGTGCTAGGCCAGATGTTAAATGTGCAATACAGAAAGCAAACCTATTATCTGTGTCTTAAGCCAGCCACCACATACTGTTACAGCAGCAATGGTGTCAGCTTTTGATATGTTTTGGGGTTTTGGGGTTTTTTTGGTTTTTTTTTTTAGGTACATTCACTTCTTCCCTTCTGTTCTGTAGCCTTTGGCCACAAGAGCTCACTGTGCCAAACAGATAAACAAGTTCTGTAGCTGGATTCTGGATGTAGGGGAATATTATTTGGTTAGCAGTTAAGATATTTGTGCATGTGCCTATCTTAGTATTAGATTTCAAATTATCTGGGGTCTTTGCTCGGGTTTAATTCTGAAGAAAGGAACATTTTCCACGCTGTCTAAACTTGGCTTACTTCTCCTCCTGCCTTTTGTACAGAGTGGTTTCATTTTTGACCAAACATAAAAAAAAAAAAAAATACATATTATGTAGAAATAAATAAAGAAGATGCTGAAGGAGGTGATGTCTCATGGATGGGAAACTATATTCCTTCACTGCAGCAGTAATGATCTGATTAGGATCCAATCCCACGACATCCTTCACGTGCTAAGTCATCTTTACAGAGTTGCAGTCGCCTGAGGGCAAGGGATGGAGAAAGGGGGGCGCACAGGAGGCTCTAGTACAATGCAGTACTGAAAGGATTGTGCATTTGCCCTCTGGTCACCTTACAAAATGGGAAATTTCCTTGGGCACTGAAGCACCTTTACTGGGGATTTTGGCAGCAATGTCTTTTTAAACCTACAGTTTCATTCCTCCAAAATAATTTATGTGCATATTTGGATCCTGTGCATGAGCTGGAAATCCAGCCATCCTTTTCAGCCTGTTATTTCCCCCTCTCCCCCAGACTTACCACCTTCCTTGCAAATCTGCCTTTCATCTCTTTCTCATGCTCCTATTTCCAAACTGCGTAGGAAACCAAAAAAGTGTGCCAGTGCTGTTCTACCAACCCCTATTCCAGCTGCTTCTGCCTAGATTTTCAGAATATAGTGAAAATATTTAAGTTTTTCCCTTTTCAGAAGTTATTTTCCTCTGATCTAGACAACAGTCTCAACCCAGACAAACTGCTGGGGAACTTCCCACCATTAGCTGCCCTCCTCTAGGCTTTACACGTACTGTGATTTTGGATAGGCTCCCTCTAGAGCAGCCTGAAACCCAGCTAAGCTCCTGAAGTGGTAACACCTGCACACATGTGCTGAGCCTGCAATGAGCCATGGGACAAGGTCCACAGTGTGACCCCAGAGCTACTCTGTCACCCTCCAGGAATAACAGACTAAGAAAGCATCAGTTCCCTGCCAGCCCTGTGGGACCTGGCCCTGTTCTGGGAGGCTCTGACCACAAGAGAGGCGCAGCATCTCCAAAGGGCTCAGCAACCCACTCTGGACTCAGGATGTGACCCGTCTGTCACATCTGGCAGGGTGATGCCAAGGTGCCAAACGGGTTTGGAAGAAGCTCCCTGCATTGCCAACAGTGGCATGTCCATAAGGCACAGCCTGCAATCCTATGTTGATCTGTACCCATACAGCTGTCCCACAAATGTCTCCCTTCTCCGTCTGACAGGCAGCAGACACCACAGGCATCAGGAGAAAACAGTCCTCACTCCTCACATGATCAAGAACATCTCTCATCCACAGAGATGGCACGTGACTTTGAGGCAATGCTGTTACTGAAGTTGGCATGCACACTCTGTTCACCACTACAAAAAAATCTTGGGGTTCTTTTTCCCGCTGCCCTCTCATTTTCATATTAGCTTTTTTATGGCCAAGGAAATATATCCCTGAAGGCAACAATGCAAGGACAGGGGAGGTAGAGCAAAGGAGATCAAAGATTCCAATTTACTCTCCCCCATTTCTTGTAGGAATGGGAGAATGGTTGGCAGAAAAGCTTTAATAGTAGAGACTAAAAGGCAAACAAAGGGATCTTTTTTTCCCATTGAAAAGCGTGACTCTTCTACGTAAGTCACACATGCAGAACCTTGCTGACACCCAAACAGAGGTTTCTGCAGATCTCAGGTGCAAGAACAAATCACTTCCCATGCCATAACACCTCCAGTTCCCAGAAATCAGGGAGCTTTGCAGGGTCTGTAGATGTTCTTTGCTTTCAATACAAATAGGTGACAGGAAGGTTTGAAGCTTGTGTCAGCTGCAGAGCCAGGGGGCCAACTGAGGTGCTCTAATGCCCTACTGCCCACATGTGCTCAGACATGTGACTTCCTGGGCCAGAAACCTCAGCCATACATGGCTGTGGATTTGTTGAGAGATGTGAATTATCAGGAGGACCTCAGCCCGTCCTCACTCCCACGACAACAGAGCAGGACCATCATCACACTAGTTCAGAAATAGCCAAAATGGACCATTAATTTCCTTCTGCAATTCAGGAGCTGGAATATTGGGCCAAAGGGAACTCCAGGTTGGTTTGCAGACTTATGCATGTCTAAGCTAATGCAGTAGAGCATGGCTGCAATTTGTCATACGCTACCCTTGAACACAGCTAGCACAGGCAAAACTGATATTTTTTAGAGGCAGTGACTCAGAGGAAAATAAGCTCGGGCCCAAGTGGGTTCATGGCCAAAGATTACCCGCCACAGCCTGCCCCAGTCTGTGCACTATACCTTCGTAACCTTGGAGGGTTGCACTTAACACTCTATATGAGAGAACAGCATATTCTCCATGTGCAGTTCAATCTCCTTTATAAGAGTCATTTGATTCCAGCAGATCTAAAAACCAATTCAAATATCACGACCATAGCATTACACCAGGGGAGCACAGGGCAGGGCTGCATAAGGCTATCACAGCAAAGGCTGCAGGCTGGGAACAGCTTCAGCTCCAAAAACCTCCAAGAGCTGCTTGCATTGTCCATCAACACAGAAATAAATCATTGCCTGTGCCTCTACCCAGACACACCACACACCAACTTTCCTATTTTCCTCCACTTGGTAGTTCGAACTCAGCCAAATTCATTAGTTTAGGTCACGTTTATGGAAGGCACATGCTTGTACAGCCACGAAACAAAAAGCAAGCTTGGCTCTTGGGTGCAAAATATTCTTGCTGTGCCCATTGCAGCTGAGGTCACGAGAAAAACAAATTCACTAGGACTTAGCTGGTGCATACTACAGCTTTGGATTCCAACCACAAAACATTCCTCAAAAACAATGGCCAAGAAAGTGCCGTTGCTCTTTAAAGCTTAAGTTTCCCAGGGGTATGCATTGAGTTATTGAGTGTAGGGAAGATAGGGGGAAAGCTTTCATTCCTGTTTGGGGATTCATTTGGCTGCATTTCTCTTCTCACCATAAGTTATGTTTTTACTTATATTTTATTAAAGCATCTAGAAGCCTTGGGGAATGGATGCCCAGGAATATATAAAAAAATATGTAAATGAAATTAAAAAATCCCAACAGGATCAGGATTGATGCCTTCTGCATGAGGATTTTGTCCAGACTCAAGATAAGGTTCAGCTTAATCACCCTGCTCACTCTGACCCCATCACCTTCACCTGCGCCACTGGTCTTCCTCAAACTGATGTCCCCACTCACCCCCTGTCACTATCCTCCAGACTGGAGGCTCCTGCTGCCCCCATGCCTCTCAGACCTCCCCCACAGCACAGGTCTGAGCAACAAGACAGCACCAGCCCCAACGCCTGGATCAACCCATTGTGACAGAAGCATCTTGTGCTCTTGCATACATCAAAAACCGCTTTATGACTTCAGACACTCCCTTTAACAAAGCATCAAGGGAAAAAAAAAAAAAACAAAAACCCAAAACAACAGCTTCTCTCATGCTGCTGAACACAGCTCCCTCCTCCTGGCCCCTTTGCAAATTGCTGGGATATTGTCACTAATTATCAGGCTCAACAAGTGAAATAGTGCAATTTGCTACAGACACGCCAAATAACTGATGCAAAAAGTGGGGCTCAGCACAAGGAGAGCATGGAGAAGCCCTTGGGGCAGGGTGCTGTGGGGCAACCCCCCAGGGGCCAGATCCCAGCGCAGGAGGGTGTCCTGCTGGTGGTGGTGGTGTGTTTGCGTTTTGGAGTGTTTGCTTTTTTTTTTTTGCCTGATGTTTACTTCAAGCATCACACTCTGAGGGCTTATAAAGAGGATTAAGTGGTGAGGAGGTCTCACAGAGTTAGGAGGAATTAATCAAGCAGTAATCAGAAAGGAAATTAATCTGAAGAGTTAATTAATCAGCCAAGGCAGGGAGACGGCAGCCAGTCGTCCCTATCACACTTTCCAGGTTGCTATTTCATGCACCAGCAGGGAAGGGAAAAGGCTCCACACTTCTTAAGGAGAAAGCAGCTCAACAAGACTGGAAGGTTTTCAGACCTCCTATCACACAAGGACCTCAGTGAGGACCTCCACACCCAAGCACATCAGGGCAAGCACTCATCACCTGCTCCCCTCAAGCCCAGCTCAAAAGTTTCCAAAGGCCAAGACATCTATTTCAAAGTCTCTTCCATGCTCCTCTTAGTTCTTTTCTTTGGAAAAGGGATCTAGATGTGCAGCCCACAGGCTTTTGATTGCTTAATTGGTTCTATACACCCCATATTCTCCTTCCAGCATCCTAAGTAGGCTTTTTACTTCTCCATTGTTCAACTCTTCTAAATATGCACCACTGGGGATCGCTTCCCCTTCACTCTGGTCTAGCTGCATTTTATATATTTAGTTTTTCTTAATCTTTTCTTACAATACATTCCCTGCAGAACTTTAATCATTTTAGTTGCTCTTCTCTGAATTCCTTCCAAAAGACATCAGGCAGAATGTTTTGCAAATTTGCTCTCATCCCTTCTGGACCACATTTCCACTAATGCCTATTTCCCTTGGGATGAGACATACCCCAGCACAGGCTGCCTGGTTGGGGATGCTCAACCTTCAATCCAGCCTGAAGCACTTGGAGGAAGAAAACTCCCCAATTCACAGGAGCTGCAACAGGATGCATCTTTGAACTTACAAAAGCTAGGCTGGTTTGCAGAGGCATCTGAAATCTCATTAACTTCACCATTATTATTATTAGACTTTTTATGCACAGGGTAGGCATTTTAATTGCCTGGATGTGGAGATCAGCTTCTATTGTGTGTTTTATAGACTGCAAGCAAAGATTCATTCCTAAGTGCTGCCTTCCATCTACCTCTGGGGATGTGCAGCCGGTCCAGAACAAAGCCCAGGGTGCAAGGTGTTATCCAGCAGCCCCAAAACAGCTTCTTCAAAGCCCCTTCTTCAGAGGGCAGCTGGGCCCATCCCTCCACCTGGACACCCCATGATCACTGAGAGATGTTTACTAGGGCTGCTGCCTTCTGAGAGATGATAGCTCAAACCCAGGCCAGCTCAGCTCAGGCAGGTTGCATTATCCTACAGAACAACAGCATCTTCCCCCAACATCAGCAGCCCGAGCAGATGCCACAGTGATAAGAGAAACAGCAGACAATCCAAGGTTCATCTCACAGAACCAGGGCCACTGCTGTGGTTAAGGGGTTGGAAGACATCTCCACCAGCCACACCTGAGCAGCACAGGCAAAATGACCTGCCTGATGCAGGTTGTACCATTGACAGGGGATTTAGGACATGACAGAAGCTTACATTGCAACAGACCATCAACATTAAACATCGTATGACATACACAACTTTCTTCCTTCCAAACTATGCCAATATAAAAGGAAAAAAGCTGCTTTTCACAAGAAAGGACACGTGGTGCTGAGAGCTGGCTGAGGGGGTTGTGGTGTGCAGAAGTGATGAACCACTGAAGAGAAAGCAGTGAGGAAAGATGGGTGGGGGGTAACAGGCTGTTCTCAAGTAATGTTCTCCATCAGCAGAAGGCCCCATAAAGTAGCTATAGCAGCCTCAAAGGAAACCTCATCCACCCCACAGCTTCAACAGCCATGTGTGTGAGCCACTGAAGCATTCATTCTTCTTGTCATCCCATTCCCTTCACACCAGTATTATTTCCAAGGAATACTGGGAAGAGCTGCCTTCTCTCTTTGAGCAAATGCCACCTTCACACAGAAAGCTCCAATATCACCCAAGGCTGTCCCTCCACCGAAACCATGAACGAACTTGTCTCTATTTCCTTTTGATACATGAAGGCTATAGGAAAAGAAGTACTCTCAAAAAAAAGGGAAAAGGCAAAAAACAACTGCTGTTGCCTAAAACAAAGCTGAGCTCTGCAAAACCCAGAGGGTATAGTGAGCCTTCCCCACATGCACAATTTTCTGGATATCCCAGAGAAAAAACAGCTCCTCATGGATGCCCTTGTACAGGGAAAACCCTGCTCTTCTCCCACTCCCCCTACACTGTCTGTCTGCAAAGTGCTGGATTTGTTTCATTATAACTTATCGCTACTGAGACTGGTAAATCTAAACAATTGCTTTAATAATTTATAGCCTGCCCAGCACCACAGCACTCCGACCACCAGCAGGTATCCAAAATACTGGTTCTGATCCGGAAATCTCACCATTCAGGGCTGGGCCTGCGGATACCTCAGCAATCGATGCATCTCGATACGTTACCCCAAGTGCTGAGATAAAAGAGATGCTTCTGCTCTTCTCCTCTCTAATAATGCTACAAAAGAGGGCACATTAGCAGACAGAAGCTCCTTTCTTTGAAATATCTCTCCTCTCCTGGCTCCAACAGAGACTAAGGAGTGAAGATTTAGTCCCTGGGGGGTGGGTGTCCACTGTGTACTGACTTTTAGGGGTGCATTGCTTTTGATTTAGGCTTTTCAGGTGGCAGTTAAAAGAAGGCGGCATTAATCCCTTGTACAGCATCTGAACCCACTGCAGGAGGGTCCCACAACAGCACCTGCAACACATCTCTGGGTCATGCAGAGCTGAAGATGAACAGATAAAACACACCAGAATAAACTGAAAGAATAAACACCGTGCACGTCTACACAAATATGCGAGCTTGGGTATAAATATGCACAGATAAATGCACACCCTCTCAGATGATGCTATCAAATACATTACTCCCCAAATCCCCACAGAGCAGCAGACCATCTCCAAGGTCATATTAGCATGGAAGTAATGCAATCCCATTACCTAGACTCCTTCTCCCGCTCTTAGTCTCTATGTTGATGTTCGCCCTCTTAATTTTAAACAACAGCCGCGTGTCTTGTGGCTCAGCCTGGGACCGCTTTGCTCAAGTGGCAGTAAACACATATCTTAATTCACTCATTCCCAGGAAAAAGAAAAAAAAAAAGAAAAAAGCACTTTTCCTGCATGAAATACACACGTCCGCCGGCGCAACGATCGACGCAGGGTGTGCTGAAAGCTGCCGTAACTAACTCGGGCTCGGGGAACAACCGGAGTAGGCAAGGTGGCAAGTGGAAAATCCGTACACGCTGTTCTTGTCGGGAGTAAAATATCCCAGTGGCACAGAACTCAGCTGCCAACAACACAGCATGTGAGCCTCCCTGGTGCCGGGGATGCAGCTCAGTGCTTGTGCTAAAGGGTATTTGTTAATTCCTCACGTGAGGGACAAGGTCATTAAGAGGAAAGCTGGACAGAGTGCTTAACACCAAGGGGGAAGCAGGGAAGGATGGCAAAGCAGTCGGCAAAGCAAGCTCCCAAGAGAAAGAAGATGGAGGATAGCATAAGCAGAGGCTGCCACAGCCACTCTGCGCCATGGCCAGCAATACTGGTCCACATGAGCCCTCTGACAGCTTTTCAAGGGAGTTCATCCTTTGGAGTAGAGAAATCTTTAGAGTTGGGCCCCCAAGGTCACAGCACACAAAACCTCCTGGAAATCTGGCTCCAATTCTCTGGTCCAAGCTCTAGATCCCCCTCATGCTGGACTCCATCCTCTTCTGTTCTCCCAAAATTTTCCTAACCCCTCTACAAATCTTCTGAAGTTCAGGCCTTGCTCTTTCTCTATTCACCTTCTGATAACATCTCTACTCTCCCTTTTTTTTCTTTTTGCTGCCTGCAGAAGGCTGTGATAATGTATCCTCCACCACACTTCATCTCTTCTAGCTGACATGATAACAAAAAAAGTTTAACAATAACAATCTCTAACAAGGAGCACAATGAAAGAGCGCAGGAAGCACTTCTCATTGGCAGATGCCAGAGAGATCTGCCAAGAACACGCATCTCAAAAGACACTGAGTATACAGTTAGACTTCTCCCAAAACCCACACATGTAACTTAGTGACAAGCCCATGCAGAATGAAGGCCATGAGGGTGGTCAACATGCAGGCCCTATGTTCGAGGAAGATGTTCAGGACAGCATTTCAGGATGTTTTTCCCCAAAGCATGATTTCATCTTTGGGTCTTCCAGCCTTTAACCAAGTCTGGTGGATGTCTCTGAGGCTCACTCTGCAGTCAGCAGTGAGAGAGACAGCTCCAAATGCTTCTGCATGTGCCTAATGAGGAACCCACCCCTCCTGGACAGCTGTGGAGGGAGTCCGCAATGATTAGTCTCATTACTCCTCTGCAGAAGCTACTCCAACATCAAACTGATGAACTATCCAAGGCAGACTTGTTAGCAGAGGATAAATCAAAATTCAGCCTTGGTATTTAGCAGCCTACAAGGCATAATTTCTGCTCTGTGGATGGCCCTTAACCCTTGCACACTCTGGGTGGCTCATTCAGCGGCCAGTCACAGCAGGGAGCCCGGCTCTGTCCCAGTCTTCTCATCAAGACCACACAAACTTACCTGTTCTGAGTTACTGTGGGCAAAGCCCTTTTTCTCTAATTAATGAAACACTTTATTAAGTACTATCCCCTGCCCCCATCATACATACCTCAGCACTTGTTAAACATTAAACCCAGGATTGGCGAAGGGTGTTAAAGGAATTTCAGCAGGATTTGTCTATTAATTCCCTCCGCTGCTTTTTAAACTCCCATGCTTAGAAAAATGCTGGCATACATGTCCTTCTCAATAGGTACCCACTATTGAAATTATCCACCAGCTGCTTTTTCAGTAAAGCTCAGCTGCTCTGGCAGGACAAACCCCCCCTAAAAATGTACTGCCAGGATGGTGTGGCTTGGAGCTGCCGTCACAGGTGGCGAAGGCTGAAGCAGAGGTGAGTCACCAGGTCCTCACTCCTCCAGAAATGCGCACATATCATCTCCTCACCTCCCAGCCCACATTTCCAGTGTCTGCGGCACAAGGAAAAGCACAACTTCAGCAAAAACCTAATCTGTGCATTTGCGAAACACCCCAGAAATAGGGGTAAACTATCTCAAACAGATGAGGACTGCTCATTTCTTTATCTGCTAGGAGCCAATATTTACCAGAAACATTTCACTCAGCATATGACTTCTAGGAGATTATGTCTTGATATCCTGACAAATTTCTTTGGTACCACAATGCATTTGATCCCCCATGCCTCAAGAGCTGCAGCACAAGGTATGAACACACGCAACCCTGCCTGCAGTGCTCCTGCTCACTCAAAACACACAACTCAAAAATAGGAGTGTACATGTACACACTTATTTCCAGGCTCTGGACTGAGGAGTTAAAATTCAGATCCTTCAGTCCTGTAGGAAGTCAGGCAGGTGCTGAGATAATGTTGTTGAACCTGATCTGAGCGTGATGGAAACACGAGTTTAATAACTACAGGCTGCCACACAGTTCCCCCTGCTCTGCACTAGCATAGGATGGCCTTTGGCTCCAGAGAGATAGGTTTGTGTATCTTGCTTTGATTTTATTGCTACCTGATTGAACTAGTTGCATGTGCCTTCTCAATAATTTAAACTGACAGAGCTGGATTCTGTATCAACCAAAGCTCTTTATCAAGGGAAAAATCCTTCAATAGAAAGTCTCAAGGACTGCAGCATCCATGGGTCACACATCTCCCATAGTTACTGTGTTTACTAGACCAATAAAAAGAATCAAGGTACAACCACCAACTTTCCATCTCCCACACTGCTAACCAAAATGGGAAATGCTTGCTGCTCCCTCCAGCCTCCTCCTGCCTTCCCCACTCACACCCCAAAAAAAGGCGCAAGCACCGCCTTCCCTCCTTCTCCACCACTCAAGCTACACCACCACACTTAAGAAATCATTAGCACAAATTCCAACCAAGATTATTTATCCTTAAAGAGCCTGCCTGACAGCAAATTTCCTTCCAGCCGCTCCCAGGCTCCACAGCTCAGTGCAGATAAATAGGCACCTACCAACAGCTGCTAACAACTTCATAAAGCATCTCCCTACTTTTAATCCCCCTGCACGTACACTTGTGAACACACAGACTTGTGCTCCACATCCGCAAAGCACTCCGAGGAATTTCCTCCTTCCCTACCTGCTTTACTAAGGGTGACATGAAGCATCAGGCTGTCAAATAAGCGCCTGGGCTGCTGCATCACCTCTGCTGTCGTCCATCCACACTGTCATTTCTTCTCATCTTCCAACTGCAAACTTCACCACTCTTTTGCATGTCATAAAGCACCACGCTGTCCAAAACGGTTCTGTAGACAGCAATGGTGCAAGGGCTATAAAATTTTCAGGAGACACAAGAGCTCTGAGGTCCTGACGCATGGGGGGCTTCGTACGTACACACCAGCTTAGCACTGACATCTGAAAGTAAAATACTTGGAGATGGCTCCTGGGAAAAACTCTCAAGTGCTGGGTCCAAAACTGAAGGTTCTCTGCTAAGAATGGAGAATGTTAAAGGACTTGTAAGTTGCCATGAATTTGCACAAAAGCCTGATTGAGAACCACATATGGGTAATAAAAAAATCTAAAGGTAAAGCCTGATCCAGGGAAACTATATATATTTTTGCCACTGGTTGAAAAATCAGGATTTGTCCTCAAGGCACAGCTTCAGGCAGTGCTCTGCCTCCCTGCCTGCACCCAGGAGGGTTTCGAAGGGCAGGTTGCTACTCCGTGGGTCGTCAGAGCAAGCAAGAATTTGAACTAAGGTATCTTTTGCAAAACGAGAGCTTACACAGCTCTCTGCAAACCCTGTAGTAGCNAAAAAAGACCAAAACCAGTTTTTGTCTCATTCAAATAACAAAATTAAAGAAGAAAAAAAGAGAGGCAGGCATCTGGCAGACATTCAAGAAGTAAAAGACTCAACAAAATTTAATGGCACCTCTCTTCTTTTAACAAAAAAGCAGAACCTCGTTCCTTTTTGGCAGATCAACAAAAAGTCTACCCATATGAGAGGCTGCAAAACCATCAGCTGAAACCTCAGCAAAACTCTAGCAGGAGCAAACCCAAGGGAGACACCCTTTGCTGAAGCATCCCTAAACCAGGACAAATTTTAGCTTGACTGGTAGAATGTAATTAAGAGGAAGCAACTTTTTTTTGGTGTGACCTGATCACAGTGAGTTCAGCAGAACTGAAATCAATGCCTTTACCGATACATATCAAAAGGTAGGAAGGTGCCCCGTTTTGCCCTTACAGCTTCAGTTTTAATATGCCAGGGTAGAATACATGTGTTTTGCTGATGAGGGGTTTTGGCACACGCTGGCATCCTATTAACTCCGATATCATGTTAATAGACAGTAGCAGCCAAGAAGCATTATTTGAAATCTTTAAGCAGAGAGAATAAGCCCAAATCACTTCTAAATACACCAGTAGCATAATAAACTTAGAAGAGAAACATAGTGAAGACCATATGTTTTGTTATTGAGAACTAAATAACAATATAAAGACGGGGAGAAAAAGCTAAAATTCAGTTGCCCTGCAGCAGCGGAGTGCAAGGAGATTTCTATGGACACCAGAAGTTAAATCAGGCTGTATCTAATTTCAATTTCTATCGTGATATTTAGATCAAGAGAGACTAAGAGCAATTCAGAGATAGAAGAATTAATACCCTTTAAATAATAATAACAAAAAAATACTTTAAAAAAAGCTGACAGAGAAAGAAAATTAAATAGTGGTCAAAATAGCTAAACAAAGTCATACTGCAAAATTCAGCAGTATTTCCTCACTGGGTCCCACACACCTGCAGCAGACTTTAGCAGGGTACTCAGTAAAAGCACTCAGCAGCCCAAAACACATGAAGTCTCATTACCAGATGCTGCTACCAATTTAATTCTGAGCAAGGAAACTTATCAGGACAACAGACATACTGTAAATCTGTAAAGACATTTTCCTTTCTATACACATATATGCACACAACTTGCATTTGTTCTCCCAGCTGACGTGCAGTAGAAAGTAATAAGCTTAACTTTAAATTTATAGTAAAAAGTCAAAGGAAATATTAAGAAAAAAATATTTAAAAGCCTAAATGATAGTAGGATCGAGGGGATGAAACAGTTGGTCTATAAAAACAAATCACACTGAACTACCTTCAATGCCTTATTTTCCCCTGATTGAATTACAAAATTAGTCAATGAAGGCTGTAATATATTCAGGCTTAGTAGAATATTTGATAGTGTCTCAGAAAAAACTTCCTTGAAAAATTCATTCAAACTGGCTTGGATACGAGCCCTGTCATACAACAGTATCAATAATAACAGTAAATTTGATTTACGTGGCTCTTCCCTGCTGGGGAAGACGGTCTGGGTGGCACAAACACGTCAAAGCTTGAAGCCAGAGAGGCTCACCATGGGGACTAGTGTTAGGGCTGGGTTTATCTAACATCTTTATTAATCACTTGGAAGTGAAAGAAACCCACTGAATTAGCTAAGCTGTTGATATCCATTTAGGGGGACAGGTGGGACTGTAGTAATTTCTGAAAGCCACCACTGATAGGGTGGCTCAATGACTGAGCAGAGCTGGTTCCTTGTCACCCAGCTTTGCTGTCTTCTGGTAAGTCAAGTGGCACTGAAGGCACAAAGTCACACAGGCAGTGTGCGTCCCTTAGCCAGCAAACACAGGCAGAAGAAAGAAAAACAGGATGGAAACTTCAAAAACATTAAAGAAAAACACGTTTTGGGGATAAATCACTGATTTAGCGAGAGGCAGAAACCCGAAAAGCAGTTAATCTCCAAATGGGCTGGTGGCAATGGGAGGCTACAAACAGGTTATGAGCCCACGAGGGAGCAGGACCATGTGCTGCACAGGGGGGAGACGTCCTCAGAGAGTGCCAGGGGACCAAACCTGGGGCAACTACCAAGGAACCTGCCACGTGCTGAGGAAACTCAACAAAGGGCAGCAACAACAAAAATGATACTATGATGCTGCTGGAAGGACTGAGCTGGGATGAAAGAAGATTTACATCCACACCCTTGCTTTAGCCTGCAGGAAGAACGTGCTGCAAGAACCCTGGGGACATGAACAATGCTGAAGCCAGGGGGACAGCACATAAACGGTTGTAATTAAATAAACAGAGTGAGTAGTTCTCCAGCAGCAAACTTTTCTGCCCCTAGGTTCAGCTCTAAAGTACCTGTGGTGACCAGCACAGAGACCTTATATGTTCTCCTTACAGCTCTCAGCACGTTCCCCAGCATTACACCCCACCGGTGGAAAGGGTGCCTGCCCTGCCCCTCTGCACCAGAGCCCTTCACCGGCTACTCAGCCCTGCTGCAGCACCCCACTGCTGTGTGCACAGGGATGAGCATGGGAAAGTACCCAAAATTCCAAATGAAAAAGGTAGAGAAATCAATTAAGAAATCAATGAGAATAAACATTGTTCCTAGACCATTCTTACCTCAAAATTATGGGGTTTTTTCTTTCCTTTTAATAATACCAGATATCTCTCCTTCAGAAAAAATATATACCATAGCTTAATATGTAAGACTATGTTAATAATTAGCCCCAACATCAATCAGAAAAAAATAGTACATAGTTGCTAGGAGCACTTTGGAGGAAGACATGGGCTTTGCCGATTTGTGGAAACTCCATTTTTGTTTTCCTCTTCCCAAAACTGGAACCCAGTAGAAGCACCATAGCCCCTAGGCCAGACCCCAGAATATCCTTGGATGCCATGAGAGGATGCCAAGGGGCTCCTGAGCAAGACACGAGCCGACCCAGCCAGCAGATCCCTCAGAGCCCCGCAGCCTGGAAGGAAGAGAGGCAGAAATCAGCCCATCAGGATGGGGATACATGGTGAGAAACATGTCTCAGCCCAAGGGCAGTAGCGGCTTTACCTGCCTCCCCCAGTGCCGGCTCCACTTAGTGTAATGATTATTAAGCCCTGTCAGCAGATATGAAACCAACGCACGCAGCTCCACAGGCGAGCGCTTCGAAAGCCGCCGAGACGCCCCTGCTCACAGGTTTTCATTATCCATCTGGAAAATTGCGGATGTCACAAGAGCTTTTAGAGCATCAAAGACGAAATCGTCTTGTCAGCAACAAAAAGGCTGGTTCTCCCCTGCCCCGATCCCAGCAGCTGTGTCTCGGTGCCGCAAGCTTCTGTGCGAGCGCTCGGCGTGGCATCAGGACACCAGGGAGCCTTGCCAGCAAACTGCCCACCCCGCAGCTACCACAGCACCAGCATCTCAGCCTGGGAATCTTACTTTAAAGGCAAAGCAGAGTGAAGGAAAATAGTACTTTTTTCCCTTCATGCTAATTCACAGCCTCTTGTCTGACTCTTGACTGCGTTAGGCTGGGATGAACTTGCAGTTTGCTGTGGAGCATGAAGTAAACATCCTGGGATAGAGAGATGGAGATGCAGGTTCCTTTGCACCAGCTCCTCCTGTAGCTGGTTCAGATGAAACAAGAAGCGAGTCAAAGAGGTTTTAAACCAAAATCCAAGCAGACCCATCCATTTTCTCTGACATAATTGTACGGTCTTTCACCCTCCACAGTTTTTGAAGCTGCTGCACTGCTTTGGCTTGGGTGGCATCATGTGGTAAATCCACCTTGCCAGAGGCCATGCTTCTCAACAGGGCTCCAATCAAAAATGGCTTTTTCTTTTTCTTCAGGGAAAATCCCTCACTGGTCACAAAGGGAGGTCTTCCAGAGAGATCAGAGGATATCCAGCAAAGCCAGAAAACCACTCCAACACCAGGATGCATAGGATGCTGGGTAGCACCTTCAGGGTCCTGTTGTGAAACTGTCCTTCCAGAAGAGGCTGGTAACACCTGCAGATGCCAAGCTGAAGTTAAGTAAATTAACAGCTAGCAGGTTCTGGCAGATAGAGGGAGCAAAAAGTTTTGAAACACAGAAGATGACCACGAGCACCATCTCCATGCTCTACTCGCACCGCAAGGCTGAGAGCAGAGGGGAGATCTGGCCTTGAGTGTGGGGCAGAGCATGTTGAAGGCTGATGACTGGGCTGGGGTGAGTTTTCATGGGTGCACCAAGCATCATTCCCGGCACGTACCTGGTCCAATTGGTGCCCCTCAATGCACCCTGCTGGCAGCAGCATCTCATACACAGAGTCCAATGGGAGACCTGTGGTCAATTTATGTAGCCACAGGCAATAAAAGCTCCTGGGTCCCTGTCCTGAACCACAAGCCAGGTTCAAGGTAACAGAGCATCCCATCTTCTATTATCCTCCTTCACCAGCCAGGGCTATGAAACTAACTGAAGATCACTGTCCCAAACAGAAACTGAATTATAACCATGCCCCTCAGACACAAAAATCCAAATGTGATTTATTCCTACAGTACACAAAATACTACCCAACTCTCTTGTGTACAGGTATTATCTTCTGGTCCATTGATTTTTACTAGCATAATCAGAGAGAGAAATGAGATGCCTGAGCATCACATAGAGTTCTAAACTGCTCCCACCTTTATCAACAGACACTAGACACTGGTGCTGATGACGGAGTTTCTTGGGGCTGTCCAGGACACAGGCAGGCTTGTTATTGCACCACAAGAAATAGAAATTGGAGATGAAACAAGGCCATTAGACCATCAGATGCTCCAGGACTCTCTACAATTTGCTTCCTCAGAGCTTTCACCAGTCAAAGCATGAACAGCCCAAGCGACTGTCCCCTATCTGTTCTTTTATTCTGCTGTCTCCAAATTTCTAGATGCTCCTTCAAGCATATTCAACCCAGGTTCAAAACCAATCAGCACCATGATCTTCTTTTTCTATATTTGCCATCATGGATCCCAAATGCTTCTCTTGCCAATCCTGCTGTTTAAAAATCACAGTTAGCCCATCCCTTCACCAAAAGCAATGCTCTCCTCCTCATTTGAAGCAAAAATCACAGCCTGGACAAGTTCCTGTGCAACCTGCATCACCTGGAAGAGGTGATGAACTCACTAGGGACATCCTCCCAGGGGACTATTTATCAGCATTAACAGTAACAAAATCTTTTTCAAAGAATAATTGGACAACTGTGGAATAGACAAACTACAATTAAAATATTAATTAAAGCCCTTTGCTTCTTCCCACACTGCCCTGCACCTTATTAAAGCCACATCAAAGTTGACACTTCGTTGTCTGGTTGTTGGTTGTCTTCAGAGATGCACAGGAGAGTGCACAGGACACAAGGCTTATGGAGATGATATCTCTTCATCAGTTTAATTACATTGGTTTAAAAAAAATAAATAACAAATGCCCATCCTGCTGCTCTATATTGACACCTGTTATGGACATAAACAGAATTATTCTGGCTCTGTGCTGTCAATCCAGCATTTTTCACTAAAGCAAAGCCACGTGAAGACAGGTGGACAGACACCATCAGACCAAACAGCAGACACAGGCTAGAGCCATAGGAGCAAGGAGGGAGCAGACAGAAGCGTCACGGCTGTGAAAAGAAGTCCCCTGAGGATTAGTACTTTCTACACAGTCATTGGGGGAGGCTGCTCAGGTGACTGAGCCTGGACCATTTCACAGCTGTAGAAGAGATGTATGCAAGCAGCTAGATGAGGATCTGGGGCAAGCCAGTTGCTCCTGAAGAAGGAACAACTGCCAGCATGGTGCCACAAACAGAGTCCCCAGTGCTGCCACTGGTGAATGCTTTGTTGGTGGAAAAGCCAAAGCACTGAGCCTGGAATGGGGACAACTTTAAAAAAAAAATAGATAAATAAAAATTCTCAGCATCTTTCCACCACCCTGGCTGGGAGTTCACATCACACTAAATCACAGGTAAGAAGAAGGTCACTCGAGCAGCTTTTGACACTGCAAGGTGAGAACCACTTGTGAAAGTCAGCAGGGAGACACCTACTAACGCAGAACTGCCCTGGGCAAACACCAACCATGCCCAAAGGCTACTTTGGGGCAAACACTGTTCCCAGGCTCCAGGACCCGGCTGATGAGGGAAATAAATCTGTGCACCCACAAATGAGGGAGGTCACACACAAGGAGGAAGAGCCTGCAGGAAAGGTGGCGTGAAGGAGGCCTGGGGCTTCTCAGGTCGCCTGAAAGCTACTGGTCTGACTCTTGGCTTTTTAAACTGCTTTTAGTAGTTGCCTAAAATAAATGCCTTGGTTTTGTAAAAGCAACTGGAATAGGAAATGGCTGGTCAGTGCACTTTATATTTCCTTTATAGAGAGCCTATTAATACTTCTGGGAGTAGGAAAATGTTTTATTTCTAGGATCTAAATAAATCCTGATCTTTTGCTAACAATTTCTCCTGCAGGATCATTTCATACATCTCTCCACCTCCCATGGAAGCATCTGTCCAAGCCAAGATTGGCTCTGTGCCCCTTCAGGCAGCAACAAGCGACAGCACCGCCCCATCTTTCAAAGCCCTCATCAGACTAACACACATTGGGGCTGAAGGATGAGGGATGTGAGCATTAAATGCTGGTGTGAGAGTGGATCTACCTTCATGGAAAGGAGACACAGAAGTGTGTGCCCTATCACAGCACCCCATGGGAGAGTTGACATCTCTCAAATGTTTGTTAAGAAGCCCAGAGCTTCCTCTTGCTGCCACAGCACCAGGTACAGACTGCATGGCCAGCAGAAGATGAAGCACTTATCAGTTCTAAGAACTTTATCACCTTGAAGGCACTAAATAAATAAATAAATATCACAGCTTGCACTTCAGCTGAGTATAAACAGGCATTTATAGAAAGAAGCCCCAGTGAAACCACATGCCCTTTCAATTCACTTCCCAGGCAAATAATACCAAGTAATATTGAGTGCAAGAAGTGTATCAAGGGGCTTTTCAAACAAACAGAAAGATACCAAACAAGGAAGACCCACAAAGTCACTCTGACTGCACAGTTTAGGGGACTCAGCCCCTCAGCACATCACACACCCAGGCTCAAAGAGAGCAACAGCAATCGGTTCCCATTGCTAGTTCGTTAGTATGGCTCACTGTGGGTAGCCATGGCTTTTAATGTATGGCTGTTTCTCTCCCATCGCCGTGCCAGGCTGGCTCATATTACTTTGCTCTCTCTTTCTTCCTGCTCCTGCTACATGGCAGGCTCCCAGGAGGGATGAAATGAAAGGAGCCTGATCACAGATTTCTCCTGAGCAACTAACCCTTAAGGTGCAGGCTCTTCAAGCTGCAGAGGGGTTTTTCATTCCTATACAGCTGCAAACAAATAATCAGGGAAAAAACAACCAGTGATGATTATAGCCAGACTTGGCCAAGGCAACATGGGTCAGAATTAAGCCTCATCTGAAAGGTAGGTCATGGCTTTTGTATTTCCATCCCCCTCCTCCCCCCTTTTTAAAGCTGCAGCAATAATTGCATGGTGGAGGAGGAAAGAAGAAAAAAAAAAAAAAAGAAAAAAAAAGAAAAAACCCACAAAAAAATCTCACCACAAGCCACCAAACAGAAAAACAAATCAACAAAAGCAAAAAGGCAGGCACCCGAGATATCTTTGCAGGAGCCTGCTCTCTTGAATCAGAACCCTGGAATTGTTCTGCAATCGACTCAGCGGACAGTTACCATCTGTTTATGGAAAAAAATGTTAATAACCCCCAATCATAATCAAATAGGGAACCACTTTACTTTAAGTACCTATTAACTAATGCTAAATTACAATGGAACAGCTCTGCAAGTACTTCTGACATCCACATGCACATCAGCAGTGCCAGCACTTTGATCAGGGCTATTAGAACAAACACCAAACGAACTGATAGTGATGTGATTCCTCAAACATTACAGAAAAGCGTGGGCTGTATTTATTTACTGGTTTGAGTTTTTTGTTTTTTTTTTTTTTCATTTCTCCCCCACCTCCTTGTTGTTGCTGCCTATTCAGAAAGAAAATAAGTATATGCCTGTCTACAGACGTACACACCACCCACCACAGCAGTCCCCGTGAAAGCCTAGTGCCCTGTGTCTTGTTTTTCTGTCCAAGGCTGAGCTTCTCTATGGATTCTCTGATGCCCCAAAAGGCTTGAGGCATTTCCATCAGTGGGGCATCACTCAAGTTGTCATCTTCTATTTAGCCCCGCTATTTCCACAATGTCTGCGAAGGTATCTCTAAGTCCTTCCCCCCTCTCCTCTGGGTGGAACTGTCTGGCAGATACAAAAGCCGCTGCAGAGAGAGGGAAAACCAGGCCAGCAGAGCTGTACACACAGGTTTGTACACACGCAGAGAGGCAGCACCATCACACACCTTACTTCTTTAGGAAATCAGATTAAGAAGCAGTCGACTCTTTAACAACTGTAACCAAGCCTGAACCATTAGCTGACACTGTCTCCACTCGAGGAAGCAAACCTCATTTGGAGAATGCAAGTCGTTTTTAATCTCAGAGCCTGGAAGATAGTTCTTCTCAGCAAAACAACAAGTGCTCTTGTCTCTGTATTTCCCCTAGCATCTTTTTCCCTGTATCCCTGCAAACTCATTATTTTTAGGGGTTTTTTTCTTTTTTTTAAATAAGTTGTGCAGCACCAGGAATACATCACACAAATATGAGTGAGCACACGTTCTTTATCCCTAGGCCCTTGCAAATGGAAGAGAAAATAAGCAAAAGGAGTATATATTTTAGTCCATCACCCGAAGCATTTACAAGGCCTCCATCACTGTGCCATCCAAACATTTTGTCAGTCCCAGGATTTTACTATGCCATTATTGTTTTTTGAAATTTTATCTTTGTTAGTCCCACACTTACATGTGGCTTTTTTATTGTATTATGAAATTTCATTTCCTGTCATCTGCTGGGATTAAACTTTGATGGGAAGGCAGGGGTTTAACAAGGCTTGTGGTGACAAGCCTGACCCCAGAAGGTGAGGTGTAAAACCCTCCACCTCCGGCAGGTGGTCAGGGAATGCACAACACCCAGAGGCAAAGTCTCAGATGACTGCGTGTGGGATACTGGCCTCCTTATTCCTATGCTGTCTATCCTACCTATAAAACCCAGTCCCCTGGGACACAGCAGTAAACCAAAGGGCCCTGACTCCCAGTTTCTAGCTTTGTAAGATCCTATTCTTCTTCCCACACTAATACAAATCTAAAAAGCATCTCCGCTCTCCCTCTGGATACACCGCCCTTAAACAGTTGCAGCCCATGTCTGCGACTTCCAACACTTCTCAGTTTTTGTATTCACTTTTCCCGACAGTTTACCCTTCGCTGCCTCTGTGTTGCCTATCTAATGCCACATTTAACAAAAAGGCACTTTGTTTGCCATTTTTCTGCCACCTCCGCCACCCTCAGCTCCAGTGATCCCTCGGTAATTCCCCACAAGCTGCTTCATCCCACCCCTATTCTCCCCCCAGCTACACGAGCTAAAGTCAACAGGCAGCCAGAAAGGGGATCTGACCTCCACCATCCCGCCTTAATGAATGCCCTCTCCAGAGGGAGCAGGGGAAGGCGAGGGGGATGGCAGGGAGCCAGCCTCCACAAGCTCAGCCCAGGGACTCTGAGGAGCCAGTATCACAGCACGTCAGAGCCCCCTTCACAAGGAGCTTTTGTTGGTGCCACCGCTCCGTCCCGTCATCGGCGTGCTTGGCAGCGCAGGCTTTTTCCACCACTTGGCTGTCGGCTCTATCAGTAGTCAGGTCATAGCCAGGCTCTGCCAGGACTCTCATGCAATGGTCCAAGGGTGTGCTACCAGCCAGAAGAGGACAAACATGGACACACCATCCTTTTGCAGTCCTCCCCCAGCCATGTGCCCTGAGACACAGTGACTTTCTTTTCAGCAAACGCAGCTGGAATGTTGGACACTTTGCAATCCATTAGTTCACTTTTAAGACTGGTGGGCAAAGAAGCAGGCTGGACCAGGGAAACTTCCAGCCCATCATGACATCCAACCTCATCAATCCAAGCCCAGCTCTCTCCTTCTAGGAGACAAACCATCTGCTTAATACCAGGAGACAGAGAAGGAAGAAAAATATGCTCAGCAAGATTCATGAGGTGCTTTGGGTAGCCTGTCCAAAATGAGCACACAGTGTTCTGCATCCATGACAAAAACAACAGGAAAAACCTGCTCCTGCAGGCCTGCCAAGCTGGGATCTCAACAACAAGTGGCAACATATCAGCTGGCGACAAACAGCTCTCCTGATTCACAGAATGATGCACTTTCCCCAAAAGAATCAGGGTTTGGATTTTTTTTTTTCTTAGTAAATGATAACATAATGGGTGCTGCACAGGACTACTCCTGCCCAAGAATTAACTGATAATGAGGGACCCAAAAGAAAGTGCCACCTAAGGAGATTTGGAGGTGGTCACCAGCTGCACTGTCCCAATACAGGGTGTCAGAATAAGGTAAGACCTGTTTGTGAGCCCCTGGTAAAGCAGCTCAGGACCACTTAGTAAAGTGATTTGTACAAGGGCATACCCTCATGAGCAGAAAATCTTGAGGAAGGAGGAAAGAAAGACCAGCCCATTAGTGAAGCGAAAGACAAGACAATGGGGGGAAGAGACACCAAGCATAAACACAGGCTTCAAAGTATCATTGCCAGATTGGGATCAAATGCGATGGCTCAGTTGAGACACTAAAGCAACCAAAGGAGAGAGTAAGGCTCCGGGCCCATGCACCTGTAGAGCAGCCTGGAAGACGATTTTAGAAACTGCATTTTGTAAAGCGTGCAGGTGACTGTGACATTTCTTGATGGGGTGAGAAATACATCTGCTAGAGCTGCCAAGGCGGGCCATAGCCAGGGTACCACCAATCATCCAAGCTACTGTAGGTGAATGGAAGGCTTGGCTCTGTGGTGTGGATCTCTCAAAGAAGGGAGATACAAGCTAAAGATGCAAATCCTGATAGTATGGCACCTGACAATGGTGTTATGGTTAAAGAAATAAGTGTAGACAGAAGAGACACTGGGGAGAAGCAGGAGGCCTAAAGCAGGTAACACCATGTACCAGGGACACTGTCCACAGGACAGGATGCTCTGCAGCCTCCGGTGGGAACAGAGCTGAGGCAATATGAGTAGGCTACCCACTGACATGCCTGTGACACTTGTGACTCATTAAAGAGCTATCTCCCTGTTTGTAAAGATGCATTTAATTTTTGTAACTCCATTTTTCCAAGCAATGTTATCAATAACCTTTTAGAGACTCTATGGGACTGTGGCTCCATATAAGAGTTGGAAGAAATACAGCATGGAGAAGAGGAAAGGAGGTTTTTCCACCTAAACATTTTTTTCTTCCCAAAACTGCACACACAAGGCCCATCATGACACCCCTCTGGTTTCTGGGAATGCAGAATATCCACTAAAGCAGTTACCCAAACACCTCTGAACACGTACATATATCCATTCACCAAGACTGGTTACTTACATAAGATTCACTCCTCTTTGATTCTTCTATTAGGGTCAGAAGTTACTTTTCCTTTTTATATTTCTATCTCTAAACACCATCAGTGGCCCAAGCACTTCCAAAGTGTTCTGACACATCCCTCCAGCAGGCACGTAACATCATCCCAGTTTTACAGATGGGGAAATTAAAGCAGAGACAGAGGTTAAGACAGCTAATTGCCTGCGGACACTAAGTGAGTCAGTAGAAAAGCTGGGAATTGATCCCAGGAACCGTGTCTTCCATTCCTCTACTCCACCCACCAGTCAGTACACCCTACCAGATGGTTCTTATCATTGGCATATGGACTAAATATTGCTAAGTTGGTGTAGAAGATTTGCTATTTAATTAAGTGTCCTGTCTTCCATCTCCATAGGATGCAAAGGGAAACTCCAGCCAGAGGCCCATCTGGACCAACTCAGAAAATGTCTCTGTAAAGCAAACAAAGCCCTAGGCAAACACAAGAAATATTCCCAAACCTATCAACCTGCCCTGTGATGCAGACCCCAACAAGGCCAGGAACTAGGCTGCAACTCAGGAGCCTTGGAAGAAGCTCATGTTTGTCAAAGTCTGGCTTCAAATGATGTATGAGCCACCAATTAGGCTGGGAACTACTTTGTCATGTGAAGGCTCTTCCTCCAACCTTCACTGGGCACCACCAACGCTGCCCAACTGGAGATACCAGCAGAGTCACAAAGAGCAGATGGCACAGAGTCATCTATTTTCTTCTGGCATTAGCTCTATCACATCACAATGATGGTGTTGGTTAGGACAGAGAGACCAGTTCTGCCCAGCAAACATCTGATGCCTTCTCGCTTTCCAGTCACTACCAAAGACACTTGAAATAGCTCCTGAAATGGTTATTCATGATGCAGAAGAGGAAATCTTCCAACAGAGAGGCAGCAGAAAGAAACTTTCCACATCACTGAAAGACAGGTCAGCAATTGCTTTCCCAGCATGACCCTTGCAAAATTACAGCAGCGTCTCAGTCCCCATTCACAGGCACAGAACAGGTACACCTGCCTTTCCAACCCAAACCAGTTTTACATCCTTCTGTTCCCTCTTCCAACCCTGTGCTCTGCACCCAGAATGACACAAGGGGGAATGCAGGCCTCATAAGGTCTGCAAAAAAGATGTCACCCAAGAACATGCTCTCCTGAGTGCAATTCCTTCAATACAGGACTCAAAGCTCTTGTGGACAACCCGTTGATGCAGTTATGTACTGATAAGGAAAATACATGCATACTTCTGCCCAGCAGAAGCCCGTGCAGATAAGAACCACTAGCCTGTATATCTCCATTACTTTCTCAACAAACAGAAGAGGGTTGGACAACATTCTCTTTAGAAAGTTTTGCACCAGTACTGACAACATAGGAATAAAACCACAACACCTTTCCACGAGTGCTATAAGAGCCGGGCAATCCTGGAAGGTGCCTCCTGCTAGAGAAAAGTGACTGCACGTACCTTTCATCCCAAACTTGGACCGCCGGCCATACTTGTTGATCATAATAAAGAGGACGACCAAGAGGACACAAGCAAAAGCTGCCAGCCCAACCGCTATGGAAACCTGAAAGTAAAAAATCTGAGTCAAGACAGAGGAATTTAGGAATCTAGATTGCAAATACAGCACCTCCTTGCCCAGTTAACTTTTCTGTAGGCTCATACGATCTGCTGCAGTCCCATGGATATCAGCTGTGGAGGAAAAATACAAGCTAAATCAAAAGAATCTGACACAACTTGGAAGCATCACAAGCCGTTCGTGAAGTTTGGGACCTCTCTATCAAGCGATGCCATTCTGGCACCAGTTCTCCTCATCTCTCACTGCAGGGAAGGAGGACATCTGCTCCAAGGTCTAGACTCTCCCTTTACTGCCCCATATCATGAGCTTCCATACGTGACAACACCACTGTGCCATGATGTCACAACACTAGAGCTGTGCTAACCTCAGCTGGGAAGGCACGGGAGCAGCAATTCTGTCTCCATCCAAACTTCTCTCATGTCAAAGACTGAGGGAACATAACACACCACAAAAAGAAAGCAGAGGAAATTAAGTAGAACTGGTGGGGTTTTTTTCCCAAATAACATTTGGTTTTCCTAAAGCCTCTAATTGTTCCTTATTTATTGTAATTTTTAGTAGTAAACATTTATACTACAGCAGTGTCCAAAGTCCTTCATTGGAACCATACTTCCACTGTGTCAGTATACAAGCAGAAGAAAGAAAACCTCCTTGCCCTAAAGGCTTTACAATCCCAGGCTTATTTTAATATTTATGAATATTTATTCCTTCAAGTCTTTGCTCAAGATACTTTTATTACATTGATGTAAACAACAATTTCTTTGGCATTTGTCCAATTGTTCTCCTGCACTGGGTCCTGTGATGCATTTAGACTTCACTTCCTTTTACAAAACTCTATTTTGTATTCCGCTATAATAGAAAATACATCATTTAGCCAAGAAAAAGTAATTTCATTCTGCAACCCTTTTCCCTGACCTTGATACATTAGCTACGATATTTTTAAATTTTTTATTTTACCATGCTTTATTTTCATCCCCCCATTTGTTTTCTGTGCTTTATATTTAATAATCAGTGCACATTATTACTGCTCTCTCACTGTTCAAAGCTTTCACTTTCAGTTCTAGGAGATTTTCAGCAGGCTGAGAACCGAAACCAAGGTGGACTGAGTTTTGTTCATTGTGTTAACACCTGGTGGCTTTCAAGATCTTAAAAAACTTTCACAGATTTAGAGCAATTGTGTAACATGCTAATTTTTTTTCCCCAGTACTTATACACACTTTTTTTTTTCCTTCTTCTACCTGGATTCTGCAGAAGACAGACAATGTTGAGATCTGATAAGCTGTAGGATTTCTTTCTGTTTTTTCATTTTTGGCATGCCCTGCAGGGCAGGAGAGAGGGCAAACTGGCATTGACAGAATTGAACCAAGCTAGATCCGAGACTCTCACAGGGCTAAATTTAACAGCTCAATAATAGTCTGAAACATACAATTGCCTGATTGTTTGTTCTCTGGGTGCTACTTTTTTAGATTGAGAATTTCTGACCCTGCCAGCAGCAACTTCACAGGATGCCTTATTTTCAGTGAGCTCCCTATTTCCACACTGCAGACCCCAGAGGACCAGATAGTTCGTGTCAGTATTTTACTTGCCTGACACAAGCCACAAAATCCTTCTGATTGTTTTCTTGAGTCATAAAGGAAGAGATTTTCTTTGTAAATACCTCAAAACAGCACAGGAATGTAAATGCTGAGTCATCAATAACAAGAAATGCATGCAAAATGATTCTGTAGAAAAGAGGCCAGGACTCACCCCAAAAGTGTCCTCCTCTGGTTTGTGGGTCACAGTGATTGGTGGGGTGGGACTCACTTCATAATCACCGACTGAAAACAAAACACCAAAGACAAAAGATTGATTGTGGCTCTGGCTCCTGTGGGACTCCCAAGGCACCAGCACATCCCAGTGGCAGTGCCTGACCTAACGAGATCCAGTTCACCCCTAACAGAAGCTGCAGCTTTCTATTTCACAAGGCACTCAAATCAACCCTTACAGAGTTCCCTATGCATATCAGCAGAGAAAAGGCAGAGCAGGAAAATGCTGATGTGACTCCAACCTTACGTTTGGGAGAAACATTTGGGTGCCTGGTGTCCTAGTATGGGTGGCCTCCATCCCTGAGCCATCTCCTAGAGTTTTCAGAAATCTACTCAGCTAAGTATGGTTAAAACACAAAGGTTGCCTCCGTCAGAACTTGATCCAAAGAAACAATTACTTGGATTTTACTTTTTTTTTTTTTTTGTGAGGGCTTGGAGGAGAAAGAATCTGTTGAGGAAGCACTACAGTAGTCAAGTCCTGTGTCTCATCCGAGTCCACGCTATACTGCATGTTATAAACAGCCCATGACACACAAATGCTTTGGGAATTGTCCAACCTCCATCTAGTTAAGACCCCTTCCACTACACCACAACCAACCAGTTACACTTTCAGTGATATTTATCTCCAGCTCTGCCATTTAAGGTCTCAAGGACTGTAATTTCCATCATAGGCTCTTCTTCAGGATGTCACTAGAGGGAAACGAGCAGCTTCTGGGATCTAGAGGTTGTCCAGCTGATCAAAAGCTCCTCAACCATCTTGCTCATGCATGAGGACACATGGGTTTTGTGCAGCCTCTGCCAGCTTGCTTCCTGATTTTCCCCCCAGGAGCACATAGGTCATGGAGGGGCAGGAGGAACCACAAAAACAAAACACCTATAATATGCAAAGAGAAGGGAGACACTTACTTGAGACAAAGTTATCTGTACTCTCTGTGGAAAGGACAAAGAGAGAAGCAACACGGTTAGCAGCATAGCAAAGGGAGAATGGTCTCATTCCCAGCCCACCTCAGACATACTCCACCACCCCAAAGAGCCCAGGAAACCAAAACATTTCATAATTTTTCCTGTATGGCCAAGTGTAACTGGGAATTGCTGCACATTTGCCAGCAGAACATGCTGGAGGTCAAGATGGAGAGCACAGGGCTGAAACAGGAAGGGGAGGGATGCTACTACCAAACCAGAGAACAGTTAGTAGCACCCTGTACCAAAGGTTTTAAATGGTCATTAAATAACCCTGCTTTCAGTAGGCAAGCAAAGCTTCACAGACACACAGGCTCAGCAGGATGGATGTGGAGGGGAGAGAAGGATATTTTGCCCAGGGAGAAAGTCCTATGGTGATAAGGGCTATCTTCCAGGAAGGACAGTCCACCTTGGGGTAGGGGGTTAGAGATCTCTTCTGGGCTCCCTCAATAGCCTACTGAACCACTCAAAAGAAGCTAATGGCACCTGAACTGGATGAGGAGGCTGTAGCTGTCCTGGAGCTGCCTTATGCCCAAGAGATAGCTGCACCAGTCCCTACTGTCTGCCACTTGACTGCTCCACTCTATTCAGTAAAGCTCCTTCAGCTCCAAAGGCAGCTGAGGCCCCAGACAATGAGGTCTAAAGCTCTCAGTGACACACAGTTTACATAGCATGAGAACAGCATCAGCTTTCAATTCACTTGCCCATGTAAGAAATTGAGCCCGATATTAACTGGAGTTTACACAGCTTTGCTGGCAGAGGGTTCCTGGAAGGACACCGAAATGTTCATGCTGAAGTACGGGTGAGGTTGGAAGGGAATCGTAAAACAACCCCCAGGTGACAAACACGGCTTTCCAAACCAGGGAAAAAACCTGAAAAAATATTTTTGTTTCAAGTCAAGCAGAAGAGTAACTTTCCTTAGCTTTTTCTAACAAGAGGGAAAAAAAAAAAAAAAAAAAAAAGGAAGAAATATTTCATTTGGAGACTTTTCTTTTTCCCTATTAAAGCAGACAGAATCTAGTCATAAAACTCTTGCTGCTTCTCCTTTCCATTTTCTCCTTTCTATTTTTCTATCCTGGACTAAGCAAATTCAACAGAAACCCACAAAAAGTTTTTCCCACTAAACCTTTTTTTTTCAAAGCATAAAACATAGCCAAGAAATTTCAGCCAACTTGGATTCTATGAGAAGTTTCCAAAGACCTGAACACTCATGAAGGGGGGAGGTAGGTAAATTAACCTTTGTGGAACAAATAAGGAGATGGTAGCCTATGGTAGAGATGCCAATGAGATTTTTATCAGGTGATGACAATTTTTTCCTGGGAGCCACTGCCCTGGTTTCTAGAACCACAACATCACAGAGAAGCAGGATATGGCATGAGGCATATCTCCTTGCTCCCATCCAGCTTCTAACAGCACCTTTCTCCTCTCAACCTGGGAAGCACAATCTGGCACAGTACTAACAAGAGATTTCAGACCAGGGGTTTCTAAAAAAACATGGTCATGGCTCCTTTTCTGTGATGTCAGGAAGTTTTCCAGGTAGTACACTTTCATTAATTACTTATGACTACTAATCTCATCCTGGGCAGTGACAGCAAAACCCTTGCACATACGAATGAGCTTCTTGAATGAACCACACTGGGGAACCTTCAATTTGTAGTATTTTTTGGACAAATCTACCTTCAAATGGAAAATTATAAATGTCAGCTGCATTGAGTGTTAATGTCAGCTGTGGCAGTGGACAGAGCAACAAACTTCAAGGAAAGTAAATTACATCCTGCATTGGGCTGACAGGGTCTGCCAGGGTGAGGAACAGCTTGGGATTTCGGATCAGAAGAAATAAAAGAAGCAGGTCAGTTCCTGCTGAGAGATGGTTCAGGGTCTGTAAGTACTCCACATCAACAACACACACAAGGTATAGGTGAAGATGCACCCACAAGGGCAATATTTTACATATATTTTGCACAAATGGATTCTCCCACAGTCTTTGACACGAGAAGCTCTTTAAACACCAGTGTGCCTTCCCACAGCACAGCTCGCACCCATTTCCAAAATCAGCTCTTCAGAACACCATATCTGCCCCCTTTTCTGGAGGTCCAGCACCTACTTCAGAGCTGTCCCCATTTCACAGATGGGGTAATTGAGTCAGAAAGGTGGGACCTGCCAGAGCTGAGACTGCAAACCTCTCTGCACCCACCTACACTTGATAAGCTGCTCTTCTGCCCAGACAGCAGGAAACATAAATAGGTCAGATAGCCAAACAGGGTGTCATCCTTGAAGCCTGAATATAAATTTTCCACTCCCATCCATATCAGCTCATTTGTTCAATTGTCAGATCTTCAAGGCAGAGATCTGGAGTTGCATTTACGATATTTGACCTGCAGGAAAACCCTGTGTACATATATGGTGTGATATAAATAATAAATGAGAGTACCATGGTATTTTTCTATATTTAGCAAACGCCCTATTTTGCTGGATTTTCTTGGGCTGCAGGGGCCAATTTAGAGCTGACACTTTCTCATGGCATCATTCCTGAAGGCAGCAGCGGGCAGAGATCTTAACTCTATGATGGCCAGCATGGTATCATAATGGCAGAGAGCAGACAAAGACCCTCTATGCTCCTACAGAGCAGACAAGCCACCACAAAAGTCTCTACTGCACCCCCCAGAGCTGTACCTTCATGTCCTCAAATGCTTTTTTTTTTTTTTTGCAGTTAAACCCTGAGGGAGTACAATGGGGAATTCCAAACAATCAGTTAAGAAACCCCAGCAAAGTGATGCAAAGCAACTAATTGAGCCATCGTATCTTTTGTAGGCCTGTCATCCTGGAATTGCACATCATATTTAGAAAGAAAACAATCCTGACACTGTTGCATCCAGCTATAATAATTTCACAAACGCAAGCTAGAAGAAAAAAAAAAAATAAAGAAAGAAAAAGGGAAGAGCTGCATCACTTTGAAGGGCTTTTCTTTCTTTAGTTTGTATCTAGCAATCACATAGAAGAATACTTTCAAAATATAGGGCTCTTTGGTGAACCGCTGAGGAGATCCAAAATAATTGACCAAATTTGCATCCTCTTCCCACTGAAATCCCTAAAGATCTCAAATGAAAAAAAGCAACAAAAAGAACAGCAGAATATATTACACAACAGATATGTCTAAACCAATTAATCTCTCTGTACATTAAAGAATTATTACGACACAAAAGCACACTTGAGTTGGAGAATCATACTGGTCACCTATTCCAACCTGCTGCTCAGACAAAAGGAAACTTGCGTTGTCAAGTTACTGGTAGGACCATAGTAAGACCTTTTGATTGCACGCAACCCTAACGAGATAAACTGAACATCCTACCTGGAAAGGGCTTTTCAAGGAAGTGTCCTTTGATGGTTTGGTTGGCTGAGCCCAGCTGGTTGGTAGCCACAATTGTGTAGTTGCCATTGTTGTAGTGAGTGGGCTTGTTGAAGAGCAGGCAACCCTCAGACACTTCCCCTTGTTGGTAAAATTCCATGTGGATGATTTCTGTCTCCCGGAGAACCTGGCCGTTGTGAAGCCAGTGAAGGGTGGGAGCTGGGTTGCCATGCACTGCAAATGCAATGCAGTGCTCCAGGTGTAGCACCGGCTCCTCCAGGGTTAGGATGCGAGGGGGATCTAGCAGAGAGAAACATGGCAGGCTCACAGCACACCTCCACCCACATCACATCTCTGTGCACCATGGAAATTAGGATTATTGAAAAAACAGGATTATTGAAAACACATCCTCCAAAATCCCTTGGTCCTTCTAATCTTACCGTGAATATCTACAAAGAACCAGGGCTAACTCACAGGAACCATTCCATGCTCCCCAGAAGGTGGATCTGAACCATAGCCAGTTCTCTTGGGCTTGTGAACATGGGGTATAAATTAACAACAGGGATGGTCCTTTCACCAGCCCGCAAACAATTAAGCTTGAAATTGCCCAGTTGCACACTTACTGCTGCTCTCCTTCCCTCAAAGGATCACAGGGAGGCTTCCTGTCCCCGTTAAGGAGGACACTGCGACGTAGCACTGTTACATTACATGTGCGCGAGGTATCCCTTGGGGGATCTCCAGTTGCATTGAGCAATTTTGGACTGCATAGCCGTGGAAGCAAACATCCCTCAGTGACTGCTTGTCCTTGGGGTTTTTGACGGCCTGAATATCCCAAAGGAGTTCTCAACTCGTCGAACACCCTCCAGGGGTGTTTTAATTAAAGGGAGTGGGAGGGGGAAAAAGAAAAGTCGAGAGTCCACCTGCAATTTATTGCATATGCATCGCCTTCCCCCTCGGGACACCCCAAGAATTCAAATGTTGCTCTGCCATCACTTCTGAAACCCCATTTGCAACGCCTACATCTAAGGTCCCAAACCCCAAGGCTGGCAAGGTCTGACCTAGAAGAACAAAGTTTTGTGCAAAACCAAAGGACACAAAAAGATGGAGGTCTTCCCTAAAACTCCTTTTCCTGGTACCATCCAGCTGCAAAGACAACCCATAGGCCATCCACAAGGAACCAATACAATGCATCAACTTAGACCAAAGGTTTGAAAAAAAAAGACAATTAATTTTTCAGACAGTGAAGGTGGTAGAAGAGAAGGTGGTGCAAAGCTGGTCAGAGCTGAGCAAAATTCTCCCACCAGCACCCATCTATATTGTCGTGTCCCAGCCACCTCGTTTCACTTGCAAGCCTAGATCTGCATGTGGCTTGTTCACGTCTTCCTGGCAAGGAGGATGCAAACCAGGCAGCCACCTACATGCACAAACCCAGATCTTTTCAGTGTGAAATTACAACCTGAGTGATGGGTCTGGGCAACAAGAGCAGGGGTAGCAGAAACTGTCAGCAGCTTAGAGGATTACACAGGTGAGAACAGGCATTGGCACGGCGCTGTTTAAGGTGTGGAGAAAAAGATGCTAAAAACATAGCGCAAAACACAGCCACCCGCTGACCAATCATCTCTGAGCTGATCTGAACTTTAATTACCTCCACTCTTCAATCCATCAATAGCCTTCCTTATTGAGAGGAAGATGAAAGGAGTAAAGCAATTGCTCTCCTCTTTCCACTCCCCTGTGATCCCTTGTCTTTACAGTGGTTCCTGCACTGCACTGGACACGCAACACGTGTGGCTTCACCGAGACTAGACAGAATCCCCCACGTGTCTGTGCTCTGCCTGGCAGGGCTGGGGGCAGGGGACAGATTTTCCAACTACAAAGTAAGGGCAAATATTACAGACACAGCAACATATAGTAAATCTCAGCTTCTTGAGAGCACAAAGCTGTGTAAACTCCCTCTTAAGGTCAGGTTTGTGTTAAATTATATTAGAAAGCACAAAGTTTAGCTACTTGCAGCTAAAAGTGAACAGTTGAAATTTGACATGTGCATGTTTACATGGCATTTGCAGTTTAACTTTGTAGGAATGGATCGGGGAGGAAGCAGTAGCATCCCTGAATTCAGAGGCAAGATTTACACTGGCTTTAACAAGCATGACATTTAACCTCTCACATACCATCAGAGCGAGAAACTGTGTTTGCAAACAGAGTTTTAGCCCCACTACAGGGCTTTTCCTTACTCTGATGGATCTTCCAAGAGGTGGGTGATATCCACCACCAGTGTGGCACTGCTGCTCCTCCCCTGCTCTAGTGCTCATTTCTGCATTAATGGAAGCATCAGGAAAGTAAGAATACTGACAACTTAAGAGAGAGCTGCGTGAGGATCCACCTCCTCCTCAATATACTCAGCTCCTAATTCTCATCCACAATACCAGTATGTCACAGGTAGCATGCATGCTGTGGCCATGCATTCACAAGGTTCCCAGGGCAGCCCTCCAGCCTCTACAATGACCAATGTCTCTTCACTGCTACTTACAGTAGACGGTGAGCAGCACACTGGCATTGCTCATCCCCACCACATTCTCGGCAATGCAGGTAAGCAGGAACCCATTGTCCTCACTGGTGACATTCACCAAGGTCAAATTGATGGCGTGAACATTGGTCCAGTTGAGGTTGGTCTAAAAATCACAGATAGAAGTACAGACAGAAATCAGCATCTTCTCTTCCCACTCCTGCACCCAGAAAATGAGGATCCCAGTTTCCTTGTAAGATGCAAGATGGTCTCCAAAATCCAAGGACAACTAGAATAACTAGAATGTGGGTGAGGGGAAGTGTTTCCTCATCTGAATTAGTACACCATATCATATGAAACAAACTACTGGGAGGGGGAGAGCCACAGCATTGTAGCACTGATAAACACAGCTTGCCTCTAGAAAAGCTTGCTTGCTGCCTGTTTCACCTACAGGCACATCTGTAAATAGGTAGTTTCATTAGAGGAAACACCAGTTAATTCAATTAGGGAGCAGTGAGATATGAAGCTATCTCATCTTTACTTTCCAGCCATACAGAAGGGAGGTTTTGTTCCTTTCAGCTCTCTCCCAGGTTCTCATGTGGATACAGTATGGCCTCCTTTTTTTCCCTTGGATACAACCCTTTCACATTTCTCATAGCAGTCTCCACCATCCACCAAACCCTCGGTCCTGCATGCACAGACCAGGGAACCATGGTAGCTGCTTTGCCCTTCCCACATGGGGCATAGGCAGCACTGAGGTCCCACAGCTCCTACCTGGTGTGTGTTGATGGAGTGGAGATCAGCCACTGTCCAGTCAACATCAGGCAGTGGTGAGCCTGAGCCATTGCAGGTGATGACAGCATTTTCTCCTTCCCGTACCGTCAGGTTCACGTGGCTCACGCTGATCTCAGGAAGGTCTAGGAGAGCCAGACACCAAGGAGCTTAGGAACAGAGCAGTGTTTGCAACAGCCAGCTGCAGTGTCCTCACATGTGGACCCAGATCTTGCCAAGCTGTTTCCCAAAATCAACTTCCAGCACCCTGAGAAAAGTAGCAAGAGGCAACAGCACAGCCTTGCCCTACCAAGGAAGGATGAGGCATGGAGACAAGGGAAAGTATGGACACTGGAGATGTGCCAGCTGAACAGAACCTCCCATCACACTCAAATCCAAAAGTTAGTGTCCAGGTCTTACTGCTCTTCCCTTCAAAAAAAATACCCCTTCCCCATTTCTTCTACTCCTGCAGAAGCTGCTCTGGACAGCAGTCACCTGGGACGGGAAAGCTGCATCTGCTGGGACAGGATCCAAAGCATTCCTACATCCAGAGACAAGGCACAGAGTGTGCAGCACTCACAGCAAGAAGACTATCCCTCTAATTTATAACAATCAAGAGATGATGACCAAGGATATGTCCTCATATTAACTGCAGTTCCCCTAATAAAAGGTGCCCTTGTTCTTCCTCAATAGTAGCAGAGAGATTCACTGATTTATGGTGGCCCTGATTTACACCACTTCCTCACTTGCTGCCACAGGCACCAAATATCCTTGCAAAGTGAAACAAGATAGTGCTGGTTGCAAGAAGAAGAGCAAACAGCCTTCTTGGCAAGAGGAAGATTTTCTGAGCTCATTGTAGAGGCAAGTTGGGTAGCAGGGCAGGGGGGATCTGACCCATAGTCACCTCCCATTGTAGGGCAGCAGGCATCACACTGACACAAAGTCATGGATGGTGATACATATCCTTTTGTTGCCACGAGGGAGGGACATCAGGAGGGAAACAACCTTGCACTGATTTGGGGGATACCAGAAGAAAGGTAGCAACAGTTAAGGCCTGGCAAAGTTGGATAAGTGGCCATGCTGGGGCACCAGGAATCAGCAGAGAAGGAGATGGGAGGGACATGTACCATCTCACCAGGTTGAACTGGTATCACTGTGGCCACACCAAGCCACACCAGCGCTTAGCGCCAAAGGACAAAGATAAATGGGGTGTTGTTACAACATTCTTCAGCCATCTTAATGCTTGAGCAGACAGACTCTCCTCTGGAGGAAAGAAGATCAGCATGGTAGATGAGGTGCTCACCCTGCACACCAGCACATTTCTGTTCCCCAATCAGCACCCTACTGTCCCATCAAGTCTAATACCACCACAGGTGGAGTCGCCTTCTCCTCCCCTTCCTGATCACAAAGTTTTGGGGTTTTTTTGCTCCTCTAATCCTTGAAGATTATTCTTCCAATTGGGGGAGGAAATTACAGAGGTCTCTCAAATCTCTTTAGTTCATCCACATGCAGGCACACTTTGACCTATTTCCAGAGCTTAATAAAAATCATGCAAATCCAAACATGCATGGTGTTTGCATACTACTGCTACAAGAAACAAGACTAAATTCCTAGAATAAAGGATGATCATCAGAAGAAAGAAAAGCCTCTGTATTTCCTCCTTTTTTCAACTCGTGAGTTTGACAGCTGCGTGTGTGTAGACAGTTTAATTGTTCTGTTGAAGGTACACCTACTTCCCTTTACTCTGCAAGGAATGCTTTCCAGTAATGGCAATAGCAGAGCAAAAACTGACACCAAACAGGCAGCTGACGTGTGAATAAGGTGAAGGAAAAAGAGATAACTATTGAACATGCCTCATGTTGCTCCTGGGGCCACTGGACTCGTCAACACCAGCAGAAAACAGAAAGAGATACAGAGTCATTCCTGACTCTTCCCTACAGATACAGGCTTTCAATTGAAAAAAATGAGACAAAAGAAAATGAAGAGACATGCATTTCCTAAGAGTAATTACAAAAGATATGGTGGCAGAGACTTTTAACAATATGCTGTTTCTAGGATATTAGAGGAAGAGCAACATGAAACATGTCCCTTTTCAAGACATCACATAGCCTCATCACAGATACTTTGTCAAGCAACAACATTACAGCGAAGCAAATGCCCCAAATCACCCAATACCTTCACACATACAGAAACAGCAGCCCCACATTTGCCCAGATACTCTACTTCTAAACCACTACTAAAACTACCCCCCAGTCAGCTTCTAATGTCTTGTTCTTAACCATGGGGCAGGATCCCACCGCACCAAGTTCCCCAAGCAGATGGTTGAACCAGAGGTGCTGGATAGAGCAGGGATCTCTCCTGGCACCCTCCTGGCTCCCCCTCACCCCTGATCCTGGGAGTCCTTACCGCACTGGGTGATGTTCATCTCTTGCAAAGGGATGATGGCTGCATCCATGTTCATGCAATAGAGCTCTTGGTACTGCAGGTTTGCCTCACCCTTCTCCTGCCAGAGCTGGATCCAGCGGATGTCGCAGCTGCAGTTAAAAAGGTTCCTCTCTAGTCTCCTGCAGGCAGAGAGAGCATGAGAAAGGACGGTGGGGTGGGGAAGAACAACCACAGCCATTGCCTGGCTCTGGTCTCTCTGAGGAGAACAGTCACCATGTGAGCGTGAGAGGCCTTTTAGAGTTAAGGGAGAATCTCTGCTGTGTTATTTGTCTGTGGTCTTCTGACATGTATTATTCTTGTGTCTCTTCAGCTTCCAGAGAGACCAAGGTTACACATTTGCATGTTCACAAAGTCTCCTTCATGCTCACACACACACAAGGTTTTACATCTCCCAGGGCAGTACGTGGATACACGCACTTTTCACTACAAGATCTGTACATCTGCAGCTCGGTCCCACAGCCACCCAGGCACCCAAAACACTCATCCCTCAGCAAAGGACCAGGCACATTCCCACCGCCCTGAAGTATTGATTCACATCTTCAAATCCCACTTCAGTGGGGGTTCAAGTCCCTGATGGGCAAGGCACACCTCTAGCCCTCACAAGTGTTCAGTGAAGCTGGTAGCCCTTCTCCCAAGTACCTTGTATGAACACAGCCTCTTGGTGACCCAAGACATGAGCTAATGTGCAGGGTATCATGCATTTTAATCAAATCAAATAGCACTGTACTAGGACCCTGCTGACCTAGCCAGGAGAGATGGAAAAAAGCACTGCCTTTAATGTACTTCATTTAAAAAATACTTACACATAGTTTATATACCAGGAATGTTTATTATAATTGATTTTCCAACCTATTAACCATTTCATTTACATTTTTAAAGACTTGCAGGTCTCTGTAGAGACGTGAGGAGGGCAGTTCTCAGCAGGGAGGAGAGCCCAGTGCTCAGCCAGGACAGACTGAGTTACCCAACATGGGTTGCAGTGATAACTTGAGCAAAATAGGAGACACAGCTTGAATGAAGTATCTCCCCACATAACTGTGAACTAAAAGAAATAAGAGAGCAGAGAAGACAGCACTGCAAAAGGTAAGCACCCCGAAGCAGAAGGGCATCTCTAAAGGTCAAATTGTTGCTTCACGCAAAATCCAGTTTCCCCCTGTCATACAGGGAGAAGCTGTTTTTCTGGTCTGTTCCTTGTGTTACTGCAAAATTCATGCTTGCTTCTAAAAAATTAATTCCATCAACTAACAGGATTTGGAAACAACGCTCTAAAAAAGTACAGCTGCTGTTTTGTCAATACAGTACTGGATAAGGAGGAGGAGGAGACAGGATCTTCTGGTAGCACCCAGGGGTGTTAAGCCTCAACCCTAATGATGCCACTTTGAATCTTCTCATAGAAGAAGATGCCATCTGACTTTTTTTTTTTTTAGACCAAACACTGACTTAAACTTCACTCTGTGCCTTTTTGTTAGTTCATTCCTCTCTCATCAAAAGCACCTAAACCTTTGCAAGACAGGTACAAAGCTCAGACAAGCGACTCAAAGGCCAAAGCACTAAATATAACAGACCCAAGCAGATTAGCACAGTGATGTGGTGGGATTCAAATAGTGAGGCATTCCCTGCATGCTGTGACACATACAGCCAGTGCCTCACACAGACTTCACATCCTGCTCAGCACAGCCAGAAATCCATGTTCTCCTCAAGATTCTTCCAAGGTCACTGCTACCAGCAGCGCATTGGATGGCACATAGGTAAGAGCCAAGGGCTCATCTGATGGCAGATCAGGTAACTGGAGTTGTAGTTTGGAACCCAGTAGGAAGCTGTGGCAGCTCAGAGGCAACAGGGGAGAAATTCTGCTCCATTGCAAATATCCTCACAAAATGAGGCTGCCGGGGAGAGCCACTGCCCTAGCACTTAAGGGCAGGCTCTGTAAGTAATAGGCAGCAGCCTTCTTAGCCCATTGCTAATTCATGAAGGCTCATGAATAATGCAGAAGGAGCAGGCTTCAGGGCAGAACTTACCCATGACCTGCCCCAACATCAGTGATGTAACTCGCTCTAATCAAGACCCCCAGAGGGGCTTTTGCACAAATTAAATCCCATCACCAGCTGGATGTGCTGAGTGCCACGGGCAGCTGGCATGACACCGCAGGTAGAAGGGGCACGGATGTGTGCACACATTTTCCAGAACATGCACTGCAAAAGCACTCATCGCGCTCGGGAGATGGCCTCCCTCCTCACTCGGTACCTCCTCACTTGTCCTGCAATGTCACACCAGCTCTCCAGAGGAATACATAGATTTCCGTGCTCCCACTGTCCTGCACTTCCCCAAAAACCCAAGCCTCCAGCTCTCTCCTCAGACCTCATCAGTGCCCCAGCCTCAAGGCTTGCAGGAATCATTAGGAAGCTGCAGTTCCTTCAAACTCTTCCTCCCATGACTTCTGTAACATGTCCCCACTACCTATGACACTCTGCTTCCTTTTGCTTCCAGGAGGAGAAGCACCCTGGGGACTACAAAGTGCTCTTTTGGCCAAAACCTACTATCAGACCAGAAGGCATCACCATGTGCTGTGGAGACGTTTCCCATCACAGCGGGAAGGACAAAAACTGGTGCTGAAAGGCACAGTGGGGCAGCCAAGAGGTCTTCATTGCCATCATGCACTTAATGGGTGAAACCACAGTGAAAATTAAGGCAAGGGGCTCCTCTGCTTGACATATATCCAGCACAGCTTACTGCTGGAGAGGACAAGTGATACAAAGGGCATTTTTTGCATGTAGCTTTAGCCCAGAAATTTTGCCAAAGCATTGCTTGGTTATAGGCACTCAGTAGCTGCACACACTCCCACACCTTGTGAAGACCCCATTAAAACTGAAAATGTCTGAGAGAAATAGCAAATATCACAGCCACAAGCGAGCTGGGCTCTCTCAGCACAAGCCCCACCACTCTCTGCATTAAGGAGTTGGCCTGAAAATGGACCAAACCTGCACATGATCCAGAGCCATCCCCCAGCCAAAGCACAGGCTTGCAGCAGGGCAAGAGAGTCTAGACACAGACTCTTACATACTGGGCACTTGTGTTTGGGAGAGAGGAAAACTGGGATAACCATGCCCTGCACTCTCAATCAGGGGGACGATGACAGAGCTGAAACCCCAAAACCATCTGGGCACCAAGTCAACTCTCTAGATAGAGTGACGTTGGAAGTGCTGGGCTGAACCCAGCTTTGTTCCCCACAGAAAGCCATACCCATCACCTCCCAAAACTGCCCAAGCAGCCTAACATATGGCCAGACCAGGGCAGGAGAGAGATGACATCAGCATCACAGAATGTACTGGACAGGCAGGACTTCATGTACACGGAGAGCAGGGGTTTTTTTTCTTCACTAGACAGCTAGATGAGACACGCGCCTTGTCCCATGCCTCCCCACTCATCAGCTAAAACAAAGCTGTCTGCAGCTAAAGCCTCTCAGATGGCAGTGGAAAGCCTTGCCTCACTTCTCCTGTCTGTTTTGATTCACATAAAACTGCTGCTGAGGCTTCCTACACTTGCAATTAAAGCAGTCTCCTACCTCGGGACTCAGACCTAAGCCTGAGAACCAAGGAGCGCCCAGCAGAGACAGAACAAAACCTATTTTTGTTTTTCATTTCTATTTATTTCTCAGAACCAGGGCTTCTCCTGGTGGTCCAGCCAAAACTGTAATTTCCAAACCCCTGCCAGAAAAGGATGGGATAGAAAGGGAAGAACTCAGACAGGGAGCGACATGTGGCGCCTGATGGCTGGATTAGCTAATGCAGAGAGCAGGCAAGTACCCACTGTCTAGCTACAACTCTATTAGTGTGACTGTTGGCGGCAATAAGTTTTCAAGCTAGAGCCACAGAGTATGTTAAGTTGGACTCATAACATTAACAGAGATGCTGCTGTGCCCCATCCTCACCAAAGTTTCTTGCTGTAGCATTGCAGAAACCTACTGCAGGGTAAGCTGGCAGGGACTGCTGGTATTAGAAATGCTGATGGGCCGGGCAGAATGGCAAGATGTTCAGGACTACAAGGTTTTATACAACCAAAGAAGTAATTGGATCCAGAGTCTTAGGTCTTTCTGGGAAGGAATTTCTTGAAATGTCAGCCCTAAGCTCTCTGAGGACATGACAGAGGAAGCCAAGGACATGACAGAGGAAACCAGCTGTGACTTCTGGATAAGAAAGGCTCTAAGTCCAATGTTTATGAGCTGTTGCATGTGTCAGATGATTCCCTGTGCACACTCAGCTTCAGACTTAGGAGAGCTGTGCACACATTAGCTCGAGCCCTGCCGGTCAAGGTCAGCCTGTGCTGTGGGAATTAGAGCTGGAGTTACTGGAAACCATTCCAAGCCTTGCTTCTGGCCAGGAGGAGAAAGAGATAATATTCTTTGGACGTGTGCCTCCTTTTTGCCATCCTTTCTTCTGTGAGTCAGCAGGGAGAAAGCTCAACTCTGTTTGACAAGAAATTCTGCTTTAAAGCAATACCATCTTCCCGAGCTTGAGATACCTTGAATGTAGTCAGGCAGCTGTTTCAAGCCCCAAGTTCCCATCCACCTGCCTGCTTTCATAGCGTGGCATGATCTTCCCATTAATCTTCTGCACTTTCCTCCTCCGTGTTCACCATGAGTGGCTTTGTCAGATCTCATGTTCCCTGGCAATCTCCACGTCACATCAGTTGTAGCTCCTCTACGCCCAACACTTTCCTGGAGATGATCTTCTCATCACTTCCCTTCCCACGTGCTTCACTGCTCTGAGCTGCCTCGCTGCACGTCACAGTTTCGCCTTCAATGACTATCCTCCCTCCAGATCCACGACTGCCAGCTAGCAATGGGACTCAATGAACCGTTGCAGACCTGCACCCACTTGTTCCACCAACCCTCCCCATAGGCCTATGTCTCTCAAGAAGAGCAGAATGCTGCCAGTACCAGTGTTCCCCTGGGATCTTCTGGCCTCTCCACAGACATGCACAAGTGTTGCTGCTCAGCCTGCCTTCCTCAGGCTTGCTGCCTCTGCATCAGTCTCTGCTGCTCACCGCCTTCTTCCTCTCCAGAGAGTTTTGGCTCAATTTCAAGTCCTTGGCTGATGTCACTCTGCAACTCCCTTTCTAGCTCTCACCAGTGCTTCACACTCACTTTATGTGGGCCATGTATTCTGTCTCCCTCCCAGATTCTGGAAGCCTCCTTGGAGCTCAGTGTGCCAAAAAACTGTCTTCTACGCACCCATCCTCTGCATTTCTAAAAAAATACAGTATTTCCCACTTTTGCACATCCATTATTAATTTCTCCCCACCTTGAGATTTACTTTTCCTTATCAACAGGTCCCATCCTTCTAGCACTCAGGACCATGACCACCCCACAAAATATAGCATATGTCTTTACCTTGCTTCCAAGCATCTTTATAGGAATGATTTAATCGGAGTCCATAGCTCAGACTACACTTTCACACTGTCTTCTCTCAAACAAATCCGAAGCTCAGCAGGACAATTTCATGGCCCCAGGAGGATACTGCAGGCACATCCCCTGCCCCATTAAAACCAATGTCCCAGTGGGTATCAGCTAAAATATGCCTCTTCTGTCACATTTTGGGGAACAGCATGTTGTCCTGGTACTGACTATCCTACCTGTGGTCACATAAATGGAGGGACCTTAGTGACAAGGGAAAAATTGTCAGTGACAAAGCAATTCCTCAGAAAAAAAATAAACTTGACCAGGCTCTTATTCCAGCCCAGCCAACAGCAAGCCAGACCCTGCGGGCACACACACTGGTGGGTCTAAATTCATCACTGGAGCTGGTGTCAGGGGCTGGTTTGCGAAGACTCCTTTCACAGCTCAGTGATAGGAGCGGTCTGTCCAAGGCTCCAGCCCCACATGATGCCAAGCCGCCCCACAGGACATCATGGACATCACACATCACAGTAGTGCTGCCTTCTGACCAACCTGCCCCACAAACTCCCACATTTCTATCTGCATTACTTCTTTCATCAATCAGGGCTTCTTGGAGAAAATCACTCTGAACATAACTACAACTAGAGTCAAGTAATTCCAATCTTTCCTGTTGGCCAGGCTGCAGAGCACCGGTCCCATGTGAATCTGCTGACGCTGACCAAAGGCACCCCAAGCACACCAGCTTCCCTGTCAGTACCACAGTGGCAGAACAACATGGAAGTATTCTTTATCAGGGATAAGTACACTTTGCTGCCCAAACAGCAGCACCTCAATTCCCTTTGTGCCTGGTATTGGTCTTTTGAGCTTGACTTGGGCTGGAAGACCTGGGACATGTCTGAAGAACCAAAATACGACCAAATAAAACAAAGCCACATAAAAATGAGACGCACTGGAATTATCCCCATTAATCTGCAGGCTCACCGTTACCCCAGGCCCTGCCAAGTGCCTCTAGCTCAGGACTGCAGCCCCATTTGCTCCTCTACTCTTGGGTCTCTCTTGGGTAACAACCATCAATCTGAGTTTTGCCAGACAGTGCAATGACAATAAGTAAAGGTCTAAGAATACAAATGACTCATGCTATTAAACTTGAAACCTGAGCCAGGCTTGAAAAATATTTAGAACTCTAATCAGAGAGGAGACAAATTCCAAATTCAGCATTTTAACTCTACAAGCCAGATTGCCCATCAGAAGGGCGTTTCTCTATTTTCTAATATCACTATTAGTATTTTTCATTTAACAATTTGACAGAAATAAAATACACTGCAGTAACACCGGTGATAACACACTTACTACCACTTGAAAGACTGTCTTTATTCTTTCATAAGTCACTTCTAGCTTACAGCTCTATTGATCATCAGTGAGGATGAATGGAGCTTCCCAGGATCCTCTGGGACAAATCCTACATATATATATTTTTTATACCCACCAAACAACTATTTCTAAAATTCAACAAAACAGGTCATCAGGGCAACGCTCCATTGATTTCGCGTCCACTTATTCTTCAAGCACAGTGCTGAATGCTCTATCAATAATTCAGCAGGCTGAAGGCCACCAGTTCCCCAGGAGAGACACTATCTCATCTCCCACATCAGAGCTGGGAGGTGCCTCAATCACTGGAGAGCAAGAGAGTCATTCGCCTAAAAAGCGGGGGTGTCTTTTAAAGTATGTCCATGAGCTCAAGAAAAAGAGTTAGCCCTACCCTTCAATAGATGAGGATCAAGTATTTGAGAAGATGCACTCAAAATCTGGCCTACTAAGTATTTCCTATGTGTTCCCAGAGTTAGTCAACCGTTTACTACCCCAAGCATGACTTGTTCATCATCCCGACGTTAATTAGCCAGCTGCTGCGAAGTTAAAAGAGAGGCAGTTCTGCTCCGGTGCTCCTGTGCCCAGGAACCCCTCCCAAGGATGGTGCTTGCCCACTGGAGTTTTAGGTAATTATTCACAGGCTTCAAAATAGTTCTGTTTGGAAATCATTCCTCCACTCAGCCTCCCCTCTTCTCCCAGGAGATACCGCTAGGGTGGGACTTACAGTTCAAAGAGTCGCAGGGTCTGGAAGAGCTGCCATGACAGAGTGGTGAGCCGGTTCCCCGAGAGGTCTCTGAAAATTAACAAGAAGAAAAAAAAAGAAAAAGAAAAAAAAAGTAGTCACAGTAAATAATTCTTCCTGCACGTGGCCCTACCACCTCCGCAGAGCTCATCGTCCTCCTCTACAGGGAGGCTGTCAAGCAGTTCAGTACCCAAGTTTAGATTTTATAATGAGAGATTTTAATGAGGACAAGCTCAATTGGAAGTTTCTCATTTTACTTATTTTTTCCAAGAGGGAAAAGGGTTTGTATCATGCTGCCATGTTACGGGAAAAAACAAACAAAGCAAGATGTGCCCGATTCTTGCCCATGAATCTGGAGCTTGACCAACCAGTAAGCAGAAAGAACAAGTTTAATTTCATACCTTGCACAAAAAAAAAAGTAAGTACCATCGACATGTTAAAAATAGTAACAGCTAGGTTCAAATGACAGCATGATGATTACCCAAGGTGTTATCATATAATTTGCAGTAGCTGCGTGCTCAAAGTGTCCCAGTGTGGTTGTGTGTTGTTTGCACCCAGGGATACAGCTGCTACAGCAGCCAACAGCTCCCCATCCCTCTCTCCATCTGCCCAAACTTGCCAAAACATAAAATCTCGTCTAAATGGGAGAGCTTTGCAACCCAGCACATGTCACCTCTTCAGCTGAAAGAATCATAGAACTGTTAGAATTGGAAGGAACCTTAGAAATCATCAAGTTCCAACTCTACTGCCAATGGGCAGGCACACCTTCCACTAGACCAGGTTGCTCAAAGTTCCATCCAACCTGAGGTAATAAAAACAAAAGAAAAAAAAATGGTTTGAGGCAAAACCATCAGAAAGAAACTCCTCGGTTTCTAACAACATCATAAGATGGTAACAAAATGCTTTCTGTAATGGGCAGCCTTCCTGGGGACACCCAGCCAACCTGAAAGCCACCAACTGAGGGAGCAGCCCATGGGGTAAGCAGAGACATGGGTGGCCACAAGCTCTGGCAGAAATCCAAAACCTTCCACATCTATTCTGGCCTCCAGAAAACATAGAAGGTGCTCCCTTTACTTTTTGGTGAATCCAGCCCTGTCCTCACCAGCCCCCTCTGCTTTGTGAGCTGCCCAGGCAGGCTGTGGGCAAGCAGGGCAGGTCAGTGTGAGCCCCAGGTACCATCCTATCATGACGCCACTCACTGGAAAGGGCAATGAAGGGCCAGAGGCATGACCCACTTGGAGGTTCATTAAAAACTCAGCTGCCCAGAGAAGAGGCAAGGGACAAGGCGGCACAGTGGTGACAGCGGGCAACCCAGCTGTGCCTCGCTCAACCCATGATCCCTGTTTGATTTGCAGAAATGAGCTAAAACTAAGACAGCAAATCTCAGAACTGCTCCAGCTGGTGCAGGTCTGATCCATGAGGCTTCGGGAGGAGAGATTCTTTTGTCACCGTACACCACCTTGCACCAAGGGCAGGGACGTGCTGGGGAAATGCAGAGAGGGTACCACCTAAGGACCAATGAGAGAAAAGCAACTCTGCTCCTGTCCCACTTACCACCAAGCAATGCTGTGAAGCCCCAAACCCTGTAATTAGGAGTGGGGAAGCCGCTGCAGCTCCCAAAGGCTCTTAGCGAGCCTGGCAGAAGGATAAGCCCAAACACTTCCACAGCACAATGCTGCATCATTAAATTCTGGGTCTGCTTCATATCAGACTATCCTGCTGCGGAAACCATGGCAAACCACAGGTACCTCATTTCACATGACTAAGATCCCACCATTCCTACGGCTGTAGACAAACTGCTTCCAGCCTCCGATAAAGTTTAGAAAGGCGGCAAAAATAGCAGGTGAAACTAAGTCAGGGAGGGAGGAGTAGGGGGGAGTATTGCAAAACTCCCTTTTTAATCCACCCCGGAGCACTGAGCACCTGGAAACTTTGCAAAGACAGATGAAAAGTAGGAGGGGAAGGAGCAGCTCACTGCTACTGAAAAGCGAGACAGTAAACTTCCTCCCCCAAGCAGGGAGAAGAAGGAAGCGTAAAGGGGGATGCATGAGAGACAGCAAGATGTGGGAGAGAGGCAGAGATGCAGAGGAGGGAGTGAATCTTGCTGGAATGTCCTTTCTCAAAGGTCATGTTTTGCTACATTAGGCAGAAATGTCAAGAGAAAATTGGATTCTGAGAGAGAAGAGAAAAAACAACAGGCTTTCCACGCAAATAAGGGAATCAAAAATAGCATGATCGTGTTATTATAATTTAGGACACAGAGAGATGGAGAAAGGAAACATCCTCACTAATGCAAGGAGCTTTGCCAGGCAGATGTGCTCCGCTTCCCATCTCCTGCAGTCCCCGAAAACCAACTCCTACCACCTCTTCCTCCCCCAGACAACAAACCACAGCAAGTATGAGGCAAAGAGGAGATGGGTCTTCACTTGTACATATCTGGCAGGAGACTCTGCTCTCAAAGAACAAAGCCAATATTTGCCAATCTGACCATCAACTTCTGTAGGACTGGTCAGGGGGACACGCACCAACGATTCTATTTCCAATCAACAAGGATGCATGTAGGGAGGAACATGTTTGTCATTGTAAACAGGCACCTAGGACACTTTGAAACCTCAGAAAAGTCCTGGAAATGGACCCTTGCAAAGATCCCTGATCTCAGCACTGAGGCAGAAAGGGACTACAGAAATAAACATATATTAAAAATACACCATTTTGGTCACAAAAGCTCCAAAGGTCAGAGATGCCAGGGCTGGGTTTCCACATGCAAAGGGTACACTTGCTGACTTCTGCTGCAAAAGATAGAGAGCTCCTATAGACAAACCCCACTGCAGCACTGATTTCTCCCCACAACAGATCCATCCTGTGTGCCTGATGGGGCAGGTTTCCCGGAGAAGATAGCGTGTGATTGTGTAATTAGAGACAGTGCTACAGCACATGCATACAAGGAGATTTAATTACAGCTCCGTGGATGAACCAAGCTCCAGCACTTTGTAACTCCTGGTCAATGCTTGTGAGATTCCCCCCACCATGCTCAAACCTTGGCTGCGCACACTGAGTTTCCCAGCATTTTGTAAAGAATAAATGTGAAGGATTGGGGAAAATCAAGGCCCTCCCCTGCCAGGACTAGTCCTCTCCCAGTTACCGCTACCCTTTCTGCCTTCTGGTTTCCAAAGTTGAAAGTCCATTGTCACCTCCAGATCTCCATCATTTGCCATGACCTGAACCCCAGCCCTCCTGCACCCATGGCTGGGCAGCACCAGGTCTCTCCTTCCCAATATATTTGCCTTCCGTATCCAGCCCACCTCCCCAGCAGGCTGAGTCACACTACCCATCATTCTCCAGCCACTCCCAAATATCTCTCATCCTCAATTTCCTTACCCATTCCCAAATTTCTTATAATCTTTCTTGCCTTTACATTTTCCCCCATCCAAAAGCAGTGTCCCAACAACACCTGCTGTTCCTTATCTCCCCTATCCATTTGTAAACAGCTTGCAAAACTTCTCCCCTCCAACTGCATCAAGAGCCATTCTGCCTACGTAAGGAAACATCCCAGAGCAAAATCAAGTCTTCCAAGCAAAATTGGCCCCCTTTGACCAAGTTTCTTCCCTTCTACTAAAGGAGGGTGCATGTGCTCTGTAACAGGAGCTTCACCAGTATTTTCTAGCTTGAGAAAAACAGCCCATTTCCCCCCCTCCCTTCTGCTGCCTCAAACATCTAAGCAGATTTTTATATGAAACCAGAAGGAAATAACCGTAAAAAATGCAACACCACTACCAAAAAAGAAAAAAAACCTCCCAAAAAAAAACCCAGCCAGGAGCAGACATCCAACACAGAAAACTTGAAAACTTCAGGCTGAGCAATTAAAATTTGGCAGAGTTATAGGAAAGTGGAAGCAGTCGTGTAGCGGAACGTGCCAGACAACCTTTGTAACAGCCTGTGCATCAGCTCCACCTGTAATAAAACACAGCACATCAGGCATCGAGGAAACACAGGGGGAAGGAAGCAAAACGCCTTCCCTGCCTATTTCTCAGCAGTGAACAGAAGTTTGTCTCTCCCAGGACAGACCTGCCATCAGCACTCTTGAAGCACATTCAAACTCCTTCTTTACCACGGGACATTTTCTCCATCACTCACAAGATGCTATTTTCCAAAGAGACAGTCTTTAGAAATAGCTGTCAAGCTCATTTTTGCCTCTGGAGCAGGTTTCAAAGGAGTCAGGTAGGGAAAAGGGGTCGGATGAAGCTCATCTGGACCAGGTCCAGAGCAGCAGACACCCGACAGATTCATGATTCAAGCTCAACACCAGTCCACTCTCTTCCTGCCCCAGCAGCCCTGCTCCTAATCTCCTGCTTTGCCATGTCCCCACCTGCCTTCATCACCAGTAACCACCAGGCACACCTCAAAGGTAGGACACTATCACCGAGTGACAGCAAAGTCCCAGTTCTTGCTCTCTCCCTCCATTCAGCCTCCTCCTCCACTTGAAAAGAGGAGGGTGAACGTGGGACAAGAGAGACGTCTGGATCTGTGCAACCCAGAACAAGTGGACTTCAGTGCAAGAGGAGACATGTTTTCTCTTCTCTCAATAACCCAACAGCCAAAAATGTCTCCACTATTGAAGCCATTTTTATTCAGCTAAATTAAGCCGGATGCCTCATTAATGACACCAACAACCAGGAGACCCTGTAATTAAACTGTACGCTATATTATGCGGTTCAGCCTGATGCAATGGCAGAAACGCTGCTACTGGGGAGGCACCCTCCACGCCTGTCTCTCCTCCACACATCTCCATTCTCCGCTCGCCGCTGTTCCCAACCTGACACATTTACTTCTGCATGGGAGAAGTTTTTCACACATTTTAATAACATGGTGCCACTCTGAAAATCCTGATCAGGGGGGATTAACCGTGCAGAGCAGCTGGGGCTCAGGGACTGTGAGCAACTGCCTGGCAGAAATGAGAGGAGAGATGCACATCCTCAGCTGCGGTCTCCGGCATTGGATATGCCAGTGACACTGAGTGAAACTCCCTTGATATCCTCCGTGCTCTGGGCACAATGGGTGCTTTCCATCAGCTCACAGCTCACTGCAGCCTTGGCTGGGTGCTAGTGGCCACAGGAGAGGAAAATGTTAGCAGGCTCACATTCTGGGGTAGCTCCATCCAGGCTTCATTTCTGCAGCGAGTAAGTTGCTAAAGGTTTGGGTTTGAACCAGAGAAACACTGGAAAGTCACCCTGGGGCTTGCTCGTCCCTGCCAGATAAGTACAGCGACCTCTAAAAGCAATGTTACACTCCCTATTGCCTCTCCTGCTCTCCCCTTTCCCCCTCCCTCTTTTTCCTGTTTAGTAAGCAGCTTTGCTCATTAAGGGAAAAAAAAACCTACTGTCCTCCCTTAATGAATGTGCTAAAATTACCCCAGCAACTCCCAGAAGCTATGGCAGCACAGGTCTCCCCACAAATCAGGCTCCGCAAATATTAGACTCAATTGAAATCTTCGATAGCTCAGCACAAAGCCCCAGCAGGGCACGTTTGACATAGAGCCTGCAAAAGCATTGACGATGTCAAACGTGGGCAAACCAGAGAGCAGAGTGAGCAGACTGGGACATGGTGTTAAACTGGTCACCCTGAGATTTCCCAGCTGTGAATAATCCTCCTGTTTGTGCTCCCTGTACAGGCTCAGACAGCAGGACAAATGTGTTGGTGCTACAGAGGAGTAGGGCAGATTACAGAGGTCCTCCAGCTATGACTGGACGTGACCTACAGTCCAGTTCTTCTCTTCCAGCAAGCCCTTAGCAATACCCAGGTCTTTACTGATTCAAAACACAGCAGAACCAAAAGGCCTCTGAGCTTAAACCATCCTTTGTGAGTTTGGGCAACGTAACTAACTCCTTTCTCACGTCCATGTGTATTGTCCCATGCCTTGCGAGGCATTTGTTGCACAGTGTGCTCCATCACATTATCAACTCAATTTTCCCAAATTGCTCCTGGTTCTAGAGCTAGATCCAGAATTTACAATAACTTCCCAAACTCAAAGCATCCTGTGTTAGAAGAAAACAAGAAACCATCATCAGTGACATATGCCAGTGACATCATGACTAGCCCTGGAAGTGTGAACCCAGAGGAGGAAACACCAGAATTTACCAGTCCCACAACCTTGATTTGTAAAATCCCAACTGTCACTGAAACAGGGCTGAGGGAGGTGGAAGGGGCCGGTCTTCTGCATTTTCTTTAAACAATAGAATTAAAAAACACAAGTTGCAGAGCAAGTGGGAAGGCGTGAGGCACCACGCCTCTGTCACAGGGCTCCCACAGCCAGCGCCAGCAGCACATCTGCCCCACGCCTCTCCTCCCACTGCCTTTGCCAACGCAGCAAGCCATCTCTGCTGCTGACTTCTTCCCAGCCCATCCCGAAACATTTTAATGGTTGTCTTAAGGGCCATCTCCAACCCCATGACACTTCCACACCCTCCAAGTCATCTCCCAGCTGCCTGAAGCTTTGTTTGGAAACAAATCACCCCTCAGAGCATATTGTTGCTCACAGTTTTGGTTCAGCACATGGTACAGAGCGGGAAACGCCACCAGATGCGGGTAATATTGTCTCCTATGCTTTGAGGTAGATCAGATGCAGGGATCTGGCCCTCTGGACTCCACTCATCACTCCCTTGTTCTGTGCAGTTTCCATTGCTCTTTTCCAAGGACATCTGGGCTCTCAGAGGACTTGAGGAAAGGTTAAAAGCTAGGTCAGCCCTGAAGTTGCTTTCCCTTTGCCTACCAGCTTCCCTGCAGGGTAGAGTCCAGCAGCATCTACAGAATATGCCAGTCTTCTGCTCAAGAAAGAGCAGAAAAGAAAAATCAACATACAAGGGGCAAGAGCCCTTCCCCACAGCTGCCCTCCTGCAGCTGAGACATCCTCAGGGCTGCTCTGCCCCCACTCCACTTCTCTCCCAAACTGTAGTAATTTTAGATCCATTAGGCCCAAAATAAAACACTGGGCTTTTCTCCTGCTTCGGCACACAGAAATAATGCTGGAGATGTGTGCTGACTCTGAGAACAATGGGTGCCAGCTCACAGCTCCAGTGATGGGTTGGGTTTATCCCGCCTGTTTTCTTTAAATTGTATGTTTCTTCAAGCTAGGAACAGAGAGTGACTGAGGAATGCCTCCTACTTGCAGGTTTCCAGTGGACCCAGAGCAAACCCAATGGCTCTTTGCAAGAGAAGAGCTCTATGCTGCGGTGAGGTACAGCTCAAGGAGACGTCATGGGAACAAGAACAGTGTCCAAGGGGCATTTCCCAGCATCTTCAAGGACATGGTGACACCAGACCCCAAACACATGCCCTCCCAGGTTCTCATGTGTTTCCCACTGGTTCCCCCTTGAATTCACTGAAGCAGCAAGGACAGGCATTAAGGAGGTACCACCCCAGCTGCACAGGAAGGCACTGTGAGAGCTGGAGGCAAGGTCCACATAAAAGCCTCAGCTTTAACACATCGAGCACAGATGTGCTGGGACAGGGTCTGGTCCTCCCACTCCCTTCTTATCTAGGGCTAGAACAGCTAGAAGTTAGAAGGTTCTTGCATCTAACTTATGTTAAAAATATAAAATCCCACCTACTTGGATGTCCAGAAATCACAGAGATATGAATAACCACAAACACTGGTCTTGGAGGGGGTTAGTAAAGAGAAAAGAAACATCTGGGCCTGAGTCCCCGTTTGTCTGCCTCAGGGAGGGGTGCCAGAGGCGGTGATGGGCTGGGAAGGTATTCAGTGCTCTGCAGAACCTCTGAAGAAAGGAAGGGGTACAAATATGAATATATACACACACACACATATCTATCTCCCAGCAATAGCAAAACAACAGGGCATAAGGCAGGCTAAGCTCTCGGCAGACACTGCTAAATGGTTTCCAATTAATTAACTGATTACATGATAGAACAGAAGGGGATTCAAGTGAGTGCTGTTGACCTTTAAGAATAATTAATATCATCAGGATCGTAAAACTCGTCCAAGAAAAATAATTAGGAAGATTCTAATATTGCCTCCAAAGCCACATCGAAGGGGAGAGGAAGATTCCGGTTAATTCAGAGGCACAGTTCCCAAGTATTTGCTAGCAAACCCCTTTCTCCATTAGACTTACTCCCCCCTGCAGAGCTCACACACACGTACTTCTTCCATATCCCAGTCAACCCTCCCTCTCCATTTCCTTGTCACCTTTTCTACACCACATCCCCTTTCTGTTCCATTTCAACCTTCTTTCCTAAATGACTCCTTGCTCCAACCCTTTTGTGCAACCCTCTCTCTGCAGACTGGCCCCCACAGCCACATCTCATCCCCCATTCTCATTTCACTAACCCCAAGGTTCACCCTCGGCCTTTCTGCACTTCAGGAAGGAGCCCTGGTCCTTCCATATGATCTGGACCCACTTTTTATCTCCAGTCGCCACTAGTGGCCTCGTAGGCTGCAAGAAGGCAAACACTGCATGTAATCCCAAAGAAGCCCCTCCCCCCTCTTCCTCAGCAATCAAATCCATCACAGAGGCTAGTCTGGGAAGTAGATGTACAGCAGCAAAAGTGAAAGGCAGAGAACTCGTGACTCCCTTTTCTCCCTTTACACCTCACCAAGCACGTGAATACTCCCACCTTGATATATTTTCCGTGCTTCTCCTTTGCTAGTTTGCCTGGCCTCAAGGTCCTACATTGGAAAGGGGTTGGAAAACCCCTGAGCCAAGCAGGAACTGCAGTGGTGAGCTTTGCACGAAAGGTCACCTGAACACACTGGAAGGGAGGTTGCATGAGCAGCCAACGTTTCTTGTGAGGGAAGCACTAAAAAAAGAAACCCAACAACAAACCCCACATCCCTGGAATAAAACCCACCATTGCAGTGAATAAATAAATTTCCTCTGCTGTTCATTACCATAAAAATTTCTGTGTCTTGACACTTCACTAAATTATAAATAAAAGGAAAAATGGTCTTCCTGGGCTCAGAAAAGCAGGCTGCCTCCAAAGAATTGTGGTTATGCCAGCTAATGAAAAGAAAGCTTGCCATTAGCCTACAGCACTTGCCTCACACCTTGGCAGGGAACAGAGCTACCTGCACCCACAGTATAGGGGACCTGGAAGGAGCAGCTGGACCTGGACACCACGAGGAACCAGAGCTGGGGAGTACAAAGAGGCAACAGACTCACATGGGAACGTACACGCATGGGCAACTGGGAACCAAAAGGACCACATCGTCAGCCAGTGGAGACAGCAGCTGCCACCTCCCATGCTGCGTGGAGGCTCCTGGCCGCAGCAGGAGACAAAGCTGACATGCTCCAGCTACATCTCATCAAACACAAAGAAAAACTCTCAGCCTAGGAGACAGACAGCATCAAGCAGGGAGCTGCCTCGCACCAGCCTGCTGTTTCCCTCCAGGGGCTCATGGGATGGGGAGCAGAGAGGAAGATGATGCCTGGAGCACACTTGAGCATGGGCAAAGCCTTTTGGGGTGAAATGCTCCTGATTGCAGCAGCTGAGCACACAAGGATAAATGCTCTGAGCAGAGACCTGCCTGCAGCTACACATGAGTCAATGTGTAGTACAATGTGCCTCATCATGGCCCCAGGCACGCTTGGCTGAGGGGGACAGGGAACTGTTGGTGACTTAATACAGTCAGTGTCCAGCAAAGCCTGCTTGCTATACTCCTCGCTTATAACCACCCCAAAAGCAGAAACATGATTTGTCTTTGACAATTAGCTCTGTCAAAAACCACAAGAATGTCTGGATACGGCAGTCACATTTTTCCTGTTCCTCTCAAAACATGGTGTACTTAAAGGAGAAGTGTCTTTCACCCACCCTTTGTCTTGAAATATTGGTCGCTGTGAGGAATATTTTCAAATGAAAAGACTAATCACCATGAAGCACTGAGTGCTTCATACTGCAGCAGGCATTCCTTCATTATTCTGTGGCAGCAAATTACCCACAATTATCAACACGCACAACTGGATACAACAAACATTTATCCAAAGCCCATGGGTTGCGGTTGCACTGAGATTGGATGGCAGCTCTCCTAGAGAACTACTCATGTGAGAAACCCACAGACAGCAGCCGGGTGGCAGTGCTACAAGACAACTCCATTCATGCTGCAGAACAAAGCCAGTGCCATGAGATGCTGCAGTTCAGAAAGTTTATGTTGCTTCTGTTAGACTGGCATCTTGGCAAACTGACTTCGTAATAGGAGAGATGGAATAATAAAGGTGCAGGCGGTAGTGAAACCAAGCTGGTTATCTCCCATGTGGGTTCACATCTGCTGGCTTCATCCATCTCGCACCTGCAGCCAGGTGTGCACAGCCACTGCTCCACTCACTGCCCTGGGTGCATGGCTGGGACTGGAAGGGGAAGGAGTTGGTTCCAAGAGAAGGGCAAAAGGAGGCAGCAGGGGCAGACAGGGAAGCCAAGCTGCAGATTGGGGCTGAGCAAGAAGTAGGGAAGTCAAGAGATTTCAGAGCAGGCAGCGAGGCTGGGTCAGACGCCAAGCAGGTAGGGTCAAGCAGGGAGGGCCACGCAGTCAGGGTGAGACTAGAGGCCAGGGTCCATGCTGCAGGCAGGATGGTTGAGACTGGTTCTAGGTTGCAGGCAGAGAGGTCAGAGCTGGTTTGGAAGCAAAGAGGCCCAGCTACAGGCCAAGAAAACAGGAGGCTGGAGAACTGGGTTGGAGGCAGGCATGCCTGGAAACCTGAAAGGTGGGAGGCAGAAAGGCCGAATCACAGGCAGGGAGGCCAGGACTGGGGTGGAGGTTGGAAAGCTCAGCTGCAGGCAGGAAGACTGGCATCTGGGCTGGAGGCAGGGAGGCTGGTGGTGGAGGCAGGGAGGCCGGGACCAGATACCAGGGGTTCAGGCAGGGTGGACCGGGGGCTGCCGGCCCTGTCCGTGGTGCTGAAGCGCGGCCCCACGGCGAGCGCAGCGCTGGCTACGACCCCACCCCAAGGGACACCCGTGGGCACCGGCAGAGCTGCCTGGGAAGTAGAACTGAAGGCAGCAGATGTGAAACATACTCATCCTCAGTCACTAGCAAGTCTAGAGACACAATTACCCACAGCTCCTGGGGGAGACAAACCTCATGCTCTTACGGCAGCCTTGTATATATCCCATGGTCTCTTGCATCGGACATAATTCACAGCTCATCCCGTCACAAATACAAATGAGGGGAGGAGGTTAGTGGGAAACTCCAGCCCCCCCCAACTCCCCCAGTTTTCTAATAAAATTTTATAATTCCAATAAAACACACGACTGCCTAACTTATGACATTTAAATTCTTGCCTAGTCACACACCATCATGAATTAATGTCCCATCATTCATGCCTTGTCGTATCTCATTGCTCAAATAACATATGATTCTAATGTTTCTATTTTTCTGCCCTAGTGCTTATTGCCTGTACATCAAAAGGGGGAAAACAACCCTGAAATCATACTGTTAGTAAACCAATATCATGGAAAGAAAAGCCTCAGGTGAGATAAATTGCGCAGTCACTTAACTTACACTCATCCTGCCATGATTGTTCATTCTCTCCATCAGCACCTTTCAAGGAGGTTTCCATGTCCTCAGTTCCTTTTTGGTCCCGCTCTCTGTGCGGTATGTCTCACTTGGGCACAGGCAGGTAAGACATGCCTTGCACGACATCTTATTAACTGAGACCACAGGGTTTGGGGATCAAGCAAAAGGGACAGCCAGAGGTTGTTTCTAGAGTATGTCCATGACACAGTGATCTCAGGAGCTCTGGAACAAAACCCAGTCCTTGTCATGCCCAAATCTCCAGAAATCAGCTTATTCTGTGCTACTGGTAATCCCAGAGATATGGTGAGGTTTAACCATGACAGAACTACACCTCATCTTCAGGATTACATCCAAGAGGAATGTTGGACCTCTCTTTGAAGGGAAGCTCACAACAAGACATCCATCAGGCCACTGTTGCATAGCAAGGACTATATCACAGAGGGTGAACCCCAAAACCCCAACTTGTCTAAAGTACACATTTTACCCCAATCCTGAAACAAGGCTTGTAAAAAGACACATGAAAACACACACTTATGTAGGAACAGTCTCATTCAAAACAATCATAGCATTGTCTGCAGCCTTTTTTAAGGAAGAGATGGTAAAAACAGGACCTTTGCAAAACCAGTTGCCCATTTCACACATCTGCCAAAAGGCAGTTGATCAAACTTCAGAAAGGAAAATAAGCCTCATAGGCACACAATGCAGCTGGAGAGAATACCTCAACATTTCAAAGGAAGGAAGGAGAAACAAAGCCACAGCAAAATCCTGAAAGCCCAGGTACCAGAGTGATAGACAGAACATAAAAATCTGAGCAGCCAACAAATATTTCTGATAGCATTATTGTAACTCATCTTACATTGCAACACCATCCCACAATTCAAGGGCATATTTCACTAGAAACAATACAAGGTGTTATGCTGTGAATAGATCAAATAAAAACAGAGAAAACAGATGTTATTATTCCAGGTTTTCAGATGGGCAACCAAGGCAGAACAAGTCTTGCAGGTACACAGTGTTTGAGTTGAAAACTTTCTCAGGTCCCACTAGAGTACATCAGTCACAAACTTGCTGTTGTACCTCCTATTACAATACAATAAACCATCTCCACAGCTGAGTGAAGCAGCCTGCAGTCAAGAATTAGTTACCCAGCCCTTTGAATGCAGGTCAAATGATTTTGACTCAGCCTGAAGGAAAGCCACAGTCCTGCAGGGGAACGGTCTCTCCTCTGGCCTCATGCACAATGGCTGGTAAAACACAGGACCTACCTCTGCTGCTGCATAAAATGAAATATCTGTAAGTTAACTGCTTATCAGTCACCTGCGGTACCTGGGGATAAACATGCCATCAAATCACTGCCTCTGATTAGCATATCAGCAAGGATCTGTGCAACACTGGCATTTAGGGGAAAAAGCTGATGGGGGTAGAACAGGAAAGTTTATGAAAGCAGAGGAGACGTTACTACTGTTTATTTTAGTGATTGCACTATAAGCATGCCCAGCATTTTATAGAAGAACTATAGACACACAGGGGGGAAATGTTTCCCTCAGTAAATTCCAGCACAGAGGTTTGCTCCTGGAAGAGGCTGGAGCAGGAGCATCACAGAGCATAAATGTGAATCAAAAAGTACCCAAGCTGCCTGCCTGATTAGAGATAATAAAGAAACATTCACTTAAGAGAAATTAAAGGCTGTTTAAATCTTCCTTATACTTCTTATTTTGTCTATATTCATAGAGAAATTCAGTTCCTATTTAGTCATTTGCAAAACCAAAATAAACCACATTAAACTGTCAAGGAGGGGGTTTACTTCAGCCTTCCAATGAGCTAAGAGATTACATATAGTCATTTACTGTGCCCCGGCTGATACACACAGACTTGTTAGGCTGCACTGACATGAGAGTGTGGATGGGAAATCAAAAGCAATTAACACATGACAGTTTGGGTTAGGAGGAGACTGCCAGGATGGGTATGACAGCAGTGCAGCAACGAAAGGACAAAGCAGGGAGAAATCATCAGGAAGGAAGAGGAAGGGTAATGGGACATCCAGAAACAAGCAGAAGGTTTCAGGCAATCACAGGGCCTGGAGTTGGTTACAGAAAGAGAGCAAAAGAAAGTTTAACCCTGCTTCATATATAAGAATGGCTCTTTCAGAGCAAGACAATAAATCATTAACCACCAAGCAGGGGAAAATGACCCTCAAGCCATGACCAAGAGGGAACAGTGCTATACTTGCAATAATTCAGAGTGTGATATTTTGTTTATTTCTATATTTAGTGTAAGTTCTCAATCAAGCTCTCAGACACACAGAGCAAAGGTGAACTTTGTCAGCTTTAAAGAAGTACCTTGCCTGAAGCCCTTTGAAAGCACACAGGTCTCAGTTGCTGGAGGGCTTCGAGTGCTGTCCTGATACAGGGCAGAAAGTGACTCACCAGTCTTGTCCTACCTCAGCCACCTCTATTTTCAGGAAAGAATCTGGACCTTGTTCCCTATGAAAGCCTAAACCATAACATATCTCCGGGGATTCCCATGTCAAAGCTAGAAACTACAGCCAATACCAGGGTACCAGCTGACACTACACAACTGCCATAAACCCAACCAGGACACCAAATGTAATCCCATCTTCAGAAAACAACACAATCTAGTGAGGAAGTTCTGGGAAGCTGCAGATTAATCACATCTTGGGCTTGCCTAGAAAAACAAGCTCATAGAATCACAGAATGGTTAGAGTTGGAAGTAACTTTAAAGATCAAGTACCAACCTCCTTGCCATGGCAGGGACACCTCCCATTAGACCAGGTTGCACAAAGCCCCATCCAGCCTGGCTTTGAATACTCCCAGGGATAAGACATCCACAGCTTCTTTGGGCAACCTGTTCAAGTGTCTTACTACCCTCAGAGCAAAGAATTTCTTTTTAGTATCTAATCTAAATCTCCCCTCTTTCAATTTAAAATCATTACCCCTCATCCTGTCACTACACTCCATGACAAAGAGTCCCTCTCCAATTCTCCTGTAGGCTCCCTTCAGATACTGGAAGGCTGCTAAAAGCTCTCCCCAGAGCCTTCTCTTCTCCAGGCTGAACAACCCCAACTCTCTTATCCTGTCCTCATAGTAGAGGTGCTCCATCCCTCTGATCACCTTTGTGGCCCTCCGCTGGACCCATTCCGAACAGATCCACATCCTTCCTGTGCTGAGGACTCCAAAGCTGGACACAGTACTCCGGGTGAGGTCTCACGAGAGTTTCGCCAGCTCAGTCTTTCACCAGGCAAAGCAGATCCCTCTGCATTACTGCCAACGTTTCCAGATCTTCCCTAATCCTCATTTTTGTGAGAAGACAACTGACAGGATCACACAGATAAAAATGCTTGTGGAGAAGGTGGTGACCTGTCCATACTATACTCAAAATACAGTTACACTGAGCACAAATACTCCAGGGTCCCCATCTTCAAGACCCTTGGGTGAAGACTGGAAGTGAAAGCTTGATCCTCAATTTCATCCTTAACCTAACAGGCAGCGCTGAAAGAGAGCTCTTTGACAGGAGCTGTGTCTGGGCTAGCCCACAAGCCAATTTAGAGCATGTATAAACCTTCAGAAGACAGTTTAAGAAGAGCCCCTGAATGCAGACAGAAATGGCAATTATTAATTTTCTAAATAGAATTCTGACTACTTAAGCCTTATTTAAAAGTGTGCCTGTCTCTATAATTACACAGTCTTAATTTGTTTTCTTTACTACACAATAAATAAGGTGTGCACAATTACCCTCTGCAAATACACGGCAGCGTCTTCTGACTGGCTGGCTGAGTACGCAGCCACCCAGGAAAGCATTTGGAAGGAATCACTGTCTCTCAAGTACTTGCTTCCCAGTAAATGAGGATTCAGGCACTGCAAACATCAACTTGTCTAGCTCTAAGCACAACTTACTGGGAGCCTGCTCTCCTACATTCATTCTCTTCCTCCCCACAAAGCACTTACAGCAAACTCTCTTTGCTATTCCTCTGCCCATTTTCATGCTACATATAGGAATTTAATATCCTCATGATTTGTAATACTCAAGATAAGTAAATTGGCCAAAGCATTCCAGTGTTATCAGGAGAAAGACACAGAGAATAAGAACATGCAAGACATAAGCTTAATAAGCTGTGTTAAACACAGCAACATAGTAAATATGTATTCAGATGGTTTATATACCTCATATGTGAGAATTGTATCATCCTAAAAGTTTTCTTGTACAGCCTCAAGTCAACAACTGAGGTTTTCTGTCAACGCTAAACATTTCCCATGCTCACCGGTGTTACCTGCTAACACTAACTTCTAATAGATCTTGGCTAAAGGGCTCAGTGTTCCACAGCCTAGTCCTGCTGGTCCTCACATCCAGTGCATGGTGTTTTCCAGGACCATCCCCATATTAGCTGCATAGAAATGGGACCAGGAATTAGCCAGTGTAACTTTGCCCAGCAAGAAGACCTCCAGTGAGGGCACAAAATTACACTAGATGTTATCCAGTTTAGATCAGACCCACATCAACCTATATTCAACATCCAGCCAGTACTTGTTCTCGAAGGAGTCAGCTGCCTCAGCCCATTTGCCAACAGAAGAAGTAGATCCACATTGCATACCCCACTGTTATATTTTGGATTAGTTGCTTCTGTAGTAGTGATAGGCTTCTTGGCACTCATGACCAGACAAGCCACAAAGCCTTAACTCTCCTCATTAAGGAAAGGGATCCAAAGCTATTTTTAGGTCTACACCTCTTGCTCCCAGTCACCCACTGCTCCTCTGCTGATTAGATTGCCCTCAAACCCCTTACACTTAAACAGCTAATTTCAAACTTTAAATTTGACCCTGGTCAGGCTGTCCTTTGGAGCACTTTCAGGTCCACCATTCAGGCAGCTGAATGTTGAAAATCCCCTTCATGGGTTTCTTGCCTTTCCTCCCTGACTCTGTAATTCAGAAAGGGGGTGGAGGGAGGGAGAGGGGAGTGGAAACCAAGCCAAACCTTATCCAGAACCATTATCTTAAACAAACCCCCACAAACCTGAACTCCTGCAATTAGAGCTGGGATAAGTGATCTGCTTGTGATTGCACAGCTGGGGTCTGAAGACAAGTGCGTGCACAGAGGAAAGGCCAGAAATAGAAGTTGCTGGGAGAAGGCAGAGCTATCTGGCCCATCTGAGTGGAGGAAACCTTGATGAAAGGCACTGAGAGAAAAAAACCTCACTTCAGCAGGAGGCTGGGGTTTAACCCAGGATGGGGTGGGTAAGGGAAAAAAAAAAAAAAAAAAAGCTTTGGATTCTTCACAACTTGTACATAAGCTTTATGTGGAAAAAATTCTACTGCTCCTCAGACCCAGCTTGTAGTACCCTGCAAAGGTCCAGCCTCGGGTCCCCACCACCCTGTGCCAGCACTCCCTGGCAGTGAAACCTCTGTGTCATTTATGAGACACATTTGCCATCTTATTGACACAACTCCACCTGCAACCATCCAAAGACCTGGTAAAGGAGAAGGAAAAACAGGGCAGCAATGAAAATGCATAGCAGTAACTCAACAAGCCTTAAGCACACTGTCCCATGGTCCCCATCCCTGCACCCATCTAGCCGCAGTCAGCCGCACTGCAAGGGGATTGGGACAGTATCCCTCACTCCTGTCAGCTACTGTACCTGGTAACAGCAGCCCAAGACTTACAGCAGAGTGACATTTTCATTAATCCTTTTATCCCTGACTCCTACGTGCAGTGGCTGCAGAAAATGTCAGGTCTTTGGCGAGCTGAGCTCCCCAGGAGGCAGCAGCTGCAGAGCAGCCAAGGAGACACAGTGCTGTGGCAATGGAGTGGATCCCAGGTGGCACCAGGTGCCTGCCAGACTGCAAAAAGTCTTGGAAGCCACCACGTTTTCCCCGTTAAGGAGAGTGAGCCCCAGAAAAAGCAGCCTGTCTGCAAGGGTGCAGCAGCACCATGGCCTGAGAGCCTCTGGGGAGCAGGAGGGAGCCACCATCCCAGCAAGGACCACATCTCTATCCACCTGCCGTGGGGGACTTCCACCATGTAAACACGCACGTTGCCAGGTCCCAGGAACAGTATAAAAACCCAATGGCAAACACTAACTAAATAATATACTTAACTTGCCTCGAGCTTCAAAAGGCAAGGAAAGAAAGATGTTAAAGAACATGATCAATCTTACATGGCCTAAGCAGTAAACAAACACATATTTCATCACCACATACCAACCTTAACTCTTGACACAAGATGGATGTAGGGGTTTTTTTCCAATCTCAAAAGTAATCTCAAAAGACAAAATCAAACACTTTTGGAAAAAGCAGCAACAATTGCATGTGTACACATTAAGAACACATTCAGCCTCAGAACGAGTGCACGTGGCCTTCTAAACTCCTACGACATCCAAACTAATTTCATCAGGAATCAAGTGTTGTTAATTTTATCTGCTAGATACATAAACAGCAACTGCACAATTGACAAACAACCCCCCTAAAAAAAAAAAAAAATAAAAATAAAAAATCAATTGAGAGAGGTATTCGGAGACAACACTTCCCAGTAACAAACAACTATAGAAAACAAAACAAACACTACAAATCAAAATAACAAAGTGCAGAAATCAGGAAAACCCCAGTGTTCAGTGTTAAGGAGGGTTTATGTTGACAAAATAAGTACTTCTTCAAACTCAAAAAGGCTTGCTCATAATGCCTGCAACTATTCATGCCCTTTGGTACTGCAGATCTCCTATTTAGCGAGTACTTTACTGTCACTTAGCAACTGTAACTGGTTTTCCATAAAGGAAGCTTTTGGGGTTTTTCAGTACACACCATCTCCAAAGAGATGTCAAAAGACAAATCTATCCTGCTCTGCAGGTCACATCTATCTCCCTCCACCAGGAACATATCCATATCGATGGCCGCATTCATCTGCAGACTCGAACAGATGCTGCTTCTGTTTTTCATGGAAGGCGACACCAGGATTAGTTTCTAAGAAGCAGGAAGACACACGCTCTCCATCCAGCCCATCAGCTCATGCCCAAGGCCAAGGACCTCTCACCTTCTCATCTTTTATATCTATACCAGAGCTGCAAGGGGTTTATCTCAGACACAGCCACTTTGACGAGTTAATTGAACCCATGGAGAACCTTGCACACTGGCCTGAAATTCAGGCTTTCATTTATCAACCATGGGAAAAGCAAATATACATCCAGAAAAGAAATCAGTGCCTTTGGCCTCAAGGATGCAGAAATTGCCCAGGACACCATAACTTCTGGCTAATGATGCCCAAGCAGCTGGGCAATTATACAATGTCCCACAATAATGGGACTCCAGCTCGCCGGCACAAAACGTCCCTACCCCAGGCCCACTGCGAATGCCAGTTTAAGAAGTCAATAATTAGGAGCAGAGCTGGTAGCTCCGCACCCCTAGATCTGTGCCAGGAAAGCACTCTTTAGTTAAAGGCTAACAAGTGGGACAGTCCCCAGCTGTGTACTGGGTCATGCAGCTGCCCCCCAAAGTCTGCAGAAAGAGAAGTGTGCACCAGCCACTGTAAGGCTGCTAATGAAGCAATCACTCGTTAAAGTAGCGATCAAAGCCAGGCCAGTTATCAGACACCAAAACCCATCATCTACTCAGCAGGAGCTCACCCTGTCCTGCACTGGGGTCCATCATACTTCCCAGCTCCTCAACTTTTCCTTCTACCTCTCTTTACCACTTCTCCCCTCCCTTTTCCCATCAGCATCCTCCTTCCCTCCCACTGCTCTCCCCAGCAGGCACTTTGGGGATCTGCTTTGGGATATTTCCACTGGAAGTAGCAGGAAAAGACAACAGTAGCCACCAACACTCACATGTAACGCAGGTGAGGGTTCTTGGCAAAGGCGCGCGGCTGGATGTTTCTTAGTCCTGAGTTCCTGATTGTCCTGCAAAGAGATGCAAAAGGGCAGTGATGGAGTCAAGGAAGACAACTGCTCTAAAAGCCTGTGCTCAGCACCTGAGGTGCATGGGGTGCCCTTGATTCCCACACCCCCTCGGGAAGCACATCTGTTCCCAGACAGCTTTTATGAGTTACAAGCAAAGAGGAAATTGGGCTTTTCATCTTCATCTGGTATGGTGACAGCACAGGTTCAGCACAGAGCAGCTCTTGGGCATCCACCAAGGCTTGCTGGGGTATCCCAGAGCACCTCCTGCTCCTCTCCATCTTCACAAATGCAAACCATCCTCTCATAGCAAACCTAACCCCCAGCACCACCATCTTCACCTCTCTCAAATCAAAGATAAAACCCTTCTGCTCACAGCTCTGATAAGGAGGGGTGAGCATTTTGTGTAGGAAGTTGTGGACATAGGGTGGGAAAAGGATTCCCCCTTCAGTTTCAGAGAAGCTGTATCAGCAGTATGACCAGGATTTATAAACACCCGGTGCAGACAAAAGAATGCCCAACTCTGTTGCTGCTTTCTTAGGTGAGATAACAGCAGCCAACCTGCTTAGAAGAAGGGGGCATGTTAAAAGCAGAGCTTGCCAGGGTTTGGTTATCGAGTGCTCCCCAATGCACACCTCTCCTCCAGCCAGCAGGCAAGCTGTACCTAATGTAAAGCTCCCAGTGAAACACATTAGCAGGGTCTCCAATTAACCCTGGGCAACACTGTGCATCTCACACAAGCAGGACTCGGGGATCTCCCAGCTCTAGGAAGATGCAGAGTGGGGAATTAAGATACTGGGTTGTATCTTCACTTGGCCAGGCTTCCCAAGTACCTGGCAAGTCCCTTCAACCTCATGGACCTCAGTTTCCCCTCAATGACGCACACAGTTGGCCTCTCTTGGTGCTTGGAGGGTTGTGCAGGGAGATTGCCTTATCGTGCAGCACCACCATGATGGCAACTGCACTAAATGAGGACCAAGAGCCCAGCAATAAAGGATTGGTAGAGACAGCTGGAATTTTGCGTGGTGGGGCTGAAATGAGTCAGAACAATGCAAAAGCCCAGAACCAACACAGCGGGGGAGAAGAGAGGTCAGGTCTGATGAATGTTGACAGAACTGTCAGGAGCTAGCAATCTTCCTTCCCACAGACCCAGCAAGGACCAAAAAGCACTTCATCTCCATTTTGCTAAGTATTATAGCAAAATATGGCAGAGCTTAAACAGGCTTAGAACATGGCAGCATGGAGACTGCAGGTAGAGGGAAACCACAGCTCTGCTGGAAGGAAGCAGCTGCCCCATGCCATTCTCCTCCCCAACACACAGAACATACTCACAGCCTCTGGAGTCCTGTATACAGCTCCATGTCAACAGCATTCAACGTCTGCAAGTTCTTCCAGTTCTCTATGTGTCTGTGGAAAAGAAGGAAAGGCTCAGCTGTGGCACCACCAGATGGTCACTCTGCCTGTGCAGGGGACAGCACACAACAAGAGCATGTCATGTCCCACCACCCAGCCCCACACCTCTTCCCACCTTCCTTCAGCCAAAACCTTCTTGCAAAAGGTCTGGGGATTGGATCTGCTCAGGCTTCAGCATCTACATCCTCAGACACATACAGTACACCGCCAAAACAAACAGTTTCTCATGATGCTTTTTATTCTGTTTTCTCAGTGCTCTGGGAAAGCCAAATAACATGGTTTTATCAACAGTTTCGAGTGTGGAACTTGCAACCAATCCATTGACACATTCTTGCCTAAGTCATTGCCCCTCTCTGCACCTTGCCGTGCACATCAGTAAAACAAAGGTACGATTGAGACAGCTCACGTAAAAAGAGTGAATGCAAATATAACCTCTCAACAAAAACTTGGGGCCTAAATAGAAAAAAAAAAAAAAAAGTCATGTACTTAAATAGTCTTTTACTGGGGTGGACAAACACGGTTCTGGAAGTGCTCCTGGTAGGAGTGCGTCAAACTTAGTTTGGAAACCGAACCCTTATTATAAATTCCTCAGTTGCCCAGGGCAATCTGGCAGGTATGTTACAGAGAAGAAAAACAGAAATAGATCTGTCACAATGGGATCGTTATTCAGTAAATATTAGAGCTGGGTGAAAGTGACAGACAGCCCCAGAGAACAGGGTTCCCTGTTATCGGCAGCACAGGAGCGATGCTGGCAGCAGCATGGCCGGCTGGCTGCAGCTGTGGACCTCTGCTAACAAGATGCAAAGCTGCATGGTGGGGAAGGATTTCAGTCCTCATCTCCCAGGCAGTATTTGGCCAGTTCAGGCTTTCTCTCAGATTAAACTCAAACATCCTCCCACCAGAGAGTGCAAACATTTTCGAAAGGGTCTTTGCAGAGCGGGTGAAGGTGGTCCTCTCTCAAAATTAACTGAGAGAGGGAAAAACATCCGGCTGATCCCCTTAGTACATGAAAGAAGCCCAACCTCAAAGTTTATGAACACGTACACCCAAGCTCACATCTGCCTTGATGCAATAGTTGGCTTTGGACTTGGCCCTGGAGAGGGGAAACATTTCCAAGTGATGCAGGGTTGGGGTGACAGGCCAACACTGAGAACCATCCCACGATTCCATGATTCTAAGCAAGAAGGTTGCACATGGTGGTCCAGAGGCTAAGCCAAAGAGAGATCTCTAACCACTTCCAGAGCAGTCACAGAGACCATGCATTTCTCCTCCAGCACATGCTATGCTTTGTGCTTGCTCACAAACAGATGAATTAGCGTGACAAAAATATATGGACCTATTTGAGCTATCCTACTCGAGAAAGAAAAATACAGAGCCCGGACTAAACCTAAACATATTTCTCTGCTTTTGCCACCCAGATCCAAGAAAAGCAGAGACCCACAAGAGTCACCTCTGCTTTCCACATGTTCCATAATTGCCTGCATACCCCAAGGGGTTAGCGTAAGGACACAGAATAAGCTCCCAACCTGCTGCTGTATGAGTTCATCCTCAATGACCCACTCATCAGCTTAGATCGCCTGCATCCCAGACAGAATCAGAAACAGGACATTATTACAACCATTTTGTATTCCCTATGAACACCTGCAGAACAAAACACAGACTGGGAAGCATCAGTCAAGAGATCCAACAGTTTGCTGAAACTCTGCCGAGACAGGGTAGGGCTGCAAGTTCAGGTCCTGGGCCACAAGACTTGGAGACTGAGCAAGGATAGAAACACAAGTTGAAGGTATTTCCCACCTACAGCTCATACAACCCAAATGAGAGGGTCCTCCAAGAGGAAGAATGAACCTGGGAAGAAGCAGGAATAGGATGATGTGGGTTTACCAGCAGGGCATGCTAAAGCTACTGCATCTAAGCAATGACCTTCAGGGAGGGATGGAGCAGCCCCAAGCCAGAAGCTATGGAGCAACCACAGCTGGGAAGGAGACGGCGGCCAGATTGGCTCTTGTTTTATTGATTGTGTATGCTAAAAAAAGTCAAGGTTATTTTTGATCTGACACTCAAAGCCATGTGGGCAGCATTCTAGAAGAGGCAAAAAAATAAAGACCCAAGCTTGTTGCCAGTGACACGCACAGACATGACTTTCTGACAACTCAGCACTGGGGTACAAGGCGTTTCAAAGGGGCCCTCATGGCCAGGCTCCCCCAGAAGTGACATTACATGAGACTGTACTTACTAGACTGTAAATACAACTCCATAATCTGTGTTCCAGCCTTGCAAACGAAGCCTGTGAGCTTCCTGAGCCAGTTACGCTCTGCTATGTCATTTAACATAGACGCACACGCACCCGTAAAGGGAGAGACAAGAGAAGCAACAGTGGAAATAAATACATATGCACACACTTATGCATAGGGTAATCCTCAGACCCAGCAGCTGCTTTACATAGAGTGCAATACCAGGAAATAGCATCATCTTCAATTATGAGCACAGATCAGCAAGGGACTTGGGAGTCCTTTAAGCTACATAGACACTTCTTTTCTCAGGGACTCCCAGAAATGGATCTTCCCATTTTCTCTCTGAATTTTCAGCTTAGCAGGAATTGCACCCTTGCTCCTAGAAGTAGCAAATCAGTCTTGGTTCACCCTGAAGATACCCCAGGAAAATAATTTTCTCTGGTTCCCTATTGTTTTGGAAAGAATAGGGTAGCTTTATGCTGGCTGGGTTCACCTGAATCCACTTTAAAACTAAAGATAAATGCATCTTATTCTGAAAGGAGTCAAGCTGTGATTGCAAAATTGGCAGTGGTTGCATGGGAAAGCAAACCAACCGAGCAAAGAAACTCCAGCCCTAAAACTTAAGTCCTTCTTCATGTCCCTCAGTATCTCAACTAGTTCCCCCTCTTTTCCTTCCAGGGTTTGCTGGAATTGGAATCCTCCCAATTTTTGCTGGAGACCGAGACCTTTCCTTCTCCCCTGCCTCAGTTCATTAACCTGGCAGGAACACGGGTGCTGGGTTCATGCCAAATACAGATGTGACAACTCCCAGCCCTGCCCTGGTCTCCTCGATCAGGTTTTAGCTATGAATTAGTCAGTGGGTTACTCCCTCCTCCCTGCAAACATCTCTGAAATATATATAACTGTGGCATTCCTCAGTTATTACTAAGGTAAGCTGCTCTTCTGCAACATGCAATAGCTTCAAGACCAATACCATACTTCACAAATCCTGAGGTGCTCACCATCCTCCACTTAGACTCTTTTCCAACTTCTAATCAAGACCATATGAAATACATCACTGACACAGATGAGATTGCTCACTTTTTTATTTTTTTAGAGGAGGAAGATGGAGGGAAGGGGGTGTTTGTTTAAATACTCACTTCTCTCTCATAGTTCTTATCTGTTTGAAGGGTCCTGTTGGTCCCAGATCTCCTTGCACAGAGGAGGCAGAGGTGGCTTTATGCCATGCCTTTTACAGAGCGATCAAAGTCCACCTTAGCAGTAGCTATGGCTTTGCCCTCCCAACTCGCACTGAAATGCTGCGCTGGAACTCCCCTGTGCTTCTCATTTCTTACTCACAAACATTTTATATCCATTTTCTCTTGTGTCAAAACCATCATTGCCTAAGCAGCTCTTTTCCTTTCCCGGCATTTCCTCCTCCCTCTCTTTTACAAGCAAGAGCCAGACCCACCCAGCTAGCATTTAGAAGTTACACAAGGCCAGCTCTTCTAAGGCAGCACATCTCTACCAAGCAGTGAAGTGCAAGAATAATTGTCTCAAGTGCCTTGAAGAGATACAAACTCAAGTCCCAGAAGTGATGCGGATATATTGCTCAGGCAGAGTCCTAGCAGAGAGGTTATTTTGTTTCTGGCTTCAGACCCAGCACAACTGGTGCTCACGCTTGGCACCATACACAAGAAGGACCACTGCGACACATAATGTAATAGAGAACAGTTCTTCATTTTATTCATCAGCCTATTTAGATCCATTTTTCTTGAATAAGGGTGACCAAGAACACAGAGCAGTCTCCAGGAGGTTGTGCTTGTATCACAGCACAAGCAACTCCCCAGTTACGCTGGAAATGTTTTGGCTTGCAGCCTGAGATCACACTGGCCTTTCTCACAGCCCCACTTGTGAAGTGTGAAGACCTGTTTGCCAGCTATACAGCTCATGTACATCACGTTTTGCTCCCAGAACGCTGTGTGAAACCAGTAAGAAGGCAGGTGTCTTTGTCCCTGCATCATACAGAGACAGATCAGTGATCCTGTTGACTGCATGGTCACCAAGCCATGTCTCCGGAAGTGCCAGGACCTTGCCCCACTTGCTGGAAGGGGGTCGGTAGCCACTAGCCCTGTAGAATTGGCATTTTCTTTTATTCCCAGGACACCATGCAAGGAGGTGTTTGACAGAACAGGCTGGTGTCACCATCTTGAGACCTCACAGCAAACCTGCACAGCTCCACATGCTCCCCTTCCAACCCAGGGCCAATGCAGCACGGGAGATGAGAATATCTACTGGGATTTAAACACAGCCAGGTTCATTTCATCCCACATGCACGAGGCAGAGGTGAAAAACAGCCTCTTATGCCAATTTACCAAGTGATTAGCTTGAGGCTACTTAATGTGTCTGGCCTTCCTTCACCCTCCTCATACAACAAGGATAGTATTTATCTAATCTCTCTCAGCTTTTCAAGCTCTGTGGTCAATAGCTAAAAAAGACACTTGATAAGAGCCAAGTATTATATAGCATGTGTACACACATGCTACCCAAATCTGTAACTCGCCCAGATCAGAGAGGAATTACTATTCATCAGGATGTCGTCAGCTCCATTCACTGTCACAGCAGATGACATCTCTGTTAGAGCCATGCCATGCAAGTGCTACCACTTGTGTTTGGGTGCTGGTCAGTAAGTTGCATTCCAGAAAGCAGGCAGCACCCTGACATGCCCAATTTTATATCTAGGGAAGTCAAGCAGAGCATTTGAATCCTCTGTCTTGCAGGGCAACAAGAAAATTGATTTATCATCCAGGCATATTATACCTCACAATCCAGACAGAAGCATTAGCTTGCAATCACCTGATATGTTTAGCATTATAAACAAACCTCCTGGCACACCAGCTCCAGACCATGAAAATACAAATTTGATCACAAGGGGGAAACAGAAGGAAGGTGTATCTTAAAACCTGTAAGACCAGTAAGACCTGCCTCCTCCAAGCAAGGTGCTGCAGATGTTGATGGGAAGCCCTGGAGGCTGGGAAATCCATGGCACTGGGGCAGGTCCCAGGGCAAAGCACTGCCATGGTGGGGACTGCTGGTTCCTTTTACCTATTCCTTGCACCTCATGCAGGGATGAGGAAGCCATAAAGGAATCAGCTATCTTTCACAGTATTATAAGGCACTTATCGCATACATTTAATAACCGGAGGCACAAAGGACTTGATTCCCTCAATATGGAAGTTGTAAAAGTGAATTGGTAACTAAACATTAAAGGCAAGTGAAGCTGAATAAAGACTTATGAGGGCAATATTTTCCCCATTTAATGTGTGGGCTTCCCCTTCCCAAAAGCATATGGAAAAGTCACCCAGCAGTGGATAATTCTGCATCATTAAGGATAATTTGAGGTCAGTGAGAGAAGGGGGGAGGGGAGCAGAATAAATCCAGCTTTGTAGAAACAATTATGAGCATAACCCCACAGTGTAATTGTGATTCGTCAAGGTAATGATCATAAAACACACCACTGTGACACAGCTCCCTCTGCACTAGCAGATCTGCTCCTCTTGTTGAGGTCACCTAGGGATATGCGGGTGGTGCGGAGAATGCGAGGGGGATGCACAGATGCACCCTATCCCCATTCCATAGGTCCAGACACATCCAACCCAACAGTCCAAACCAGGCTCTTCCAGAAAGGCTGGGCAAAGGAAAAAGTCCCATTGTCTCACTGGCTAGGGAGGATGTGGGAACAATACAGCCACCACAGAGTGGTATCTCAGTGGTCTCCCTGGAGAGATCCAGCTGCTACACACAAGCAACTCACAAGGCACCTGAGATGGAGGGACTCCCCTGCAGGACACCTTTTGGATGAGCCTAGACAAGCTTTCTGCTCACCTCAACGTCATCTGCCAGGCTCCAGGCTGGCTAGGAGCAACTGCTAAGTGCAGAAGAGCTGCTACAGCTGCACTAACAAGATTGCCCTATAAAGACAGCCTACTGTGGAAGATACCCTGAGAAACAGCTTTAAGCTCTGCTGAAACACATGGTTTTACCAAGCACTGCAATTAAGTGATGCTGCCTGGCACCCATAAGGCACCCATGAGGAGTATAGCAGCTTTACCAAAAGGAGCAAGGGAAAGTGCCTGCAGTTAAAAAAAAAACAACCCTAGCAGTGCCAACACAACCAGGATGTCACCGTTTACTTTTGTCCCCAAGGACACAAGCCTCTCTCAGGCACAGGGTGCTACTGTGCCCATATTTGTGGATTCACCCATTTTCCTTCTACGACCTCCACAAGCTTCCAGCTCACCCCAGGGCAGCCACCACTTTCCGCACGCACCAGCTCTGGCTGGTGACTTATGAAGCAGAGAGCTTCCCTTCCAGGGACAATGTGTCAGGATTACTAGAGGACAGTAGGCTGCCTGGACAGATTGCTGCAGTGCACAGAAAGCAATACGTTCCTGTTATCACACACTACATCCAAGGTTTTTCAGCACAGGAAGAGTTATTCTGAGTCACTCGCTTTCAGAAAGAAGTAAGTGCAAGTGGGACAGCAAAGCTGAAGATGTGCTATGGGCAGCAGTGCAACTGCCATCATTACAAACACCTGTCTCAATATCCCATCACTATTACTCAGCTAGTGCTGGGAGAAAGCAGCCCTGGGGTACTGGGTAAGAACTAGGTGTCCAAAATTATCCCAGTGCTGAAGAAATCTCATTTATCAGAGACAAGCAACAGTGCAGAATTTTTCAGGAGGAAACTCCAAAGGGGCTGCAGCATCTCCTGCGCTGGGAGCAGGGCTGGAGGGATGGTGCACCTGAATCCTCCTGTGTACAGGTTGGGTTGCTGGCTCAACCTCAGCACATCCCAGCTGCTGCAGGATCTCTCTCCACCTCTTTGCTATTTATTACCTGCCACTACCTGACCCCTGCACAGTCTCCGACACCACCAGAAGTCAGAGAGCACAAGACGGGATGAGCAGTTTTAGTCCTGCAGACATGGACATAAATACAGGAATGCAACCACTTTGGGGTGAAGCATCAGCAAGAGCCCACACCCTGCCCATAGCATCAGCAGTAGCTTGCTTCCCTTTTCCTCTGAGTGGCAGACTCAAAAATTATGGTATTTCCCCAAAAGGGCATTTCTTTCTTTACTCTCTGGGAGCAGAGCCTGCAAAGCCAGTCCTCTGTGCCAAGAGAGGTGCTTCCCACTGTTAGAGGTGAATCTGGGGTGTGTGGAGCAGAGGGTCCTCCTCAGTACCACTTTAAAACAGCCACATAGTGAGCTGAGACCAAAGGGCAATCCAAGGGCAGAAAAAACAATTCCCCTGGGAGTTTTACACCAAGCACAAAGCTCAAGGTGCAACCCTTTTCTTTATAGGGCACAGGAGTCCAAAAGAGCTCCCCTTTTTAGGCAGCTCCCCAGGCACCTGCCATGCCAAAGGAAAGGATGCTTTCATCCATAGGATTTTATACGCAGCGAGAGCCAGCAACGTGCAGCGTTTTGTGGTCTTTAAAGATCAAACGGCATTTTGTAGAGGAAGCAACACCCTGGTCAAAATCATCTTCAGTAATCATATTCTGCCTTATTAAACCCTCCCTGCAACTTCAAACTGGAGGTCAGATTCCCTCACACTCCCGTCTCTGAACAGTTCCAGGGCTTTTCAGAAATTAAAATATATATTATATAAATTTATACTGGCAGACAGAGCTGCCAAGCCCTGCTCCAAAGGCAGCTGTGTTCCTCTCCTGGAGAGCACAGTGCACACTCACATTAGCAAGACAAGGAGATGTACTAAAAGTATAGGATCACTACAGTTCAGCTTGGCAGGAATAACTCTTGGTACGGAGCGGTGCCAAAGAACATGTGGTGGAAAAGATCTCCCCTCAAAAGGCACAGGGCTTTGGAGGTGGGCAAGAAAAGTGTCCTGATAGACCATATTAGCTCAGCTAGGGCCCAAAGGGGAATGCTGCCAGCCACATGCACGCATTGCACTTCATGCTGTGCTTGAAGACAGGAAAATGGATGGAGGAGGAAAAGTAGAAAATAAAATCTCCTACAAACTAGCTGTTACTGTGATATATGACACTGGGAACAATGATGCAGGAGCAAGCATCCAACAAGAGCTGGGGATGAGGCTGCACAAGTGCTGCTTGTGGGAGAGCGCTGCGGTCCTTAATCCGGACCTGCCGCCACGCACCCACACAAACCCACAAGCACATTTTCTAAAACCACAGCCTCCACGGGAGTCTAAATTCAGGAGCTTTTTACATCCACGTCAGCTTCATCTCAAACCCTGTTTCAACGTAGCTGCAGATTTTCAGGCAGATCTCTCCCACTGCTCCCATGCCTGGATCCCAAAAGCGGCATGGAAACCAGATCTCAGAGCTGCAAACTGTGGGTGCCAAAGGGTCCCTCTAGCTATATGCCGGCCAAATCCAGCACCCTCCCTCAGTTCCCCATTCCACTTCATCCTCCTCTTCTCCCCCACAGCTCCACTACTCCCACAGCTCATCCCTTTTCCATCTTTCCCACACACCCTGAACATGGGGAAAGCCGCTGCCCAAGTGAGGGGAGAGCCAATCTTTCTTGGACTCAGACCCCGCTCCCACGAAGCGTTTGTTTTCCCAAACGGCTCCCAAGAAGTCTGAACTTTGATCCTCCAGCAGTTTGGCTCTTCAGATGTTTATGGAGCTCAAACAAGCGGGCAGCATTGCCCAGCTGGGCTGGCCACAGGCCAGGCTCCCAGCCGCTCCGCTTGGGACAGCCACAGGCAGAGGCTCCGACCTGCAAGAAGATTTGCCAGGGTCCCCATTACCTTCACAGCCCCTCAGGTCTGCCTGCCCAGCCCTCTAGCTGTTCTCCATAAAGCCAGAGGACCTTGCAAGCTCTCCACAGAGTTTATTTTGCACTAACTGCCAACCCCTCACCCATCCCATCCCCAGGTTTGTATGTATATTGTGAACAAATCACAGCCAGCTCTGCCCACCCTCCCCAGCAGTGATGGAGGGGCTCCTCCATCATCCATGATAAGGGTTTGGTACCCTTCTCCCCAGCCAGGAAATAAAAACTTCCCCTCCCCCCCCCCAAAGCTTTTCCTACACACTGACATGCTCTTATTGCAGAGGTGTAAAAGCAGAAGCACCACTCAGGAGCAAGGGATGCATGCATTGAGACATGGTGACTTAGAGTCCTAGACTTCCCTGGATAGTAGATATTTCGCAGGAAATCAGCTGGCTCCGTAAAGAAGAAGCTAACCAGCACACCTATAAACACAATGCAGACAGGGAAAGGAAAAGAGGAGAGCAAGGAGGGAACAGACACTTTAAAAGCTTCTCTCCCAGTGCTCTACTTTGTTCATATAAACGTGAAAAAACAAAAAAAGTGCCTTGCAAAAACATTACAGGAGAAGACACTGACAGCCAGAGATGCTGCTAACGGGGCTGTTGTGTTTGAGCTAGGGACAGTTTATATCTCATATCACAGCTCAGTCTGCCATTTCTCTAGATAAAGGCATAACTGAATTATGAAGAAACCTCTGCTCCCCCAGCACCTCGATAGAGAGCAGCGCTCATAGCCAAGGCTTGCCAGCACTCCAAAACTTGTCACCCCCGATGAGCCCCTGCCCTTTGCTCACCACAGGCACCTCCTTCACCAGGACCAAATGTGGGGTGAAACTCTTGAGCTCATGCTATCCAAGCATGTTGGGCTTGCTGTAAAGCAAATACATTTTGCTTTACACCAAGAGCAAGGCAGGAGCACACAACCTGAGGAACTGCAGCTTGGACAAAGCATGGCAACCCATTAACTTAAGCACTGTCGTCCCCACCCTTGGTTCTCCTCACAGCATTTGAAGATGGTTCTTCATCACCGGGACCTGGGGGTTTGCACAGAGGTTCAAAGCAGCCCATGCTTGTCCCTTTCTGCAATCCAAGGCCACATCCCTTCGTACGAGACATGAGCATAGACACAATGAGCCTGATGGCCTGGTATTCCTGAAAAGGAGCATCCTATTTCTGAAGCTTTCCCAGGAGGCTGGCATTAAACTGACAGGTATAAAATCTCACAGGAGTATCTGAGGAATCCAAAGGTCCTGCTCAGCTCTAATTGTGGAGAGGCAACGAGTGAGAAAGCCAGGCTGCATTGCCTGACAGCACCTACCCTTTCACAACTTGGGTTGAAGATGTATTTAATGGAACACATTTTGGTGCTGTTTGGGGTCACGGAGCAATTTCATACCCAGAAAGCAGATCATTAGATGAAGTCCTTCCAGGGAAATTCTGTTGTTGTNTTTTTTTTTTTTTTTGCAAAGAATCACTCAAACTTTGTTTCTGCTCCTGGGCAGCTGGAGAGCCAGGAGGGTCCCAGCAGCAGCCCAACCTCAGAGCAAACTACATGAGCCTGAAGCTCGTTCTGCACAAAGAATATGGACATTGTCTACTGCCAGCCCTGGGCAGCCATCTGGGGAACAGGCTGGCTCGCTCACAGCCTGCAGCAGCTGGGACCCAAGACCTCATGCCATGTGCCAGGCTGGGGCTTACTGGGGACGGCAGCTGGTGGGGCACAGCCCTCCTGCACGCCAGCTCCTTTCCCCTTTGCAGATATTGCAATAGCACAGAGAAGGGTTGCTGTTGTGCTCCCTCCTCTTTCACAGCAGAAGGGCTGGGACCAGGTATCACCAACCTAAGAGGTTGATATCAACCCACAAAATATGCCTTTCTCACACAGCCTCCCCACACCAGCCTTACACAGAGCTTGCAGGATGCCCACAAGCCCCTGAGCCACCTTTGGGCTTGTGAGGCAGCCACCAGACCTGCCCAAAGCCCCACTGGCAGCGTCCAACCCCAAGCCACCATCAAATCACAGATACCCCCAACAGCACTGGGTCAAGCCTCTTCAAGCCTCTCTCCTGCTGCAACGCTAAGGCTCAGATTCAGCCTCAAGGACAGCGCATACAGGGTCACTGTGCCAGGCTTGTGCCCATCGTTCTGAAAACTTTCTGCCCTAGATGCATGATTTACAGGCCTTCTAGCTGTTTCCTTGGCTCCCAGTGAGGGCAGGAGGCAGAGAAGTAAGCAAGGTGAAGCCACAGCAGAGCTCAGAGCCAAAGCAGTATCAGGATGCTCAAGGGCAGAAAACGCAGCTCTCTCCCCCAGGGCTCTGGGCCCTGTGGGAAAGCAGGGACAGATGAATGGCATCCCCAACTCCCACCAGAGGTGACACAACCCTTAGCACTGCTGGAACTGCCTTGCCAGCAACAAGCACAGCTATGCCACCAGCTTGGGAAATACCAAAAAAAAACCCCATACCACATGCATCGGCAGATGCAGCATCCTCCACAGCTCAAGCCACCTCCAGGCAATAAGGGCCCGCATACTCCTGTCCCTTCTCCAGCCCCAAAGCCCTAGCACAGCTGCCCCATGAGGGCAACCCAGCCCTCCCAACAGGACAATGCAAGCACCAGCTCTGCTTTCCATATTTTGGATGACAAGAGCATCTGGGCTGCCCAGCCATGAGGTCCACACAAACACACCAAGCCAGGGAATTTCTCCTGGCAATACACAATCCCCTGGAGCTCCCACACTCTGACCAACAGCTTCTAGTCAAGACTGTTTTCAGCTGGGTTGTTTTTGGTTTTTCACATATCTCCCCTCTGAAAAAGCCTGTAGTTGCTATGGAAATAGTCTCATCAGTATGGGTGGAGCGTAGCAATACCAGCCAAAACTCCCTGTGGCTCCCAGTTGACACCAGTGCCTAGGAACAGGCAGTGCTGGAGGTTATCGCACAGGGAATACCCTGAGCTTAAAGCAGCGCTTGGCACTGACTGGTGAGACAGACCCATCTGGGAGTCAAAAGCAAGAACCTGCAATCCACCAGGAATAAACTAGGGGGAAAAAAATAATAATCAAGTCATCCTCACACTGATGACAGAATAAGAGGGTTATAAACAGCAAAAAGCCAGTCTGCTCCAGCAATACCTTCACTGCAAGCAGACTCTGGCTTTCAGACGTGGGTAGCAGGAGCAGAATTGAGCTTTGTCACTGGCCCCACCACCAATTCAATGTACCCCTCCCAGGAGGCTTCTGCCCCCTTCTCTGTACGCCAACCTCCCTACCTCTGATATGAAGCTAATAACCAAGGAGGGTGCAAACAGCATCTATCAAGTGCTGTGACGAAGAAAGCTGGAGAGCAAAGAGTCTTTCCCATCTGACAGAGGCAAGTGTGTTGCTCTATTGCAATGTGCCCCAACGGGTCCCATTTCACCCCTCCCTGTGGCTGGGTTAGACCTGCGACTGCAGATCATTCTCATTCTACAAGCTTATTCCTTGCTGAAAACACTGGCAGGGACCTTGCAGGGGAAGGATATTTCCCTAGAGCTTGGAGCAAGGTCTCCAGGCATCTGAGACCAGCCAGGTTGGAAATACAACTTCTCCATGGGAGCAGACAGCAGGCCAGCAGTGCTCAGGGCACATGGTGATGCTACTGCCATGCTGGCAGAGGTAGCACATCTGTCATTAACCCTGTTTTTAGGGTATGTGCTAGGGATCCCTGTCTCAATCACCCCACCTGGCTGTGAAAGAGGGAGGTTGTGATGCTCTGCCAACAGCATGGACACCTCCTGCCTCTGGCCACACTGGGTAGCTGTATTCAAGCTGCTAGTGTCCATCGCCTTGCACCAGCTGCAGCCCGTGACAAAGAGCAGCTCCTCTAGTAATGACAGCAGAAATCTCTCCCAGCTGCAGGATGCAAACTACCACTACAGGACGCACCACTACCAAGGGCTGTTTCCTGCCTTTCCCAAATGGCAGTTTAACCCTGATGCACGCTGGTGCCACAGCAATAAGCTTCTGAGCTGTGTGGTGGACAGTCACATCACCAAAACCTTGTCAGCACTCATTGTAGACCACCACACATGAAAACCCTTTCATAGGATCACTGCATGTTTGGCAATGAGAAGGCTACAGATGTTGCTGCAAACATTTGTTTCCTGGAACAGGGATCTTCCTACTCTGATGCCACCAAGCTTCACCATCCTTCACCACCAGCCCTATGTAAAGCCACTGGGGAACAAGCCTAATTAAAGGTCTAAATAACAATTTGCATCATTGAACTGCAGGGGGGACATCTACCTCGGCAGTCATCCATATCTTCAGTTCGACCAGACCCTGAATGCTTTCCCAAAAGAGCACACTCGAGAGAGAAGGATGGGTTTGAGCCATTACTGAGCCATCCAGGCTTGGTCAGGGATGCTGCAAACAGGAGCCTGCACTCCAGCGACTGTCCATTTCCATCCAGATTTAACAAATTCAAGACCTAAAGCACGAAGTAGCAGCCAAAATGCTTCCCACTCCCACCTTTTTGTCTCATACCCAGGGAACACACAGTCTCTTTTGCTCCCCACTGCGAGAAATCTCATTGCACCAGCACACATTTTGCTCCACTGTTTTGGGGAGCTGTTTTTTTTTTCAAAGAAGCTGGGTGCAAAGCTGCCCACAAAGCAAAGGGTCTCTCTGCAAAAGCAACACAGATGCCTGAATTGGCCCTGGTCAGACCAGGGAGAGCAAACACAGGCTCAAGATCCCCATGGCTAAAAGGCAACCTTAGCAACAGACAGGCCATCCCATACCACAGAAAACAAAGGCACAGACCAAGAAAATAGCTTATCCCTCATCATACAGCAAACCTTCCAAGATGCCTTAAAATGCAAAACTCCCAACACCCATTTTTCACCATTTTTACACTAACCTGGGGATCCCCATCGAAAACTCAGCAGCAAAGACATTTTGGTGAGGCTGGGTCAACCCTGGGGATGCTGCTATGATGCAGATGTTGTTACCAGGCAGCAAAGCAGCCTTTCTAAGCTGGCTCCTGAGGAGGGCACTCAGATGGATGCCTGGCTTCACCCTGGTGGCACCCCGAGATGCCCAGCAGAGAGCCACCAGCTGTGCCCAGTGCCTACATAGCACCACAGCACCTCAGATACAAACTCCCCACAGCCAACACAGCGAATAAGATTACAACAAATGTAAACTAATGATACAGCTGTCAAGACAGATTAGACTGCACAGTGTAAAAAATTGCAGGGCTGTTTAGTCACAACAATATAAGATTAATTTATCAATACAGCTTATGTGGCACCGGAGAGATAACAAATTGAATAAGTGAATCTTTTCTACACCTTGCACAAGGAGGGAGTCTCAGACCCAATGGGCACAGAGGTCTGAATGCCAGTGAGGATCCACAGGCTGGGATCAACTCAACAGGGGTGGTTTCATAACAGCCCAGGGGAGTCTGCACTCCCATCACAGGTTTGGGAGACAGGTACACAGGCCACCCACACACTCAAAGGGGTGCCCAGCCTTCTGCAGTACCAGGCTGGAGCAGGATGCTGCTAAATCGAGATATCCAGAAGCTGTTGCTGTAGGCAGGAACTTCCCAGCCCACTTTTCCACAAACTCCTCCAAGTCCAGCATTAGAGAACTCAAGTTGTCTGTGTTGTCTCACCTTTAGGCTCTGTCCCAGTTACAGCGTATGCATGTTTCAGCACACAGCAATCAGAGGCAGCGATCCACTGTGCTAACACATGGAAAAATATGCAGAGCCACCTCCACCCTTTTGGGGGCTAAGCCCTGGCAGACACAAGCCTGAGAACATCTCTCAAAGGGTGTCCAAAAAGCAAGAATCCAACCAGCAGGTCCCTGGGAGAGGCTTCCCTATTCATCCCAGACCTTCTGCCCAAAGACTACATGTCCAGTGGGCTCATATCATTTCAGATCTCTCATACGTTGCCATCTGTGGGTTAAAAATATGCAAGTAAGTAAATAGCTGAAGCGCTAATGAGCCAGGGTTTCGATCTGTGAAGGTGAGAGCGCAGCGGCAGCCGCTGATATGAAGGAAGCGCCCGTTTCTATAAATATTGAAATCCGGTAATTATCATCATTAGAACTAGTTGTGATTTAGCCGTAGCTCAATCCCAACAAGTAAGAATGGCATTTATGTGCCACAATTAGAACAGCTAAAAATACCTCCCAAACTTTGCCTGGTGCAGCCCCATCCAACCGACCCTCAGCAGGCTCAGCCTTGAGCAGGGAGCAATGTAAAAGGGGGGAAGGAGAGGAGGGGCAATTGATGGATCATGGCAGGGTTGAAGAAGCTCTGTGTTCCCCCAGGGAGACCACAATATCACACAAGTCCACCCCATCTTGCAGGAACCCTTCCCAGCTCTGCTCCACAGCTTTCCCCCTAACTGTAGTTCAGCCCAGCTAACTCCTGTCCCACCACCATGCTGGTTCAACAGTACAAGGTAGCTGCTCCCTACACAAAGCCACATCCCTTCATACAAGCTACTTTTCCTGTACTGAAAGTTTCTTTGCATTGTATCAAAAGGCACAGAAGAGCTTTAAAAGGCAAGTGGAAAGGCCTGGCTCATCCAAGTCATTCCACTTGCAGCAGGGGCAATGGCACTGGTAGCCCCCAACTGATCAGAAAGAGCCATAGCTGATGGACACACATATCCTCAACTCATGGAAACACTACAGTTATACAAAGAGCCTTCACACACACAGCATCTCTTCCAGGTCTCAAACAAGTGCTAAAGGACTCCAAGAGCTCAGCAGGCCAGACACCTTTCATGGATGAACTTGCTGGAAGACCTCATCCTTCCTGACCTCTACAGACAGGGACTAATCCCTCACATAAAATCCTATGAGGGGCATCAAGATATCTTGTCCTACTTCTGCAAGGTGACCAGGGTTCCATGACCTCTCCCTAAGCCCTTTAAACATGCAGGTACTCAGCCATCCTCCCTTGGGGACATATCCACACACCAGCAGTTTCCCAGCCTTTTCCCTGACAATAAATAAATGCCTGAGGGATGCAGATAAATATTGCAGGAGGCAGCCACAACCACTTCTTGGCTTCCCACTCAAGCCCACAAGCCAGAAAAATCCCCCATCTACTGACCCAAATTGCCCAGGGCCATCTCCTTGGACTTGCTCCGAGACTCAAGATTTTCCCCAAGGAAACGTGTCCAGCTCCCCCAGTCAGGGATGTTCTTTCTGACAGTCACGGTGAATATTTTCCCCTGCTTATTCGATAATATCTGGAAAGGGCCGTGAAATGGGCAGCTTAGCGATTCTCCGCTGCGCGGGGGCGAAGGCACTGAGGTGCTCTCTGCCAGGTCCCAGCAACAGCCCAAATATTCATACTGGCCCCACGAGCCACCACCTGCTCCCTCCACAAAATGCCTCCAGCCCTGAGACTTTCTCAGCCCCCACTTCCCTCTAAGGGTAATCTGACCCCTCTGAAGGCTTTTTTCCTCCCCTTGTTTGCCTCCAAATTCTCTCCAGTTTGTCAATATTCCTGTGATACAGTGCCTCAAACCAAGGCCACATTCTTGGGGGTTTATAATTATTATTTTGAGGGGTTTCTGGCATTTTGGCTTTCTTTTTTTTGGGCTGCTCCCACAGCTTCCCCTCTCCCCAAACACAGACCATCGCTATTTGCTTAGGGCCCTAAGCCAGTTTTCAGTCCATTTGGCAGCATCATATCCAAGGCAAACTGAACTAATTTTAAGAGTAAGATTTGGCGAGACACTATATCAAATGCTTTGCTAAATCCAAATATATTAGGATTTCCACGTTCTGCTCAGCCACTAATTTTGCGATTCCATCAAAAAGAAAAAGCAATCAGGTTTGTCTGGCAAGATTTATTCTTTCTAAATCCCTGCTGTTATTGCTCATGCTTTCCTTATCCTCTAGTGCTTCACTTTCTTAATACTGCAGGACTGGAAGGGTTTGCTGGAAATTTATTTTTGCTATTTATATGGATTTTGAAAAATCTGCCTCCGCTCTCCTCCGCTGCCCCCTGCCTTCCCCACTGCTGTTAGCATCCATGTGCTGCCACTGTACACATCTCCTCCTCCCAAAGTCAGAACACAGCAGTATCTTAAGCCCAGTGTAAATACACAACTGGCCTCAGACACAAGATACAGAAGAAAAACTAATCCAAAAAAAAAAAAAAAGAAGGATGTTTGGTTGCAGGAAAAAGGTCTGGAGGAAACACCCAGCAGAGCACCACCAGTGTGAGCAGTTAATATTAATGCCTGAATGGGCCATCCCAGAGCATCACCTCACTTTTCTTGCAAGTCTTCTGGCAACCACCTTCCAGGCAGAACTAAGCCACAGATGACACCAGTCAATGCCTTTCCAGAGGACATGTGTGGGTTCATGGTGGGTCAGGGCCAGCACATCTACAAACCAAACCCTAAACCGCGGTGGTTGTTGAGGAGCTCCTCCAAGCAGAGAGATATCACGAAGCACTGCACTCCCCTGCCTTTGGCTGGTAACTAGCATCCCAGTTTCCCACTCACACCTTGGGCATTTGGGGCACCCAGAAAGCCACATTACAAAGGGCTTAGATATCCTGCAGCGTTTTCCTCCACAGGGATTAAAGCAGAAGTATCTAAAGCCCACGTGTGCACAGCATCTTTGCAGACAAAGGCATCCCAAAATGCTCCAGTGACTCCATCCTTGTTCTGACTGTGCATCTTCTGCTGTGTGCTCGACTGACCTTCATGGGAATGGGACAGAGCTCCTCCTGGGGTTTCAGGGCAATGCTCACTCCTGCTCACTAGGAAGAAAAAAACAACTCTGAGCATAATCAGCTTCTGCTCACTCAGATTGTGGACATAGCGAGGCAGAGTATTTTGCACAGGCAACACAGCTCATGGCAACTGAGCTGGTGCATTCAGGCTAGGCTTCCTACACTTCCCTTGAGTCAGATTTCTGTCAGATCCTTTGCTTCAGCTCCTACATGCTGTCCCAGCATCATCATAAGGGAGAAAACACAGCATGGTCATCCCAGCAAGCTCAGGGCTCAGAAACAGAGCACCGGCATCTGACAAGCTCAGGTGATGGTTCTCCATTACCAAAAGGGACCTCTGCTGCTACAGCTCCTTCAGTGCTTGCTGAAGACAGTTCAGAGAAGGGCACAGAGAAGCTAGGCTATGGCATGACCCCAAGCACTCAAGGGATAAACAGATATTTTCTGTGCTTTAGCTATTTTTACATCTCAGAAACATGTCCCAGGGGAGCAGCCCTCTCCAGGAGCCCTCCCAAGGGCTGGGATGCACCCAGCTGGCTGCAGCCCAGGGGCTGAAGATGACAACCCAGCCCTGTCCTGCTTCCAGCACAAGGATGACCTTCCCTGCAGGCAGCCAGGCAGAACATCCTCCACCAGCTCTTGCTGGCAAGCAAGTCCCAGGGGAGCTGTCAGGAGGGATTAACCCACCCCAGGGCAGCTGCCCTCCATCACCCATTATCCCTCCCAGTCTCACTGGGGCTCAGGATTTACAGCACAGACAGACCAAGGGGGCTGGCAGCAGAAAACTGATGGGTCCAGAGGATTTAGAGGGAAGGGCCAGTTCCTGGGGAGGTGGAGCAAAGCCGAGGGTGATTTATGGGGTCAGCAGCAATTTACACAGCAGGTAGCACCAAGGCAGCAAAGATTTACAGGGACCAGGGAGAAGTACTTTTTATGGGTGTTTATTAGGAAATTAACATCTCCTTCCTCTGACCACCGTGACCCAGGGAGGGGCACAGGAACAGATGGATTTGCAACAAGCCACCTCCTTGCTCTGGAGGTCAGGGACAGGCCAGCATCAGGAACCCTCCCTGTCCCAGAATGGCTGCAGCTGGCTTCTGCTTGGCCACAGCACACTCAGGGTCATTTCAGTGTGCCCCTGTCCTGCCACCACCCTGAGGCAGAAATCCAAGGCCAGGCTCAGTGGTCAGTCCCTTCAGGGAGGCTACAAATAGCAAACCCTCGGACATCTCCTCAGGCTGGAGGCCCTTCCTCCTGGCAAGCCCTACAGCCCCTCCCTGCCAAGGTCCAATCCAGCCCATCTGCTGGCAATGAGGCAGCATTTCTCCTGTTGCCAAGGCTCCTCATCACTGCTGGGATGGGCTGCCAGGCTGGCGACAGGCAGGGGTCACGGTCTGCCATCTCTCCATCCCCCAGTGGGGCAGGCGAGCCAGCTCTGGGGCCACCAGCAGACACACACGAGTCACATCACTCAGTCTCCTGTCCCATTTCCAGCTGCTTCTGGCACCCAGCAGGATCCAGCAGGGTCTGGGGTCAGCCCCACACGTGGAACCCTGAGCACTTCGGTTTCAACAAGCAGGTCTTTCCCCCCTCCCACCACATCATCTTCCCACTCCTGAACTGCAGCAGGGCTGGCGGGGGATGCAGATCTCGAGCACAGGGTACAAGTGCCAGGGGTGGCAGCATATTTGAGTCCCCAGCTGTCATAAGCCACCCGGGCTCAGACTAGCAGCATTCCTGAGCTGTCAAGTGGCAGGCTGGGCATGGAGACATGCAGGTGACGCCTGACCTCACTCACACTGCCAGGTATTTACCTCAGGGGTTGCGCATGAAGTAAAAGAAGGAATATATAGGAAAAGTTGTCCCAGCACTAAGGCTCTGCTTGCTACTCCACCATGTTCCAACATCCTCCCACTGGCACTCACCACACTGTGCAGGGCACTCAGGGAAGCATGACAGGCACCCCAAGATGATATGCTAACCCATGTCTTGTGTCTCCATTTACTCCCCCAAAAGACACCAGGTCTTGTTTGCAACACAAAAGGTGGAAAGGTCAGTCCTAGAAAATCCCAGAAGGGGATTCATGCAGACATTTCCCTTCAGCCTCACCCTCCAGACCATCCCCAGACACTCCATTTTGTACCGATTACCTGGAGATCGGTATGTTTAAGAAGTGCAATCCCTGCAGGAGACACCCAATTTCTCACAACATGGGCTGCTCAGTACAGGGGTGCACTAGGACCAGATGCCACTAGCAGAGGGAAAGAGGGGAAGGACCCAAAGCATTGACCACAGTCACCCACAGAAGCATCGAGCCCTACCTGGCCCGAACGTGGCATAAACATGGTGAAAATAAATTGATGAGCTGCCTGCACAAGCCAAGAAAAGTTTCTCTTTCAACCTGGAGAGACAAAACCACAGCTTTGCAGCACACATGGGTGTGCTCAGTCTCACTGAGCAATATCCCAACACATAAGAGCCCAGATAAGGTCTCATCACTTGCAGACAAGGTCTTGCTCCCAGCACAGCCCAACTCATCTCACACCTTCTCAGGCACATCTCGCCAGCAGAGAAACAGTCACACACCAACACCAGGGCAGCATCCCAAGCAAGCCAGCTCTCTTCTCCACATAAAACTTCTAGGGAGGCATGGTAGCATCATCCAACCCTCACAACATCTCTGAACAACAACCCATACATCTTCACCCAAACCACAGGCAGCAGCAACACTGTTGCCCCCTCTCCTCTCTCCCAAAGTTTGACTAAAGCTCAGGAGTATCTTTGCTTTTATAAATCTCTGCCTTTTAATGATGGCTTCAAGGCTCAGAGAAAAAAAGGCCCATTAAACTCACTGAATAAGTTAATGGGGCAGAGAGAATCCATTTCAAAGCCACCCCAGGCTATTTTCCTCTGGAGCTAAAGCCTGAATAAGCAAAAAGGAAAAATTAAAACTGTACAGTGCTTTGCCAATAAATAACCCCCAGTGTAATCCTCTATAAGGCAGGCCTCCATTTGCAGAGATAATAGGATGCAGATCAGTTGCAAACCACCTCGCCTTGCAGGGACCACCACCTTTTGATCACAATTAGCTGTGCCATGGCAGGAACCTCCATCTTCTGCCTGTCCCCTTCCACCTACCTGGGCAGGAGGGGGATGGCACATCCTGCAGAGGGTTACCCAAATCCAGCATCTGGCTCTACAGCTCCCCAAGACTCATGCTCTGAGCACACATCCCTGCTTCTCTACCTCCTTTTTCCAAGTCCTCCTGCCTGTTCATGCCCCATCACTCCTGTCTTCTCCCCCTCCTTCACCAACAGTGCAGTGGGTCCATCCCTCACCCATCAACCAGAGCCCAACACAGAGCTGCTCCTCCCCAAACACTTAAAAGACAACTGCATTTCCCAGAGAGGGGGAGAAAAGAATTAAATCCACGTTTGTAAATGTTGATCCCATTAGACGCAGTTTGTTTACTATTTAATATTTAAAGATGCTAATTAAGCCTCTGAATAAATAAATCTATGTTACCCAGGCCTTTTAGAAGGAAGGGATCCTTCCCCCGGGGCCAGGGCAGCCCAAAGTACACCGGGTGCTGGGCAGCCTGCCCAGCACTGGGCACAAGCCTGAGGATCCCACCACCATCCCTCCTGGTAGGGACAGCTTATCTGCAACATGAAGAAAAAACAGGTATAGCACAGGCTGGGGACATCCAGGATTTTGGCCATTAAGACCCCAAGGAGAATGCAGGCAGGGCAAGGCACACAGAGGATTTCCAGACAGGGTTGCTCGAAGCGGTGCCTCTTGGCTCCAAAATGGTATCTCAATTACAACCAAAGAGCCAAGGACTTGTGCTCACTAGGGTCAGAACACCAACCTACAAAATGCTGGGGGGACACCAGGTGCCAGGGGGACAAGCACCAACACACATCACCACAGCCCAACACCAAGCAGGCAGCCAGGGCTGCTCCATATACACACACACACACACACACACCCTTTCCTCCCAGCTGCCCCCCTGCCCAGAGCCAGGGCAGGTACCCCACACAGCTTCCTACCTGAGAGCATCCCAGCTTCACCTCCTCTTCCTAAAACCACTGCCGCAGCACCTTGCAAGGAACACTGCAACTGCCTGCTTCCTCACTCACAAATCCTAACATCCCTCAGTGCCCACACCTCAGCTCTCCCACCTGATTCCTCTTCAGCCTCATTAGGCTCTGCTCCTCCCAAATCCATTCCAGCTGCACCATGTACCTTGTCATTAACCCCTCAGGTGCCAGGCCCCACAGAGCTCTCTGTGAAGACTCCCTCCCTCCCCAGCCAGTGTCCATGCACAACATCAGAGCCCTCCCTGTGTGGCAATGTGCTCTCCAAGTTTTTCCTCCTCTTTCCCCCACCAGCTCCTCCTTGGGCTATAGTCATATCCATCAAAGCATCAGTTGCCAATAGGTTGCACCTGGAGATCGGGGTGGGGGGCTGGCAACACAGCCAAAACACTGCCTGGAGTGGGGACCTAAATATTTTGTTCCCATGAGAATATGGCTATAGGTCAATTATCTATAAATAGGGGACAGCCCAAGAGCCTTTTGAGCTCTCCTGTATGGCAGCAGGCTTAATGCCAGGATCTCCCCTCTTGTGAGGATGCTCGCTTAAGGTTCTGCTCCTCAAGGCTGAGAGATTCCTCGCCACAACAGGTTCGCATGACTAATAGCATGCTACTTTAAAATCTTAGCTAAGTAATATACAGGATTGATTGAACATATCTAGTCCTTTAGACATAAACGATTGACCAAGTCTGGAACTTGGATTGGATCCAGCCGCACCTAGACTCCTCTCTGACAAGTTTAGAAAGCAAGGGGGTCCTTTCTGAACCTCGTGACTCAATGGGAAGGTCTCCCTGACAGCTTGTCTGACCCTGTCCTCTATGCAGTAAATAATTGAGCGTACCTTGCCATCGAATCTTGTAAAACGCTGTTGCATTTACTACTAATTTTGTTAAATCACCATTTCATCTTAATAAATATTTCACTATTTCTCTCTTACGAGTAAAGTTAACCACTCTGCCCGCTGCATCCTGAGCTTGGAGTTTTGCTCCCAAGGACACCCTCAAGCATCTGCCCTCATCTGAAGTGAGGGGAACAGCACTTACCAAGGGAGCAGCAGGCTGCTGCCCTGACACTGACCCAGCTCATTGCTATTCTGCCTTCCCCAAAGCAGAGCCTGGCACAGACTGGCAGTACAGATACATAAGAGCCCATGGGAACCTCAAACGAGGAAATAGCCCCCAGTAACTCTCAGCCTCTCTGAGCTGGCATGAGGAGAGCCCCAGGAGGACAAAAATGCTCTCTGCAGGCTGGGGAGCCAAGAATACACAGCATCCTTGATCATATGTCCTACTGAACTTTGCTTGCTCCCCAGGCTGCTCAGAGGCAGCCACCAAATGACTCGATGGCTTTCAGCTCACTTTTCCTGGGATAGATTTTGGCTGGGAGAGCACAGGCAAGGCGGCAGGAGATGGCCAAAACTAGCACTCACATCACTGCCCAAGGAGCACTCAGCCACATCCTGGAGGTAAGACCTTTAGGGGACAAGTGAGATCTTTCCAGCCACACAAGTCACAGAACTCTCCAGAGGCAATCCCATCTGTACCAGGATGGACACGAGGGATGCCCAATCTGGCCTTGCCTATATGGGTTAGAAGCAGGCAGGAGGGCAGCTGTGGTCCAGGACAAGGACAGGCAGCCCAAGGGAGCATTTGCACAGCTGGATCACAGACCAGAGAGCCAGGAGTCCTGGATCCCAGCCCAGGTCACTGCACAGCATTTCCATGGAGAGCATGGGATGGGGGATGAGGCCAGAGCTGCTCCAGGAGCAGAAGGAAGGTCAGCAGCTGGAGGCACCCGGGCTCTCCCCCTCGTGGCTTCATGTCCTGGCAGGGTTGGGAATTGGAGCCTGGCATCGCTGCAGCTCAGTTGAGCATTCACGTTCCTAATTTATCCTGGCAAAACCCTGAGCATGCAGGGTCCTGAGCAGCAGTCAGATTCCCAGCATCTGTTTGAGCATTTCCATAATAATATTTCCTAGTGGGAACTGCCTGGGGAGTTCAGGGGGAGCTAGTTAAGGGATAGACTTCCACAACCCAGGAAGATGGGGACTTTACCATGCTCACATCTGCTGCTACCCACTTCTCAGTATCCCAGGGACACCATGGAGCAGCCAGCAAACACACCAGTGTCCTGTGCCCACCCCAGCACAACCAAGCCCAGCATAGAGCCATAGGAGGGCTGCAGGGAAGGGGCTACAGAGGGGATGGCATCTCCCTGCATCCTTCCCAGGGGCCCTGAGATCCCAAAGCCATTTAGTTGTCACTGTCACAAGCACCAGGGTCAAGGAGAAGAGCCCCAAGCCACCCATCTGTGCTATCATGCCACAGTCCCTTCGGAATGCTTCCTAGCCTCTCTCCCCCAATGCTGGGACTTTTATTTTTAATTAGAAGAGCAGCTTTCTTTTCCATTTAGACAGACCAAAGCTGGGAGAAGGGGAAGGTGGGGGTGGATGGCACATGCTGGAGGGGGGACCAAGATGGAGATGGTCACTAACAGACTCCATTATCTCCCACACCAGAGCATCGGGTGGCAGCTGGAAAAAAGCTGGCTGCACAGACAGTTCTGGCTTCTCCTTTGGCTCTTCAGCTGCTACATCACATAAAAACAAGCTAAAAATACAGCACATATTTTCCTTGTGATACTCTTCCAGGCAAGCTGGGGCCAGGTCTCACACAGAGGGGGACAGGGCAGGACCCCCAGCCCCATGGGGTCTAGAAACAAGGTGGTACATAGAAGATGGAGACACACAAGGACACATGCAGTAATAGGTGGTGGACGACTCCTGCTAGTGCCAGAGGTGGGTACTGACTCCAGTGCAGCTTTCCAAGGGGAACCCAGGGAGATTTTAATCTTTTCTCCAAATGAAGTGAAGCTCAGGCCATGAGCCCACAACTTTAAACCCATGTCCATCACCCACATCCCAATACACATTCCACCCAAACTTCACCCCGACATGATGCTGGGGACCCATTTGCTGTTGCATTGCGGGACCACTGGGTGTCACATGCTGGCAGTTTATGGCAAGGGAAATAACTAGCCCATCTTGGGCCCAGCTGCCAGGGAGAGTGAGATATCCCTCAGGAGCTGCACATGGAGGATGCTGCAGGGTCAAAACTGGCTTTCTACCACCACCAGCACTTTCCTCACCTCACACCAGGCTCTTCTAAGCCTTTCCCCCTTGGGAAAGGGCATGTGGTCTCTTTAGCCATGCAACCTCTATCTAATCCTTGCAGCAAAGGGTCAATCAAAGAAGCAAAGAGCATCAAAAGCACCCTGGAGGCATCCAGAAACAGCTCTCAGCCTGTGTCCTCTTGCATCTAAATCCAGGATTTCTCTGGGGACCTTTCACATGGATGTTGAATACAACAGGATGGATACAACAGCCTTGTTTATCCTCCCTCCATGGGGAGGGGCTCTCGACCTCTCCTTAAACCCTGTTCAGTGCTGGACTGAAGGGTCTCCATCCCCACTCTGCTTCTAGAGCCAGTTGCACTGCTGCTCTGTGCCTCAGTTTCCCCATCAGTAAAGAGGGCAGAGCAGTTAGGGGCTTCCTTGAAGATCACACACAGCCAGAAGCTGGTCACAAACAGCAGTGGACCACCCCAGTCAGGCACCTCTTCCCAACATGTCAAACAGCCCAGAAACACCTCCACACAGCACCCACTCCGGATGGGTCAACACCTTCCAAAAAGCCGCAAATCATCTCAATTCCCAGATGGGCTGGGGCTGCATCACTTTGTAGACACATTGTAAGAGCTATTGGTACATGGCGGGGCATTGACTGCATCCTCCCACAGCAGCACAAAGGGGAAGGCTTTGACCCAGCAGCCAGCCAGATCCCAGGGGACCGTGTGACACTGCGAGGTGCCCACCCGGGGACCACTACACCCAGCTTGGGGAGCAGGTGGAATCCCAGGAGGGCTACAGCAGCACGGACACCCCAGAGCAAGGCCTCCTCTCCCGCACTAATCCATCACCGTGACAGCAAGCAGGAGGCGACTTAACCCCGTCGCCTCAGCGGCCTCCCGCCGCCCCCGCACCCCGAGCTGCCCGTGATGCCACCGACCCGGACCGGCCTGTGGCTCCGTCCCGGTACTCGCCCGCGCAGCCGGGCTGTCTCACGCTGCCGCTTGCCCTCTAGCGGCACAGCCACCCTCAAACGCGGGGAAGAGAGGAGAGGATGAACCGGGGCTGAGCCGGACAGGGGATGCTCGGGGCTGAGCCGGGCTCCAGCTGCCCCAGCTGGGTTGGGGTCGGGGGTTGTGGCACATCCACGGAGCAACCTCTGTCCGGAGACACCTCATGATACTGGGAGATGAACGTTGCCCAGTGCAGCCATGGCACCCTGTGTTTTGTCCTGAGGGACCCTGAAGCATCATATGGGGCAACCGGGGCTGCTGCTGCTCCCCACCCTGTTTATGTGGGGCACAAACTGCCTACAGTACACAACCTCCATATACAAACTGCAGGCTCTGAACAAGAGACTCGCCCCGCAGCACTGTCTGGGAAGGGGGGTTGCTGTGCACCCCTTGATGCAGAGAGGAGAACAAGAGAATTTGGGGGAGACCAGAGCCTGCATACTGCTGACAAACACCTGCTTAGAAAGCACCTACACAACCTGCCAAAACCCTCCTACCGCAGGAAAGCCAAAGCTCAAAATTACTGCTATAGCACAGTGCCTGGCAAATAATACAGAATTACAAGCATTATTAATACCCACTTTCAGAAGCCTGGCAGGTTCAGGGGTTGGTTCACTCCCTGCTTGACTGAAGCCTCCCTGGGGATGCACCAAACAAACTCATGGGTAACACCTAGCACAGCCACTGCATTGATCAGGACAAGCCAGTGTACTGGGGTAGCACTGGGAAGCATCACTGAGCACAACCCACCTGCAGGTCTGCCCAAGGGTGAGCCTATGGGACATCCCATCACCTGTTTGGGCGTTCACAGAAAGCCACCAGCATTGCTGAATGGTCACAGGCCTTTGGGAGATGACAAGCAGCCTCATGAAGGCATCAGCCCCACAGGGGTGAGCTGATGGGGTAGAGCAGACACAGAGAGCTTTCCCTAACCAAGCTCTACAAAGGTCCCTAGCCAGAGGCAATAGACTTCCAAGCCTCCAAGGGCAGCAAGGTAGGTATTTCCTCAGTCTCTTCCCCTCCATCTCTGCTTGTCCCCTGCATGAAACACCTGTCCTAGACCTGAAGCATCCCCATCTCTCCTCTTCAAGCCCAGGGAGACAAGCCGGTAGAGCTGACCTAGACCTCCTCAAACCTTGCAGGAGATGAGCGTTGGGGAGACATCCCACGCACCCTGAAACATTCCAGGTCAACAGCTCTGCCTGTTCAGGCAGCAGCCCAGGCCCTGTTCAACTCAGAAAAACCCTGGAAAGTCCTGGCTGGCACCAAAATTTTCTCCTCCCTGGAGAAATACATGATATTTATATCTGGTGCAAATACTCTGGAGAAATACTGGGTATATTAATATCTGGCCATCAGCAGAGTCAGACAATGCAGACATGGCTGGGGAAAACCTTGGGACCCCAGTGAGATCAGGCACCAGAGGCACAGAGACATTAGCAGACTCTGTCATGGAAAGGCAGGTGACTCAACCCAGCAGGAATCCAATGTCCCAGACAAACCAGGACTGTAACCCTCAGGTGCCTGACATCCTCTGCTCAGTGTTCACTCAGCCACCACTGGGAAATCAGAGCTGAGACCTGGCCCTGATAGCCAGCTCCTCCAAAAGCCACCTTTTATAGTGCATCTATCCCAGATCCTTTCACTCTGCCCCTACAAGTCATCCGGAGGGCTGCAAAATAACTGGAAGTCCCAGACTTCATTTGTGCCAAGGAAGTGCTTCCCTCTAGGACTGGTCAGCAAGTAGGGAGAAAGGCCATAAGAGTAGGGCAAGGAGCCAGCAGCCAGCCCAAAGGATGCACCCAGGCTTGGGTGCCCCTAGTGCAAATTTAGCTACTCTGGGGCACTAGGCAGCACCCACCATGGATCTCATCCCCTAATGCAAGGGGGATGATGCAGGGACAGTCAAGACCATAGCACTCCCAGCTTAAGGCAACTCTAAGAGCTTCAAGACCATATCTCAGCCCACCTTGTTGTCCTAGACATCAATGTCTCATGCTGCATCCATCTCACCCATCCTAACATCCTTCGGTTCAGCCATTCTGCGTAAATAAGAGCCCTGCTAAACAACACTGGATTAAATTAAGGACCTTTTGAATGGTCTCTGCAGCAGTCAAAGCCTCTGGGACCAGGAGATAAGAGGTATGGCACGGTGGGAGGCTTTGAGAATTCAGAGCCCTTAGTCTCTGGAGAGCAGCAGCACCACTGGACATGCTGTGGCTGATTCACAGAGGGGAGAAAAGTTTGTGCCGTATTGTCAGAAGCAGAGCAAGCACCAATTTGAGCATCACAGGAGCCCCTTTCAGGGCTGTTTGGGCCACCAAAACAAGTTCTGCTCCATCTAGTCCTTCCAGAAAGAGGTCTTGCCCTTTCTTTCTTCCCTCCTTCACAGATGCAGGCACATACGGGCATTACCCATGCCTTGCCTCTCCTGGCACCGGCAACAAAGGGGTGCTGCTGCTCCATGCACCCCCTCACTCTCCCCCAGTGCCACGTGCTCCCAGCTCCCGCGCAGCAAGTGGAGGCTGTGCTGCCGCTCACCCCCCATGACGCCCTGCTCTGACGTGGTTCTCCCACCCCCAGCCAGGCCCACGAGATGAAGCGGATGCTGCCGTGGGCTGGTGGGACAGCCCAGCAGAAAAGGATGGGGCTCCTCTTGTTCATGAGATGGAAAGATGCTTCCCCTTGGCCCTGTGAAACCCCAAAATCCAGCATCCTCAGCACTCCATGATGATCCCCACATCCTCTTGAGTTGCTCTGAATTCACTTCACCTGAATGAAGGCAGCTACACACCACAAAAATAAACCCTGCAAATCCACCTGTTGGGGTGTTTTATCACAAGAAACCCCATTCTCCCCTGGTGAGGTTGGGTAAGGGAGTAAGGTTTTAAATACCAGGGATGTCTCTCTATCCCAAGGGAGCCCAGGGGTGACAAACGCAGGCCACCGCCGCCTGCCTGGCAGCATCTCTGCAGTGCCATAGCAACAGCTGAGAAATAGGGAGGCCCAGATGGCAAACTCCTCCGTCCGTCCTTCCCCACGCGCCGTGCCGGCGCACACAGGCACAGCCCACGCTGCCAGAAGGGTAACTCCCCGGCCCACCCCCAGTATGCAATGCCCGCCGTCACCCCCGACACACGGTGGCACAGGTGAACCCAGCCACTCCACGTGCCATCCAGACCCCTGTGGTGTCACGGATGGGGACCCATTGTGGCAAACGCCCCCGCTGCTCAGGGCAGAAGGGATTCTGTGCCACAGGACACCCAGGATCGAAGCTCTCCCTGCACATCTGGTCTTTTTAAGGAGGTCTTGCAAAGGATGGAGTCCCACACTGCTGGGTTAGGGGAAACCTGAGCATCCCCACAAGTCACACCTGGCTGGGGACAGAGCAAAGGCCACCCAGGTGCACAAGGAAAAGCAATCGTATGAACATACCCTGTCTCCATGGTCATCTCCCCAAATCAGGAAGGGAGAAATCCAGCAGCACAACTCCAAACTTGGAGCCATCTCAGCTGGGGTCCAAGCTGGCTCCTCAGCTAGGCAGGACCCTTGGCAGCTCTCACAGGGATGTCTGTGTGCACAGCCACATCCCCAGGGGCAAGATCTGAAACTGGACACATTTCTGGGCAGGCTGGGAAAGGGTAGAGGGACAACAGCCAACCCAACCTCCTCCTCCATTCTCTGGGTAAAAGCCTCCTGCCCTTTCCCTGCTTCACCACTAACCTGGCACCACCTGGATTTCCACAAAGATTGTGTGCCACCATCCGTCAGCCACATCCCCAGGGGCAAGAGACACCCAGCCCTGACTGCGGCTGCTCTGCTGTCTGTGAAAAAAGGAGGGATGAATGGGAAACCAGAAGCAGCTGCAAACAGAGCAAAGGCCATTCATTTGAGGGGTGCAATGGGAGACTCGATGATGAGGTACCACACTGCAAGCACCCACAGGATGTGTCTCCTATCCTTCTTCTCTTGCCCTTGCCTTGGGGGTGTGTGTGGTGTCTCTTCAGCCACTGAGGTGCAAAATAACCTCAAGTTCCTGATGACTTGTGCTGGGGGTCCTGCTGGGGTGGGGGTGGCATAGAGGAGCCTCTGCCCTGGCTTAGGTTGACATAAGATGGACACCAAATCAGCTCACACAGCTTGCTTTCTCCAGCTCTCCAAATGGGTCCCGACAGCCTTTTGTCAGCACCACCCAAGCTCAGATGGCCAAGCTGAGCTTGTCTTTTCGACATGAATAAGGCCCTGCTCGGCCCCAGGGTGGTTTCACCACCTCGTATCCCATCACCATTGCACCAGCAGCAGGAAGGAGGAGAGACCACCACTTTCCCCAGGGAGTACCCAGCTGGAGCATTGCATCCCCTGCCCATGGGGACAGGGCTAAGCCTCCTCTATTCACCTCCCAGCCCAGTGGGCAAAGGTGACTGTGTGCCCACATACAAGGCTGCCTTCAAGAAGCCAAGCCCCCGCTGAGCATGGCAGGCAGGGGGAAGGGCCATTTGGCACCCAGCTGAATCAGACCCACGTGCCAGGAGTGATTCAGTGATGACCAGGCTGGGCTTCAATGCACCCCTAGCCCCAGCACCCAAGATGGAAGGGCTGGCAAGGAGAGGCCTGAGATCAAGCCGGGAGGGTGCAGGACCCAATGCCTCCCACACAAGACCATGAGCACAAGTTCATCCCTGGCTCCCAGCAGTGTCTGTTTTGCCAAGAAGCAACCTCACCACCCAGAGCATCCCTCTGCTCCCAATAAGCATCCTCTAGAAAACACTGCTGCCTTCCCAGGAAGCACAGATCCCTGGGGAAAGTTTCCACTCATACTCAGTCTCAGCTCCTCACAGCGTTTTGGGATTCACCCCAATGCTTCGCCTCGGCTCCCAAATCCAGGGGGGGAGGTGTGGGGCTGGCATTGAGGCAGGGGGTGAGGGAACATGCTTTGCTCAGTGTGGAGCAGAGATTCATACAACATCCAGCAAAAAATTTTACTGGCAGCTTCTCCTCCTTCCCCAACTTAAGAGAAGATCCTCTCAAAAAAAAAAAAAAAGAAAAGAAAAGAAAAAAAATACCCAGCATCTCTGTTTCTAGAGTTGAATCTTTTTCCCCTCCTCTCCTTGTTAAGGGCTGCTTATCAGCATTTTTCAATTTCAAAGCAGTAAAGACATTTTCTGGGCACAAAGGACACACGTAATACTACCTCTCACAGCAGTTCAGATGCATGTGTGCATCTGACAATGCACGCTCCGCTTACGCTGGCGGCTTCCAAACCCTTTGCAGCCTTCCCTGCTGCTCCCCACCCCTCAAAGGGTTAAAACCAAACCACAACAAACAGCAAGCA
>VXBJ01002186.1:244574-363269 GCA_013400055.1 Nycticryphes semicollaris | reverse complement strand
AAAAAAAAAAAAAACCTGAAAGAGGAAGACTGAAGTGTTGAAAAGGCTGAGCTCAGAGCGCCGAAATGGCATCAGGAGAGCAGTGAGTGCGAGCTGAACAGCAGAGCGAATTAAGATGCATGGTGCATTTTTGGCAAGCACAAACCCAAGCAGATCAGAGCTCTGCTTAATTTGCTCTGCTTTTTTTACAGCGCTTTTCTGCATGCCCTCTCCCTCTCTCCCCCCCACCCCAACCCAGTAGTTTCATGTCTCTGCTCTTCTGCACAGGGACACAGTGATAAAGGGACGGTGCTGCAGGCAGGAGCACGGGTGTAGGGAGGAATTACAGGTGTAGGACTCCAGATATTTCAAGGGTCTGCATCTGCCAGGCACAGGGCTTTGCACTAGAGAGAGTGCAGGGGCTGAACCAACACCTCCTGGCTCTGCTACACACCCCGAACCATACTGGTCCAGAAGAGGCAAAAGGATTAGCAAGTAAAAAAAAAAAAAAAGGGTGGGGGGGAAGGGGGCAGAAAAGGAGGAGGGAAAGAAAAAGCAGCTGCAGTGAAAATTTGCAAGTGCAATTCTTACACCCATACCCCTCAGTGCTCAAAGCAGGACTCACCCTTGGGTAATACCCTTGGGTAATTCACAGCTGCATCGCAGGCCCTGGGAACAGCAGTGATGTACAAGGGGCTGCATCTACCAGGGGCATCCATCCTGCTCCCATGAGGGCCTCTGGGGTGTCAAGCAGCTTTGTCAGGGCTCCCCAGGGGAAGTGGGGGTATTCATCTGGTGAATAAATACCAAAGTGGGAGGGCTGGTTTCTCCCTGAGCCCCACCTGCTCACAAAACCCTAAAGTGAAACACCTGGATGTGGAGATGTCACTGAAGTCCCTTGCACTGCAAGGAAGAGGAGCGTGAGTTGGGGGGAGTTGGTAGGTCCCTACCCCCGTGAGAACCAGCTCTCCTGTAGAGAGACTGTAGCTGGAAAAGCACTAGAGGGGAAAATGCTCAGGTAGTTTTTGCTCCCTGCCTCAGTTTCCCCACCCGTGTTAGAGACATGCTATTCTAGTGGCTCAGTACTGTGACCGGACTGGAGGAGACACTGAAAGAGGATGCCATGTCATGTGTCCCAGGTCTTGGGGAACATTGGGCACCCCATGATGCCCAGCCTGCACATGGGTTCAACCCTCAGCAGCACAGGGGACACTACCCACAAAACCAGTGCCTGGGGAAAAGCCAGGGCTTCCTTTATACTGGATCTGGTGCAAGGTCACAGCTTTCTCATGGCACTTGACATCAATCACACCATAATGTGTGAAAACAGTGTGAGGTCATCAGTCTGCCCTGGTATGTCACTGCAGGGCTGGTCACAGGATAGGGACATATTCAGGGGGCACACACCCACCTTGGGGACCCACTGCAGTCCCACAGTATGGCAAGGCTCTCCTCCAGGCAGATCAGTGTCAGGATGCGGGGGAAGCCACTGTCACCTGGAGGTGCTGAGGTGGCACTGCTTGGCTGCATGCATGGGAACCCTGAACCCTCCTTGCCTACCTGGGTGGCAGCATACCCTGTGTCCCTCTGTCCCCCAAGGTGGCCTGGAGCAGAGTACAAGTATTAACAAGGCACAAACCCACCCAGAGGCTTTTGGGTCCTCCTCTGCAACCCAAGGCTTTGCAACCTCCTTGCAAAGATGAGGTTTAACCCACAGAAAGCTGGGGAGAAACCCAGGTCAGTTGTCTCAGGTGTGTGGACTGGGGGGGAGGGGAGGGAAAGGGGGCGCGGGAGCCCATCCACCCCCACAACACGCACACCCCATTCTGCTACCCGGTGCCAGGTGGGCCCTGTGTCCGCAGCTGATGAGGAGGTTTTGTGCCAAGCCACGGCTTCCTCTGCCGCTAATAGATAAAGCCGCTGCTTGCACAGGAAACGTGGCCGGGCAAGGCAGGGGAATGGGAGGAGCGGGAGCATCCAGCTGGGTGCCCGGAGGGCAGGCGGAAGGTAGGCAGGAAAAGAAAGAAACCAGGGGGCTGTTCATCCTCCCCATTGCAGGCTGCCAGGGGGAACTGGTGAGTTCGCTGGCAGAAGAGACTGTAGCAACAGCAAAGTCCCTGCCACAGAGAGCAGAAGGGCCACCAGCCTTCACCCAGCACCAGAGCCAGGCAGCCCCTGGTCCTGCTTCCCCTGCTTGAACCCATCACCCCTCATGGGTCCACAAACAGATGGGAGATGATGCACAGCAAGGGCAGCGCTATGTCTTGCACACCCAGACCCAAAAGAGGACGGGAGTATTTTGGAGCTGCCAGTGGTGGGAACACACCATCCTTGCTTCCATCCCTGCCTTCATCCCTCACTCCTGTCCCTGTAGAAGAGGGAGGCAGGAACAGGGCATGAGTGATGGGGCTGTCAGAGCACAGAGATGGTATCTCGAGCAGAGGCCTTGCTGTTATTGCTCTGAAGGATGCTGGCAAATTGCTCTTTCAAGAAGCATCTCCATGAAGGATGAAATCAGTGTCTCCTGTGAGAGCTCTGCCCCACAGAGGCTCAGGGGCTGCATTCTCTCTGGCCTGTGAGGGCCTCCAGAAATTCCATGGGATGCACTCAGATGAGATTAGACCCCAGTTCCTTTGCAGAGAGATCCCCATCTCTCCCACCCCGGCTGCCCTCTGCATAGGTACATAGGTTGCTACGAAAACACCCAGCCCAGAAGAAAGAGGGGGGCTAGGAGGTGCCTGGGGGGATTCTGGCTACAGACAGAGGTGGAAGCATCTGTTTCATGTGCACTTCTGCTCTTCCCACCTACATGATTGCCTTTAGCATCATGCTCTCAGGCTGGCCATCCCCTGGGGACAATCTTTCCTCCTGCCACCCTGCTTCCCAGATGAAGGCTCCCCAATGCGCCACATGCCTCCTGGGGCCAGCAAACACCACAGCCCTTTAGGGCATGATCAGAAAGAGATCCATGGTCCGATATCTGCTCAGTCATCACAAGCTCCGACATCCACTCCTGCTTCTGATCTCCGTATCGATCCGGCAGGCCCGCGCTGAGGCATGCACCGCCCCGCTCCCTATTACCAGAACAGCACTCGCCACTCACTGAAAATGATGAACTGACATTTTTCTAGCCCCCTTCTCGTCCAGAAGGATCTGCGAATCTGCCTGCAGCAGGACCACTTTGCACTACTCTGAAATGCAGCCAGCCCTGGGGTGGGCAGAGCTGCTGTTTGGCAGCACACAGCGATGCTGGGCAGCAGCATGGGGTGCGAGCTCTGATGGGAGAGAGAGGCAGGGAGAAGGGTATCATCTCCTGTGCTGGGAATCTGGCTGCAGCTTCATGCCCCCGCTTTGCAGAGAGACCCCCAGAAATTTTGGAAGTGTCAGTTTGGAGAGGGTCCAGCTTGCAGGGTGGATGCCCAGGAGGTGCTGCCAGCTCTTGGCCAGGGGGTTAAGAGTGGTGTAGGGGACACAGCATCCCCCACGGCATCACTGGCATGGGCTGCAGGAGGATAACATCAGCCCCTGCAGAGCCAAGAGGTGTTTGCTCCTCACCTGAGCTCTGCAGGCACATGGGCATCAAAAGTGTTGCTGCCTGAAGCGGAGCTTCTCATTCCCACCATTTTGGGCAGAGCATGGAAGCAGCTTTTGATCTGATGTCCATGTCTCTTCTCCAGTGTTTGGCAGGAGCCCCTGTGCAGCAGGAAAGGTTTCATCCTGCACACGGGTCAACCTGGCCCCTGGAACATGCAGGGAGAGGGGAAGGGGGAGGCGCAGAGGGCAATCACGTGGGGGCAGCAACAGCCATGTGATGAAGGGTGAAGGTCTCAGCTCAGGGAGGTGTCTGGATGGCAACCAGTGGTAGGAGACTCCAACCTTGAGTTTTGTTTCCTGATGTTGTGGACATGTGGGGGCAAGGGCAGGATGAAGCCACTCCAGCCAATGTCGTGTTCATAAACTCCACAAGGCTGTTAGAAAAATTTAGGGAAAATCACTTAACTAGGAACCATTTGGTAAATAAACAGGAGCAAAAATTTCAGGAGAAAACATATTCATGTGAGGTCTAAAGAGACAGCCCTGTCATGAAGAGAACAAATATTGCTGTGCTTGCATTCATCGCTAGAACCTAAACTGGTCTCCCACCTAGGCAGCTCCTGAATTAATGTGTCTAGCCAGGGAAAAGGTCTGGTCATGGCTGTAATGTCCAAAAGATGGTCCAGGGAGGATGTCTGCAATGGTCAAAAAAAAAAAAGAAAGATGACTGAAACAGGGGTCTTGGAAAGCCCAAGGAATAAGGAGGAGAATAATGCGGAGTAGACGATAGCCACAGTCAAGAAATCAAGGCAGTGCTTTGATCTGCCAGAGATGCTCTTCGCAGAGCTGGTCCACATCTCATGGAGGGAAGAGGAGCAATTCTGAGCCTGGTGGGGAAGCTCTAGCAGGGCCTGAGGGCGGCTGTTGGGAGAGGAGCTGGGGAGGGGGCTGCAAAGTCCCAGGATACACTCCAGACGGCTGTGCTCCAGGCAGATAACGGGAATTACAGTCTCAGCATTGTTCCTCTGATGCCCTGCCATCTGCACGCCTCTTGGGGCATTTTAGGTGCTCAGAGCCACTCAGTTGTGGGCATAAGTTAGGAAATTCCCGATGTGAGCACTGTGGCCATGCAGTCATGGACACAACCTTTGTCAGGAAAAAGAAGCAGAGGTCTCTGTTGTGTTCCCCACCCCCCGGGGATTTCCTCAAACCAAGCCTGTCTCTATGTTCCAAACTCAGTCTCTGAATGTGCAAGTGGAGCATGTGGGACTACAAGGGGGTCAGAGAGAGCCAGGGATATCCCACAATGCAGGACCTTGGTGTAAGAAAAATTACCGTAGATTTTTAAAACACTCAAAATGATTGAAAAAAAAAAAAGAAAACCCACCCCAAACTTTAATCTTTCAAGCACACTTTTAAGAACAAAAAGAAGGGCTATGTCTGTGCCATGCCTTGTTTTCTTGCATTGCAGTCCACCATCAGAGCATCCCTGTCCTCCAGCCGGGCACCTGCACCAGCAGCAGTATCCCTCCCACACCACTGTGTGGTCCACAGAGACTCAGGATGCTGCTGAGATGCTGGAAAGGAAATGGTGCAAAAGGAATAGTGGCCGTGACACATGCCTCATCAGAGAGGTAACAACGCTCATCTCAGGCCCCTACCAAGCCTCCAGGTTAAATCACAGCTCACTGGAGAATCAATTCCTCCTTGCCCAGAGCTGTTCCCTGCACATGTGCACAGAAACATGCTCCACAAGCCCCCACTATCCTTGTGAGGAATTTAAATTGCTTTAGAAAAAGCTCCCCAGCCTGTTTATTCCTCAAAATATTTCCCTAATTTTCCTTCCTAGGGGGCTCTGTTGACTTTGCAGAGAGGTGGAGCAGGGTTAAGCAGGGAAGAAACTCATACAACAAACTTTGTAAATGATTTACCAAAATCTTTTTGTAGGGTGCTGCTCTCCCAAATAAATCTGGTGAAGTTGCTATAATCTACAGCAGTATGTTGGAGCTCTAATGTAGAAAGGACATACAGCCCCATCTCAGCATCATGAGCATCATCATCATGCTTCCCAAGTGTCAGGGGGATGAGGGACTCGCAGCCCCCAGAGTCAGCTGAGGAAATGGCTGTGGCCTGAAAAAGACATAATCTCAAAAATCTCTGCTACCTCCCTCTTCCCAAGGATGAGTTGAATCAACAGCTGCTTGAAATGTTTTCCTGGTCCATCAGGGAAATCATGAAACCCTGATTTACTAAAGGCATTTCCCCATCCTATGATGGGTGCAAGTGAGAGCTCATCCCGCTCTCAACCCATCATGCAAGGAAAAGTGACCGTGCCAAACCCAAGGGGACCACAATCCACAAAGCCTGGCTTAGCCTGGAGCCCTGGGCTGAGAAAGCAGGAACCCAAAACTCTCTGACCCAGCCACCTCATCCCACTCTGGAGAAGAGCAAGCAAACACAGGATGCTCCCCCTTGGTGGCTGATGGCATCTGTGTTTTCCTACTTTGACACCTCTCTGGCATCTCCTGAAAGCTGGAGTTCCCAGAGCATAAGGTGACAGGTTGACAGCAGCCCCGGTAGCAGGGCTGTGCCTCTGAGCCCTCCTCTCCAGGCACTGCCATGCTTGTTTCTCAACATAGGTTTTGCAGAGTCGTTAACAATCCCACTAATGTGCAGCATCTAATCTCTCCCCGCCCAGGGATGGCAGCAGCTGGGGCTCAATGGCATAATTGTGTTTTGATCCCTTGTGCCAGACTTCCTAGACACACGCTGGGAGTTGATACCACCTTACAGGAGGGGGCCTTGCTATAGGAAACAGCCACCATGAGCTCTGCACATCTGGGGAGCAAGGAGCGGGGGGCGGTTGGAAGGGGGCTCTGGTTTGTCTTTGCAGTGGTCCTTCACCATTCACACAGGGCTAAGCTAACAGGGGTTGACCTGGCAGACTCCAGGGAGATATGGATGTGCTGGTGGGGATGGAGGGGTTTGGTCCACCCCTCTAACACTGCCCTCAGCCTCCGTGAGCTGCAAGGGGAACTGAAGGCAGGAGCCTGGTGTGTGAGCTGTGGCGAATGTCCTGCCAAAGTGTCTGCAATAAACAAATCAATAATTAAGGGAGGATGTACATTAGCCTTTGAACACACTCCAGGTAGAGCTTATTTTAGCCTTTCCAAGGAAAGCGTGTGGGGTGAGCAAAGGTGTGGGGGGTTGCTGCAAAGGGCCACAGGGCTGCAGAAGGATGAGGTCTGGTTTAGAAATGAATATGGAGGATCAGAAGAAGGAAGGTGAGATTTATGAGGCAGGAAAGTTACAGCACGAGGGACGTGTCTAGGAAGAAGCTAGCTGGGGTACCCGTTGGTGGGCTAAGGAGAAGAGGGATGTGGGCATTTGCAGGGGCTGGAGGTGATGCACATGAGCATGCCTGCAAGCATGGTGGGAGAAAAGTCCACATGCTGGAGCTGGGAAGTGGGGATGTGACATGAGAGGCCATCGTGGAGGAGCTGTGTGGAGACAGCATGTCAGCAATGCCCCAGTCCCCTACCCCTCCTCACACCTGCCAGGTGAAATCCCACCACAAGGTTTTCTGCTCCTCCCAACAACATTAATGGTCAGGGCCTGCTCTAGCTCCTGGTGGGTTGGCTAATGGCCACTGGCCAGGGGCTGGACGTTGGAGCAAAGTGCTCATCTCAGCATCAGCATTTACACACCAACTCAGTATCAGCAAAGCAAGATTGTGCATCATAGCTCCATTCAGATCTTTTGCCCCACCAGGTGAACAAAGGATCTAGATGCCTTCACATACAACAGCTGAGAGGTCTTCTTCTCCCTGAACATGCAGCAGTTTTTCTTGTCTACTCCTGCCTGACTCCTTCTCTGGCCATGTCCCTTGCTAAAGACCACTGTTTTCCCAAAAGCAGCCCTACCAACCTCCTAATTACCTGTCCAGAGCTCAGGGTGCCAAATAACTTGCAGCTCTGTGCAGCCACCTTCAGACCTACAGTCCAAGAGAGCATCACACAGTGGGAAATGATCTCTCAGGTAATTTTTGTTGGTGACAGGCACTAGTTGGTCAACCTCCCAGGTCCTGATGCTCATCTGGGGGACACCCACCAGGGTAGTAAGGCAGAGGAGGACACCAGCAAGTGCTGAAGTTCTCTGGGCAGCAGTGTCATATACAGCATTCTCCACATTGGTGCCCATCTCATCTCTGATTTGCCATTTTTAATACTGAGCCCAAAGAAATTAATAAAAGCCAAAGCCCAAGATCTCGTAACCCAGATAAATCTTTGATCTACTAACCCAGGTAAGCCCCCCACATCTTTTAGCCCATTGCTGAGCAATTCTCAGCACCGAGCAATTTCCTCTGCCACCCCACCAGCCTGAGAAGAGGTTCTCCCCATCCTTACAGAGAAAGATCTGGCTGATGTGATTTATGCCTGCTGCATATCCGAGCTGGCTTTGCCACAAGCCTCTGCATTTGGGCTAGTGCTGGAAACCACACAGGAGCATCAGCTAATGTGAAACACAACCCACCTTCTCAGCGGGATGGAGTCCCCAGAGCCCATCTTCCCACTCCCCTCCCCTCCCTGGGCTCAGCTTCTTCTCCCCCTGCCAGGCAAGGCTGTGGTTTGTGATAGCCAAACGCATCAAGAGCCGACAGCGCAGCAGCGTTAACAAGAGCCCTGCTCCTCCTGGGGAGCTGGGAAAGCTCTGGGAGGGCCCTGGGGAAGGATGGAGACAGACTTCTGTCAGCCAGAGGTCCTGAGCCACCTACTGCAGAGCTTCCAGGGGAGCCTGAGTCGGTCCAAAATCTCAGGCATTGGAGAGTTTTAAACCAGCAAAGAGCTTCCACTATGAAGAGCTATCAGTGAAACACTTGTGATGCAGTTCAGCTGAGTAAAATAAATAAAAGTGACTAATGACTCTGATTAAATATTAAAGGATTGCTTTATTTTTGCAAATACACAGAACGTTGCACACAGCTGAAATCTGAGATGGCCCCTACAGCTGAAATGACCAAAGATAGCTAAAATCACACCAGGTTTTATCTTGTGCTGTAACAAGGAGCATCTGGGGAAGGACCTCCACTTCCCACCAAGACAAAGGTGATTCCAGCAACCATGTCAATCAGCTCAATTTGCTCATGTGCAAATTATCCAAACGGAGCTTCTACAACCAAGGCAGACAACTGAGCCTCCAAACCATGCTGTGCCAGTCTGACCTGTCTGTGTGTATAGACACTGCTGCACTGAGCAGGCAGAGTCAGTAGCAGCTGCTTCATCATGCTACAGGTTTCCCCGCACTCCTTTGCCTCCCTCGGTGATATGCTAGAGCCATCAAACGAAGTTAAGATAAATATTTCCTCCTACTGCTTATCAGTGCTGGCTGGAGGGGAGTTTCTTCTCTCACTGGTCCCACTGCAAGCCCACACCATTCCACTGGCCCCAGCAGTCCATCCCCATTCATTCCTCTTGGGGCATTTCTCCCCATGTCCTTCTGGAGGTCCCCCAGGCACTTCCAGTACTATTTGTCTCCTCACCTGCAATGCGAAGGGTTGCTGTGGTTTTGGTGGGCAAGAAGATCTGCTGGAGAGGTTGTAGCAGGCTGTGTTGGAGGCCTAGCAGCTCTGAGTGCTCTGGACCCAGATCCACCACTCCAAACCTGCAAGGAGAGCAGGAGAAACACACCAAGATGTACCACCTGGAGCAGCCTTGCTGAGGACCCAGAGGGATGCAGTGCTAAACCAGAGGCAAACAAGGGATTGTATGGCCCAAATTCCAAGTCCTGGATGTAGGAGCCCCGGGCTGAGCAGCCAGCACACCTCCATACGGTAGATACATGTGAAAAGCGTGTGGTCATCTTACAGGCGGTTTGCACTAGGAAGAAGAGACACATTTTTTTATAAAATAATTCCTTTGACACTGTCCAGTTGTTTGATCCATCCCCAGAAGTCCACTGGAGAGAGCCATCCCGACCCTAAACACCACTTCCTTCTGAGTTACTGCAACTGGGAGGGAACATCTTGGTGCTAATTTTATTTACTTGGTAAGGAGGAGTCCAAGAGGCACTGCAGCATCATATGTGCACCTGCCCCATCTCTGGCAGACCCCAGGAAAACTACTGTCCTGCGCCTGTCCCTTCCCTTGCCATCTCTGGCTGGCCACAGCCATTGCCCAAGCACGGAGAGGGACGCTGCTCAGTTATTAGGAACTCAAAGGGAAAGGAATGAACGAGTGCCAAATGGCGAAGGATAAAATCAATATGGGTAGAGCTGTTATTTAAGCTTCTGAGCTCCGGGGTATTACAAACGTTGGAGAGCAATGAAATAAAAATGATACATAAAGTGACAACATCATCATGTCTGTATAACTGACGCCCTTAGCAGCTGTTTGGTCTGAACAACAGAAGTAAATCCAAATCTGTGCCTGCTGCCCAGGGCTGTCTGGCACTCCTAAGGGGGCACTTTGTGATCAGAGAGAGAGGAAATTACAGGGTATTTTTGCCAACCGGATCATTTTTAACCTCCTTTGGTCACTGTCCCCTGGAAGCCTGGAGGATCGCATCATCAGCAACCCTCTCCATGGACTGGCACAACACCTCTTCTAGAAGAGGTTGAGTCTTTGCTGCCAGTGGAGAAGACCCCATGGGGGACCCCAGCAAACTCAGGGTTGTGGGGTGGCAGCGAGACTCCCTGGGCACAGCAGCCAGCCTGCTGCCATGGCCAGGACCTGTCCCTCGCAGAACACTGGTCCCTCTGCCAGCTGTGACCCAAACTGCACTGCACAGGCAATGCCAGGGGCAGATTCTGCAAACCAGGAGTGAAAACACTATGCTGGCCTGCAAAGTGTCTTTTCCTTGCCTTCGAGGCTTTCTGGCACCCTCTTATCACCCTTTAAAGCTTCCCCACTCCAACACAAAGCAATAGCATTTTTATTTCTGTCTATTGGTGGAAAATCAAGAGGGTTTTGGTTGTTTTTTTTTCCAGCTTTCTCTACCTCTCCATCATCTCTCCTCCTATTGACTGGACCCAGGCAGCTTGTCAGCCCTCCCAGCTCTGCCTGCAAGATATCCCATGCTGCCAGACCCCCAGTGCATCATCCTGCCCAGGCCTGCATGAGTGCCACTGTTGGCACCAGTGCTGGTCAGGGTCATGATGCTCTGTGACCCCAGCAGCTGCTCAGGGCCAGTCTGGGCTGCTGGACAGTATGGATGAGGAGGGAGCCACAAAACACAGTGCCGGGTGCTTTGGGAGGCAGACGGACAGCTTGGAAGATGCAGAGCTTGAATAGTGCTGGAGGAGGCTGCAGCAAGGGGATTCGTACTGCCACCTTAGGGAAAGCAAAAGAAACGCTTAACCTGAGATAGGAAAGCGATGTTGCTCTTGCCTTGGGTTGAAGACCAGCTCCTGCAAGGCCAAGGAAGGAGTTTAACCTCCCTGGCAGCGTGGGGAGATGGGGGAGAGCAAGTGTGTTAACCCGGCTTACGGCTGTGCCCTGCAGCTGCTGCTGCATTAACCCAGCTCCGGGAAAGCGCCCGGCCCCGTTCCAGTGTGGGCAGGCAGAGGCTTTTAGCACAGCCCAGCCAATACAGCACCACACGTTATGGGTTTGCTGGAGGGAGAGGAGAAGCCTCCAGCTCCCAGAGCACTGATTAACCTCCTGGAGATGCTCAGGGGGATGCGCCGGTAGGTCATCCTGGCAGAGAGCAAAGCAGCATCAGAGCTGAACACGCCGTGACCACTTGCACCAGGGCAATGGGGATAAACTCAGCAACAGGCTGGGGCTGGGGTGGCCAAGCTGGATGGGGACAGAGAGAGGACAGATATTCTTTTATCCTTGCTTGCTTTAACACGCTGCTTCTCAGCCTGGGGAAATGTGCCATGGCCTCCAGCCCTTCTCTGCCCAAGTTGCCTTCCCTGGGCTTTTTACCTGGACTTCCCCCACTTTCTTCCCCTTTGCAGCCCATCCTGCAGCCCCAGCATGAGCTCAGAGCCTCTCAGATCCACACCATGGGGCTATGGTTTTCTCCTACTCTCCTGCCTGCACCCAGCTCCTGAGCAGCAGAAGAAATGGGGAAGGAAAAGGGAATCTTTTGAACTGTGAACTTTCTAAAGGATAACTGGGATCAGTATTGTTTATGAGAGAGGAGATGGGACAGCAGAGACAAAGCAGGGGTGCAGGGATGCAGGACGGGGGAGTGGCGCTGCAGCATCACATGGGATGGGATGGTTTCAGGTGCTTCAGGACAGAACGGAGCGCTGCACTCTGTCTGGAGAAATACAGTACCTGTGAAGAGTCAGATACAGCTACTTGGCAGGGCAAGAAGATTCTGACAGACATGTCCAGAGAGTAAATGTGGACCAGTGTAAGAGAAAGCATCCAGAGAAGACCTGAGAACATTGCCTGCTTTCTGCTCTCCCTGATGCTTTCAGTCTTTCCTGCTTTAGGGGAGAGGCAGAAGGTCTTGCCTGCAGCCATAGACACTGCATGACCCACAGGTTTCTCCCAGCTTCTCCAGCATTCCTGGATTTTCATTCTTTCCACCTCCTCCAAAACCCTCATCCATGTCTCTCACAGTGTTGCTCAGCTCCCGCACAGGACCCCAGCCGGAGATGCAGCACCGAGCATCTCGGCAGTGGGTGGTTTCACTGCACTTCGCCCACTGCAAATTCTGGGAGTATGGAAGAAGAAGAAAAAGAAAGGAAAAAGAAATAGGAGCAGAAAAACAGCCTCCGGGCTCTGCCTCTGTTTTTGTGAAACGGCAACTAAGTGGCAACAAAACTGGTAAAATCAGCGTTTTTCCCATTCTGCTCTACAGAGACTCAACTCCCAAAGCTGGGTGATCACAAGAAGATGGGAGTGCAAGAACAAGTTAGGTGCCTCACCCCTTATAGATCTCCCAAAATCTTAACTCAGGAGCACTGAGGAAAGCTAAGAGAAACTTGCCATACAGAAGCCTCCCAGTAAGCAGCAGGTTAAGTCAGGTTTCCTTGGATACAGGGAGCACTCCAGCTGTGTAGCAAACGGCCAAGCGAAAACTCCAGCCTTGCTTTACAAAACAGGCAGGGATTGATGCCATCCTCTTCTGGATGTCAGGGAGCAGGGAAGGGGATGCTCCAGGGCTGGCAGTGGAGCTTGGTGCCGATTGCAGACACTGAGGGGACATCAGCTGTGGGGAGGGTCCTGATGCCCACTGGGCTGGGATGGATAGGATGCAGGTAACATAGGGTTGAGCTCTTGTCCTGCATTGATTTTCAGGCTGGTCCTTTCCAAAGTACTCATCTCTCATGAGTGGATGAGTAACCTAGCCTAGTGGAAGGTGTCCCTGCTCATGACAGGGAGAGGATGGAACTAGATAGAAACATAGAATTGACTAGGTTGGAAAGGACCTTTCAGATCATCAATGATATTTAAGGTCCCTTCCAAGTCTAAGCATTATATGATTCTATGAGAAAGGTCAAACTTTAGTCCAGTGGATAATCCATCATCTGTGTTGATAAGCTAGGTTCCTTATGGATAATTTAGTGCCAAGGAGGGTGAACCTGAATGTCCTGAGGAATGCTCTCGTGTCTGCATTCTCATCCCAAGATATGTCCCATGAGCAGGCACGCAGCACCTCACAGCCTGCCTTGCTGCCCAGCCAGGAGCTGTGATGGGCAGCTGTGTGCAAAGGAGACTCACTAGAGGTGTCTCTGCCCAGAAAGCTGGAATAGTTTTGCCAAGTAACTAAGCAAGCAACAGGAGCTTAAAGAAGCCTTGTGAGGAGACACGACATGCATCTCTGTTATCGCTGAAAACATGGATTGCAAACAGCTCCCACAGGAAACACAAGATGGCAGAAACTCATGCATAAGAAGAGGGAGCAGGTCTTCTGCCCTTCAAACTTATCCCACAAGCCTGGCCTTCAATTTTAGAAGATGTGAAGAGACACAAGGCCAATGGGGAGGTATTAAGATAGTGGTGGCAATCCTGGGAAAGGTCCCTCATGTCCATTTGTGTTTGTGGTAGCACAGCAGACCCAAGTGGGCTGGCTGGAAGAAGGAAGAAGTGCAAGGAGTGTCCTGTTTATTTGGTGTAGTACTTTCTTCTAGTTTTAGCTGATTATTTTTGGAGGGGGCTAAAATGAGAAAATTATAATCCCATGGGGTATGAGAATGCCACTAAGACAACTGTCCTAGAAATCAGTAGAGTGAAATTTAGCTGGCCTTCAAAACAAGCCAATGTGGCTACTGTCATTGGAAGGGGAAAGCGTACTGCTGTCCATGTCCCCACTAGATGCGCAGTTAACGCAGTCCAGCAGTTTCCAGGATAGTGACAGAGCCCTGGTTGGGCTCTCCTAGACATTTTTCAATTCTGCTGCATCTTTCCCTTGGCTTCATCAAGGCACCATTAAACAAACGCTCAAAGATGCCACAAGCAGCAACACAAGGGAAAGCAAAGCTTCCACATCAGTGCACATGACTTGACAATGCAAATAGCTTGGGATACATAGTGCATAAGTATATATTATTAAGCAGCAATAAATGAATGAATTTCCCGTACTCGCCTGGAGGGAGGATTCAGGAAAGACCCGGTGAACCAACAGCCTGAGTCGCTCCTTTCTCAGCTTGTCTCTATCGAGTGGCTAATTTGCCCTGGGTGTTTGAAATTGATTCAATTAAGATTCTTTGTGCATTCAGGTATAATAATATAGGGGCAATTAAACCTAATAAAGCTCAGGTAGTTGTGTGCTACCCTCCTCATGCTTTATTGTTCTTCCTACAGCCTCCCATGAGAGGCCAGGGCACACCTGACAGGTTCAAATGGGTCAGGATGAGGAGTCAACCAATACAGCCCTGCTCTGACTAGTCCCAGGTGTCCAAAACCCCACAGAGGAGATGAGATAGACAACAAGCTCCCATTCCTGATTGGCCCAGGGGTCAGCCCGGGTGCAGAGATGGCCTGAGATGGATGGGCTGGGACAGCTGGAAAACTAATAATAAAAGCATAGGGAAAGTATTAAATAGGGGTCTTCCCAGTTACAGATGGGCCCAAGCCAAAAAGAACAAGCTTGATGAAAAGTAAACACTTGGCTCCATTGAAGAAACCTGGGAGCTCATCATGCCTGTGTGGACCAGATGACACTGAGAAATCCCATATTGTCCTCTTGAAGACTGGCCCTGATGTAAGATGGCAATAAGTTGCTCCCAGTACTGTCACTAAAGAAGTGAGAGAGGCAGATGGGACGTGATGTCAATGGGCATTGTCACAGAGAGACCCCATAAAGGTCTGGGTCCAGTTCCACAGGTGCATGTTCAGGCTTCTAGGAGCTGCCATGCTGGGAGGAAGGAACAGATTCTTGAATAATCTCCCAGGGTCCAGCCATCACCTTGGGTCATCTCTCACCAGCAGGGTCTCTTGTGCACACAGCAAAGGGACCAAGGCCATATCATGTTGAAGGCAGGGCTTAGGACCTGAGAAGTTAGATGGAGAGCACTGCATTTCTTCCGCAGAACTGGATAAAGAGTATGTGGTTATGAGCATGGCCATCAATGAACCACAAAGCCTTTTAGCATCCATTATTTGCAACTGCTGCTGAGCAAACAAATGCAACCACATCAGTCACTGTGCCCATCCCCACATGAAAACCGTTCACTTCAGCCAATGCCTCCCCCCCAGGAAAGAATAGCTGACCCTGAGGGACCATGGTGCAAACCCATCCCCCCTTCCCTTCTGTAGGCTTGTCAGGAAGAGGCAAAATGGGGTATCTCACCTCTTCTTCTCTCTGTCATGCCCCTTTCAAGGGGATCACCATGGTCTTTGAATGATTACTGTGGGCCACATTTTCCTCCCGATGTCGGCTAAGTTCCACTCACAGGCAGGTTTAGATGTGTGCATGTCCCCACCAGAGTCCCATTTTCAGCGAGCAGCATGGAACAACCAAAGATCACAGCTTGGACACCACCACTCTAGAGGTTAGATCCACGTGAGGACCTTTCTTCAGCCCCACATCATCCTGCCCTGTAGAAGAGGTCCAAGGCTGGGCATCAGCCCAATGGAGGTCAAAAAGAGAAGCTCTCCTGAGTGGCCAGGGAAATTTGGCTGGCATCTTAAGCACTGATTTCACTGAGCAGATGCTTGACTCTCTTGGCAAAGTGGACAGCCTCTTCCCAACCACAGACCTGCCCTGGCTTTGGAGCAAAGGCTCGTGCTTCACCACCACAGTGGGGCCCCTGCGCCCCTTTTTCTGCTTGCCTGTTTATCCTCAGGCTGCCAGCTTAACAGGATGGGTTATTTATTTATTTTATTGCTCATTCTTTCTTTTCTCCCCCTTCTATCCTCTCTCTGTTCCCTTTTGTCTTTTTTTTTTTTTTTTTTATGAGTTGTGCCACACTTCTTGGTAAAGCACTTTAATCCATTTTAATGCCCCAGTTCTGCTCCTCAGTGACAGCCTGGTGGTTAGTCTAATGCGTCCCACTCACCTCGAGGTTACTAATGAGGTCACGGTGAAGGCAATCTCTAAACTGAATAATTCACTAATCAGATGCTGCAGACTCCAGTGGTAAAATTTATTTCTGACACCTAAACAGCAAAAGGGTTTGTGGACACGCACGCACAGAGCTGCACACATGCTTCTTCTCTTTTTCTTTCTTCAGAGCTATTTTTGGTGAATTGGTGCTGTGCTGTACATTTAACAACAGGTTTCACCACAAGGAAGACTTGCTCATCCTGAGCTCAAAGCAAGGAGGAACTGGTGTGATGGGTTGACGCCTTGGGTAGCTCCATGTGGTGGCTGATTGAGTGTGGTGACACAAAGATTTGGGGACAAAGGCACTCTCATGCCATGTACAGAGAATACCCTGCCTGTTTTCTCCTGGCCTTAGCCTTGGGGTAGCTGCCTGGCCAGCCACCTGGAGGCACTCACTATTAATTCAGATACAGGGTGCTAAGGAGTCTTGGGATTAAGGACTAGTTTTAGTCTTTTATATGTTTATAGCTGGAAAATAGCATTGAATTGAAGTATCCAGCCTGTGGAAGTTTTGGTGCTGGCATTGCTGATATCATGGTCTGTCCCCTCTAGACCAAGTCTCTCAGATCTCTGCTCACCTCTGCCACTTTGTATTATCTAAATAACACCTTGTGAGTTCCCTCTTGTCCCTTTTCTGTATTGAAAGCAATGTCTGTTACTTCTGTGTGCCACCCCCAAGCATATCCAAGCGAGGAAATAGTAATAACCCAATTAATTAGTATTGCTAATAATAAAAGTCACAGGGAGTCATTAATAATAATTAACACTCTGTGTTCCTGGAGGAGGCAGCAGTCTGAGAAATTTTGCTTCTCCGTTGCTAAGCCAGAAAACAGGTGGCTGTTGTTTTTACATGCTTGGTGGGTCCTCAACATGGGGTGCATGTTGGCAAAACCTCCCCCTTGCCTTGGACCTTAACCAATACTGCCTCAGCAGACAGCCAGAGCTGGAAAGCCCTGGGAAGCTCCGTCAATGCCACCCAGATCTGTCCCCTGTCACAGAGGGGCTGTGTTTCTCCCGGAATTGGCGGTCTTACTCCTGATGGTTCTTCTGTAAGAGAGGGAAGGAAGGTCGGGAGCTGTTTGGGTGGCAAACAGCTCTGTGGATGGGAAGTGCGTGGGCTGGAGGTGGCTAAGTTGCCCTTGAGGAGGGTCTCATTTGGCATGGGGATGGCTGTGACACCTCTTCCAGCTCGATTTGGGCTCTTCTCGGGGAAAGAGAGGGCACAGAGATCTTTCAGAGAAGAGCAGCTGCCTGGCAAAAGTATAAGATGAAGCTGCTCTGAAAAGGGGTGGTGAGGACATGGCAATGGAGCTGGATGCATGTAGGGGCCTATTCAGGAGTCTGGCTGAAGGAGGAATAACTGCTGGATCTGGCTGCAACATTGCAGAAAGCTTTGTCCCAGCCAGAATGTTTCTTGGCAACAAGCTGGTTTCCACAGCCAGGAAAGGTGAGAGGACACAAGGGAGTGGGTCTGCAGATGGAGCATTAGGGATATGGGATGCTGAAGTGTCCAGGAGGGAAAATAATTCAAACAGAGAAAGGATTTGAATCTGTGCTCCCCAGCCCTGAGTCAGTGCCCTGCACACCCACCCAGCCCTCATCTTTCAGTGCCTGAAGGTTTGGTTTTCCCCAGCAAAGAAACAAAAAACAAAATCTGAGAGTGGTGACAAAGAAGTTGGCTTTCTCATCCTGTGGCCAGCTCTAGTAATTACACAGCTAAAGTGCTCATCTGTGACCAGCCCTGTACAAATTAGCTACATGGTTTGGCATGTCACCGCTTTCCTGGAGATCCAGAAGATGATGTTAATCGCAAAGTTCATGCACACCAACTGCAGAGGCAAGGTGCAGGAGAGGTGGCTCAGTGGGAATCCAGGTCCCACAGGCTGGCACTGAGCCTCCACATGGATAACCCATCTCCAGTGTGAGATATTGCCATGCTGGACCAAACGGCGCTGAGTGCCAAGCCAGCAGCCCAGGGGACTCATGGTTCCAAAGACAAGCACAGGTCTCCCTCCAATTTACAGGCTCAAGAGGAGGAAAACAGACCCTGATGGAGCCAGAGCAGCTGCAGCCGGTGGGGTTCCCTGTCCCAGACACTCACAGCCCCAGCCGGGAAAGAGCTGCGGGGTGGTCACATAGCTCCCACCCCCCTGCCTCGCAGGAAGGGTCGAGCAGGGGCGAATGAGCTCATCCTTGCCAGAAGTCACCCTTTGATGTCCGTCGGTTCCCCTGGGGTGCGGATCACATATGGCCCAAACGCAGAGCAAACCCTAAGATGCAACATGAGCAGGGAGAGAAATTCCCTTGCTGCTTCCTTTTGGTAACGCTTTCATGCTGACCCCTTTTTGCAGTGGCGTTTCAGCAATGCCTCTTTTTATGGCCAGGGGATGAGGAAGCAGTAAATCCAGGTTCCAAGCAAACAGCTAACACAGCGTGGAGCCAAAATGGCCTGGTGATGAAATGTCTCAGCCCAAGCAATGACCTGACAAGATGCCTTCTTTTTCTGAAAGAGTCCATGGTGAAGCAGCATAAGCCCAGGTCTGGCTCTGGGGAGGAGGGAAGTGTGGAGGGGACAATGGTGAGAGCTAAATGAGGCAGATACCATAAGCACAACAAGACGGTGAAAGGAAAACCTCAAGCACCAGAGAATCCAGGAGAAACAACCCTCACCAACTGGAGCATGGTACCAGGGGCCAAGAGAGCCTCCTCTGAGTGCCAGGCACTGCCAGGCTCTCCACCCAACTGCTGAGCAAGATTATGTGATAAATGATTGCATTAGTCCGGACAGCTTCTCATTTTCCTCCAATCTGGCCTGTCTGCCCTCTTAGCACGGGGCTCCTGATAGCATTTCTCCCTTCACTGACTTCATTTTTCCTGTTAGGTTGTCAAGCTGTCAGGGGGAAGAAAGGAGAAACATGGACAAAGCTGTTACTGTCTGTGCTCCGAGAACGTCCTGTGCCTCTGCTGTCCCTGCCCTCCCTGTTCCATCCTGGGCTGGTGCCTTCCCACCCTCTGCTCATCTTCCTTGGAAACCTCCTTGGGCATTGCATATATCCCCACTCCAGCTCAGGAGACAGTGGCTGCCTCTGCCTCTGATCATGCCAAGGACGCAGTAGGGTTTTGTAGAAATTAAGGTTAGAAGGTATTTTGCAGACACTCTCTGGCTGAAGAGTTATGCATTGATAACAGTTTTGGGGGGAAGGCTCATGGTTGCTGTGTTGGGGTACATGGATGATGCTTATGAGCCTTTCTAAGTGAAGCAGATGCTCCTGTCCTGGTTGATTTTTGATGGAGGGAACCAAACTGATGGTGGGAACCAAGCCAAGCTTGTTCTGGTACAGCTTTCCTCTTTTCTGTGCAGCCTGTTTGATGTTTCTGCTGTGAAGACAAAATGGGGAGCTTGGGGGAAAATTTGTTTTCATCAGAGTCTGCTGTGTAATATTCAGCTTAGCGTTCAGGCAGCCATCAGGTAGCACTGTGGATCGGAGGTGGTGGCTCCAAGAAGTTTGTAGCTCGAGGGTCCCCTGGTCTAAACCAGGGACATGGTTAGGGTGAAACAGAGCCCTCATCTGGCAGATCTTCAGTTCCTCCTAAGGCTTAGGGAGATGCTAGAGCAGGAAGTGGGTGGGCTTGAGGCTTAACCTGATTTGGGAGAGACAAGCAGTCAGAGGTGATCACTTAGATCTCTCCTGGGTCCTTCAGCATAAAAAAGTAATGGTTCAGACAGTATTTTAGCTACCCTGCTCCCACACATGGAGGTTTTTGAAAAACCCAAGTCTTGAACTTGATTTTCAGAGAGAATTTTGTGCCTCTACAGCAGCATTGTCAGTCGAGAGGTGCTTCCTAAACACCAGTGGCTTCAAGTCCAAGTGTCCCCTAGGTGAGGATCACAACAGCATGCAAAACAGGACTCTTTCCACCTAATCCCAGCTCTGTGAGAGATGTTCAACAGTTCCCCTGTGCTCTGCAACCCTCTTTCTCCATTTGCTAAAAGGACATGATAATATTTGCTCCCTTCTGCATATGCCCAACACAGGTGACATGCAAAGTGAAATCCTTGGGTGGGAGATGTCCCATGGCTGAAATCCTCTCATCTAAGTGCGAGCAGCACTGGGAGCAATGGTGCTGGTACCTGCAACATTTCTCGGATGTTTCCCTTCTTCAAAGAGCTTTGCAAACATAAAATAAGTCTCCCAACTGCCTGTGAGGGAGCTGGGGAAGCCTAATAATTCCTAGTAACAGAGCACCCCTTGTTTTTATTTAGCACAAAGGAGGAACTTTCATGTCTTGTTCCTCCCCCTCCGCCCCCAAACCCCAACCCCAAGATAGCATTCCTTCATGTTGATATGAGGGTTAACAGCCATTTGTAATCACATTAGAGAGGCGGTTTAATTCCAAGGAGGCCCCTTCTCTGGACTTGCTCCCCTCCACTGCATCGCAATGAGCAGATCAAACAGCACCAGTTCTGACAGGGAGATTGATCCAGGATGAGGGAAGCACATCCATGGGCTGTGAGCGTGGTGGAGACCATGGCCAATATCCCACTCCACCAGTGGAAATCTTTGCAAATATCATTAAAGGAAATGCTGGATTAGGGTATCAGGTACCAGGGAGCAAGGGATTGCTGAGGGCAGGGCCACAGAGTGAAGTGATGTTAGGTGACCTGGGATGTTATCATTTTGCTGCTGCTCTGTGGAAAGTGCCAGGCTCAGTAAACATGGGGGATTTGGGCTTTTTAACACCCAGGAGAAAGCCACTTTCCCCGAGTGGGGTGGGATCAGCTGCTGGGAAGGGCTGAGGCAGGGTAACAACTCCACGTATCCATATTTCAGGATTATTTAGGGTCTTGACAAGAGGCAAGCATGTAGCAATTGGTAAAAAAATGCTGATTTTATCTTCAAATACCTTCCCTGCACCCCCTCATTAGACAGCCTGTTCAGCTGTTTACCCGCTAGATAGGTCTTTTTATTGAACTTGTCAATATTTGCATTTGCGCCCTTTGAAGCAGTTGAAGCTTGGATAAAGCGGCAGAAATCAGGTGGATCTGCAAAATTTCCACACACCTCATCTCTCCAGATTCGACAGATGAAATATAACTCAGGAGGAGAAAAATCTTAGCTGGAGCGAGGGGTCAGCTCAGAAGGAAGATACAGAGACATGGAAGATGTCTGAGAGATTAATTGCTAGACGTGGGCTTCCCGAGGAACCGGTGCTTCAGCTCTGCCAGGAGATGAGGAAGGAGTTGTGGGGTGCCCTGATCCTGCCACAAAGGGGACCCCACGATGTATCTCATAAACCCCAATGCAACCACGGGAAGGTGCAGTTGAAGAGGCTGCAAACCCTCCCAGCTTCTCTAAACTGAATTTCTGCCCCTGAGCTCTTCTAGCTGTCACCATCACTTTGCCCCACCATGCTGTTCCCTGAGTTGGCCCTTTGGGGACTGTTTTGTGGGTTTGGTGCCTGCAGAAAGCACCAGGCTGGGGAGGTTGAAGCACCATGATGGGGTTGCCCTAGTCACCTGCTGAGGTGTCCCCAAGTCAAGCATGCTGCTGAGAGAGGAGAGGACTCCTCTGCAGAGACAAGATCTCGTAGTTCCCGGTGTATTGTTATTTTCAGATAATTAATCTCTCAGAAGAAGGAGATATCAGTCACTGCAGGCACTGACGAGTTGTCAGCCTGCTGTTCACTGACAGTAATTGCTTTTTCTCTCCCCCTTTTTGGAGGGAAACTGAGGCTCCTCTATTGATGCCAGCCCCAGCCCCTAACAGTCTCTGGGGCCAGCATGGCAGGGCCAGGGCTGGCCTGGGAGCAGGCACAACTCCCCACATTCCTTCACTACCTCCTGGCAAAGCTCTGCTGCCTTTCCATAGGACACGCTCCCTCTCCTTGCTGCAGTTCTGGGAGACATGCCCTGCCCATCTCCTATAGAAACATGACTGTGGATGGAACCTTGTAGGTCAAAAAGACCAGCTCTGCTACTGATGAACTGCATCAGACCCTAGTCTTTATTAGCCTCCTCTCTTAATTCTTTCATGCTTAGAAGATCCAGTGCTTTCCCCACTTTTGCCTCCTATTCTGGCTGAAGAGAGGCAGGGATAAGGTGAGGGAGGAATCCCATGATTGGGGTCCATGGTATGCAGGAGCCATGCTAGGTCAGAAGAAACAGCAGATTTAGTAAGGATGCAACTAGTTCTCTGCAGCAATAATTTCTTCTCCAGAGCTTGCCAATTCTGGTGATTTCCCTTGTCCATCCACATTATCTCCATCTTTATTCCAACACTTTCTCTGCCCTGGAGGCCCACAGGACTCAGCATCACTGAGACATGCAGACCCCAGGCACATCTGAGCTCCTTACTGGCTTATAAGTCTACCCTAAAGGCTTTCAAACAGGGGTGCATCCCAGCCAGACACTGGAGGAAGCAATTTTATTTCCCGCCACATGCCCCCAAAGTCTTTCTGGGATCCCTTGGAGTGTGAGTTTGAGGAGAGAGAAGCCATGATTAACAAAAAAAAAAAAAAGTATTCCCATCCATTTTCTTTTAGTGCTCTGTCTGGAAGGTGAGTTCAGCTATCCCACGGGGAATGGCTGATCTACATTTTGACAGGGACAGAGGGCCCAGTGGACCATGTAAGTATCAATTTTCCAGAGTGGGCAGATCATGTGTAATTATAGACCATGCCAGGGTTTATGGCCGTGGATAATTTCTCTGACTGATACTAAAATGCTTATGAAGTTGTTTTGAACTTTTTCCAGCAGAAAGGGATCCAGCATGGATCATCCAGCCCTCTCATCCCCTCTTTCTGCCCCTCCAAATACCAGATCACCCCATGCTGGGGGCTAAGCCCTGGGGGAAAAGAAACCAAGTGGTGAATGGCTATAAATACCAGCACAGGACTACAAATCCCTTCATCAAAAACATGTGCAAAGAGACAGAGCTTGGGCTGAGACTCTCAATAGCTCTAAGAGAAGACTGTAGCTGAGAGGTTGCTTTGGACTGGGCCATACCTATCAAACCCTGAATATAAGCAGATTATAAAACAGCTACAGGATCCTGGACTGAATGGAGATGGACCCTAGGATCTCCTCTGTAATTTCTCCTATCTTCTCAGCACCAATAATTTGCCAGGACTTACTCAAAGAGCAACCAGGCAAGTACAAGTACAGGCTTGCTCCACGAGACATGGTGGAGGAGATGCAGGTCCTTGAACTGGTTGCTACGGGGAGACTTGACCGCAGGTTCCCTGGCGTAAGCTGAGTCATCCTCCAATGAGCGTGGTACAAGCAGCATGGAGAAGGTCAGAGCTGTCTCCAGGAGCTCAAAGCCAGTCTTTTCCTTTGGCACCAAACCTGGCAAAATCGTCCCCCATTTCAGGCGCAGCTTCCTCCTCACAGAAGTCCTTGTCTTTCATAAAAAGAACTTATCTGCAAATTACAGGGAATGAGCCACATGAGACACCAGGCGGTCTCCTGAGAAACGTTTAGACTAAATCTAGGCTCTCCAGTGAGTCAATAGCAAAGTAGGTGAGGAAAAAAAAAAAAGTGCTTTTAGAAAAAAACCAAAACATTCTGAGAGAAGGAAAAAAGCCCTTAGAGCAGACATTTAGTAGCATGGTCATAAAACGGTTGAATAAAAAAAAAAGGACATGAAATAATAGAATTGGTGCAATCTTTTCTAATTTCTGAATCACCACCTCTTCTGGGGTCTGTAAGCATGCACTGGGGGAGTTCAAGCCCGAGCCCACCTCACCTGGGTAACCAGCCAGACACATCCACTGCTATCTCCTTCTCCAGCCCTCTTCAAAACACCCCCTGGAGATCTCACCCACAAACAGTGGGACTTCTCCAAGGCCGGGATGTGTCACCAAGGGGATGCTGGTTGGTGGAGCAGCAATGGTTCCAGATGGCCCGTTCGTGCCATTCCCAAATAGCTACCTCCATGTAGACACTCTTTGTGGGAGAAGAGAGATTTCCCTTCCAGAATAATTACTCCGCTTGGAAGCACACTAATTAGCCTGGAACAAAGTGGCTTGAGTGTCTGCATGGGGAGCTATTGTGGAATAGCTTATTCTGTCAGAGCTATTCTGGGCAATTTCCTCTCACAAACAGGCTATGAGATTTAATTTTCCTTCTTTCTACAAATAGATGAAAGGTCTGTGCTTACCAACCCCAAATCATCCCAGCCTTCCCTGCCAGGAGCAAGAAATGGGTGCAAATTGTCTTGAATTCTCCTCTCTTTGGGAACTCCCTAATTTTTTTTTAATTTTTTTTTTTTGGGGGGGAGGGGTGAGGAAGACGTAAATCAGGAAGGTTTACACCACCACGACTCTGGACCCTTTCCAAAGGGTGAGGTCTAACCCAGCATAAATTAACCCAAACAATGGCAAGTGAGGACAATGTTCTGAGCATCCCATGAACACGCCGAGGGCTTACGCAATACGTGTTTACCAGACAAAAGAAAAGACAGAGAGGAAAAAAAACCAAAAACCCAACGCCAAGTGGCTCTGTAAACAGAAGTACCCTCTCTTAACTCAGATTGCAGTTTTTCAAGAAATGCATTATGCGTTTCATTAGCCTGTAATTAAATTCACCTTCCCCAGCATGTGAAATGGCAATGAAAGGGGGAAGGAGGATACTGGGGTAGAAGAGAAGAAAAGTTCACAGTGCTCATGGGATTGGAGGGGCGTGGGAGGATGCAAGGTGGGAGAACACTGGGGGCTTTAACACCCTGTTGCCCTGGTGATGGGCAAACTGCTGAACATCAAGATAGACCCAGCTCTAGCAAAAATGTAGCCTTCTCACCTGACTCTTTTGGCTTCTTCTTGACCTGATTGATTTTCTTCATCTTCCTCTACACACAGCAGGTCTCACCGACACAGAGAGAGGGGAGCAGGCTAGAAACACAAGAGCAGCCTCACAGCAAAACAAGAGAGACGTGTGAAGGACCAAGACCAGATGCTACAGGAGACAAAGAAGAGGGTGGCTTCAACTGTGGGTCTGAAAAGGCTCAGAGAGAGCATTGCCAGCCTGGGATGACTGGGACACCTGGGAAGTGGTGCATCAGGGCACTGCAGGGACAGCAGAGGACAGCCGCAGAGCTGAAGGACTTTGGAGAGCAGAGGACAAACCATCCACTTTCCGCTTGGTAAAAGCACCACCACTTTGGTTTCACTTGTACCTGATCTTCCCAACATCTGTCCCACTTTATGACAGCTCCCTTATGTAAAAATAAATCCTTGTAAAAAAAAAATAAATAAATAAAAAAAAAGAAGAAAAAAACAACTCCGTAATTTCTTCCTCCAAGCTGGGCTGCCTTTCTGGCCCTGATTTTATCAGAGTGGAGACAGGCTGTCCTTGCAGAATGATTTTACCATCTTGAAAATGATTACAGAGCTGCACAATGCCTTCAGCTCACCATGTAACGATATTTTTATACGCTGTCTCGTTAGATCGCCGCCCGGGTTGAGGATGTTTTCAAACATTGTCTCTTCATGGTCGGCGTACCGCAGTACCAGGAATAGAGTGACGAATTGGAGGGAGTTCAGAGGGCAGCGGCAATAATCAGAAATCTGATTTACAATGAAATGTTAAGAAAGCTGAATCCATTTTACTCGGCTACAGCAGAAAACTGAGCATCCACCCACAAAGATCTGGAAGGGCATGAGGCAGGCGCTGGGGAAAGTGGTACTTGGTGTAGAAATAGAGGAAAAATTAATAAACAAAAAAAAAGCACAGGTGCTTTCTCCAAAATACTTTGTTTTCAGCAGGCCTGGTATGGATTCGTGAAAGGATCGCTGCTGGAGGGACAGGAAAACTCAACTGGAAATATTAGGAAAAAACCGCCCCCTGGGGAAAAGGCAGTGATGTAGATTACAAGACTTACCAGGTCTGCTTCTCCTCCAGCCTCCCCACTTCCTAAACTACCACTGACAGCCGTGACAGCCAGCCATAGCTGCTGCCGAACCTGTGCTCAGAAGGTGACCGGCTCCAGAGCTCACTGTCACCCCTTGGAGTCTCTTGAACCCCCTGTCTCCCGGTCTTGGGGAGGTCACACTCTGTGCCTGAACAAACTAGCATTATCCCTGCAAATAGAGTTCATATTATGTTGCACATTGGGTTTGCTATTTTTTTTTTCTTTTCCCCTTTATAAATACACGTGCTATAGCATGGCTGCACTCTGTGAACTGAGGGTGTGAACAGCCTGTGATTAGAGGAGAACGAAACACTGATTATGGGTTAATTAGCTAGGCTAATAAACTGCCTGTAGCTTCATTTAGGAGAGAAACTGTATCTCATTGCACAGAAAATAGTGAAGATCATGGAGGGGAAGAGGGCTTTTCTTAGAAAGGTTGAAACTCAGCTCCTGGGAAGGAAGGAGGGAGGGAAAAGGACGCCCTGGGGGACACCAGTGGACAACAGCAGGTGGAAGATCTGAGTTCATCCCTACTCCTGCCTTACAGCCACGCTGGAAGAGCAAACTGGGGCTGCTGGAGGGACTGGGAGAGCTGCAGGGGGAGGCAAGCCAAAATCACACTGATGAGAAAGGTTTTCTCCAGATGTGATCCCCAGCCACAGCCAAAGGTGAGTTGAGACTTGACAGGGAGAGCATCTCAATGAGACAGGGTTGGTGGCAGTCCCAGCAGGACCCAGGGCAAGGGGCAGGAGCTGGGGGGCAGAGTGCTCCTGATACTGGAAAAATTAAAGCAGTTCAGCCAAACTTAGCTGGGGCAGCAGCGTGTGTGTGACACCACAGGAAAATCCTGCCCGGGGGGAGGATTAAATGACCTACAGTGCTTACACAAAACAGTTGTTTCCATTGCTCATTTCTCTCTGAATCAGATGTTTAGAGGTTTATCTGAAGCACTTTTCTTTTTTTCCTTCTTTCTTTCTTTTTTTGATAGAGAAGATGGAAACCCCAGCACTAGACCTCGCCTTCTTGGTGGCATTTCTGCTCCCACATCTCCCCACAACAACCAGGTGCCCTGGAAAAAGCTGAGCTGGCTTCATCAGTTTCTTTCTGAGGTCCTGGCACCCAACTAGCCTGGCATCACATCAGCCACAACCATGTGGGGGTTGTTTATCTCTAGCTCAGCATCTTGGACCACAGCTCAGCTATGGGCAACGCCACTGTCCCCTTTTGCCTTGTCGTGATGGAAGTGTATGTACAAGGCCCTGGCATAAAAATGAATCCCCCCCCATCACATTCCAGTGTATTAATAAAGACACTTAATAACTTCTGGTTAATAGCCTCCATATTTGTGAGACACAGAGGAGAGGACTGGACATGGTTTCTCAACACATCCAGCATGGTTGCCCCATATGTTGTGCAGCTTGCAAAAACAAAGCAAAAAAAAAAAAAGAGAGAGAGAGACAGAGGGACAAACAGCACTCTGGAAAAAATAATGCAAATTGTAATTGAATTTCATGTTGCTGGTAAAAATAGGGCTGATGGCTCTGGACATCAGGGTCTTCTCATTCTAGAGTAGATATAAGCACCAGATGCTCATGGGTATGGCCAATTCCTGTCCTGAAGGGTTTGGGAGGACTTCTCCTAGTGTGCATTGCATCCTCATCCCTCAGTCATTATAGGTACCAGGAACAGGCTAAGGTTACCCAAGGATGCTTGGGTCTCAAGGGCTGTATCTTGGCCCTGCTCAAGACATGCCAGTTGTTTGCTCCACGTATGGACAACAAATCTAGTCATGAGGGCATTCAAAGTACATCCCTGAAGGGACAGCCTGTGTGAATCTAATGAGCCCATTAACAATCTGGAGGGCCACCAAATAATGTCTTGTGTTAAGGATGATGCAGAGGGGAGGGGAGTCTAGGGACAGCCCCAGAGGGGTTTGTCTCTACAAGGATGGAAGGCCTCAAGATCTCCCAAGAGAAGCACTTATGGGCTGCTGGGAGGAGATGCCTCTGCCAGGTGCCCAGGCTGGGTGAGGAAGATGTCTCTTGTGAGGATCTCAGGTGGAGACAGTGTGGAGGGAAACTGCTGGGAAGGTTCCCCCACATTAGAGATATGGCTTTCACCTCCCCCATTTGAGGCCTTGCTCCTCTTGGCTGGATTTCCAGCATGGGTTGGTTATATTTCTGGCTCTGCTCACTAAGTAATTAAAAACACTCATTTAAAAAACAGCAAAACCAAACAAACTAGAAATCAATCAAGACTCTGAAGTAACCAGCAGCTACAACCACAGAAAGGCTTTGATTCCCAGCACATCGCCCTACGTTTATCCTGAGGTAGAACCATCTTCCCCATGTAGAAGAGGCTGCTATTCCAATTTTTTGCAGTCAAAATCCCCTCCTGGCAGAAGCACACAAATGCCAGAGCACCTTTCCTTGTTGTGAGGAAAGAGACACAACCTGAGGTGACTCCCAGGGTCTGGAGGAAGGCCATCCCTCCAAACCATGCTGCTATTGTCCACCCAGCCCTAATGGTCCCAGGGAGAATTTTTTCACCTAAACTCAACACTTGGGGTTCCAACCACTTAAAAAAAAAAAAAAGACCGTAAGTAAGCGAGGCTAGAAATAATGGTGATGGAAATGGTGGTGGTGGGGAGAGAGGTTTGGACATTGTGATTCAAAGGTTTTCCTACAAAATCTTTCTAATTGGACATTTACCTAAGCGACTTTCCCTGATGCACAAAGTCATTGCTTAAAGAACTGCATACAGCAAAGCAATTGTCTTTTTATTTTGTTGGTTATTATTCCTCACTGCAAAAAAGGAAAAAAAAAAAAAAGCTATCGCTCTGGATTTTTTATCAGGTTTCAGCCACTCTGCCTGATGTTCAATAAAAGAAAACCTATCTCTGTTAGAGATGAGTAGCCCTTTACAGAACAGTCATTGCCTGCAAAGTAACCTTTAAGCACCTGGCTGTCTCTTAAGTTAATGCAGGTAGAGGATGGAGAGGAAGTCACAGTCACTTCTCTACGTTTGAAAAATGCAGCTATTTCTCTTAAAATTCAGCAGCTGGCCACACATGCTTTGATTGGTTTCGTTGATGTTGTTGTTTTCAGTTTTCCTGAAATCACTATCCGTCACCTTCCCCCTGCCTGGCTCAGCTGCCCAATTCCCCACGTGGGCAGGAGGAGGGAAGCAGAGTCAGCTCATGCTTCAGGGACCAGCACTGTGTCCTCTTCCCACCACTGATGCTTAGAGCAGGAAGCCCCTAAACCTTCCCTTTTAACAGCTCCTTCAGGAGAGTGCAGAAGGAGCCAGCAGGTCCCAAGCAAGGGTCTAGGCAGCAAAGGAGGGGACTTTCCACACCACAAGTACTGTGTCCAGTTTTGGGCCCCTTGCCACAAAAAAAGGCATTTTGGTGCTGGAGTATGTCCAGGAAAAGGCAACGAAGTTGGTGAGGGGTCTGAAGAATAAGTCTTATGAGGAGAGGCTGAAGGAGCTGGGGTTGTTCAGCCTAGAGGAAAGGAGGCTGAGGGGAAACCTTATTGCTCTCTACAGCTACCTGAAAGGAGGTTGTAGAGAGGCATGGGTTGGTCTCTTCTCCCAAATCACAGGTGATAGGACAAGGGGAAATGGCCTCAAGTTGCACCAGGGGCGGTTCAGATTGGATATCAGGAAAAAATTTTACACTGAAAGTGTTATTAAGCATTGGAATGGGCTGCCCAGGGAGGCGGTTGAGGCACCATCCCTGGAGGTATTTAAAAAACAGGTTGACATAGTGCTTTGTGAAATAGTTTAGTGATGTTTTTTATCAGAGTTAGGGTGATGGTTGGACTAGATGATCTTAAAGGTCCCTTTCAACCTAGACAATTCTATGCTTCCATGATACTATATTAGAAGAGCTGGCGTTGCACCCCAGGCCCTTGGTGTGTCAGTCCTCACCATCACATCAGCTTGTGCTGGGACAGTTGTGCAGCTGATGTGCTCTCTCTGCACAACTCTAGCTACGACTGCTGTAGCCAGGGCTGGCTTTAGGGTGACAAACCACCCCCTGATGCAACCCAGCACCAGGCAGTCAATCCCATTCCACCAGGAGATTGGGATCTCTGTGTGCCTGCACCTGCATGTGCATCACACGCTTCTCGTAAGGCTTGCGGTGACCATAAGCTCTCCGCATACAACCACTGCAGCGAGGTAAGTTTGCAGCCAGGCAGGGTTTGAATAAGTCTTTATGAAAGGTCCACGTTAGAGACTTTGAAGGCCTTTGGCATGGCAGCCTAAGGTGCTCCAAACTTGCAAGACAAAGCCCAAACCTTTTGCAACAGAGATGCTCCCTGCAGTGCCACCCTCCTTCAGGGACTGTCACCAGGCTCAGGAAGGACAGCACTCAGGGTACGGGGCTGCAGGATGGCCAAGCAAGAAGTATGCACACAAATTACCCCCTGCCTCCCTCCACATACATCCATCCCCACATGCTCTGAGCCACATCAGCAGGGCAGAAAGCTCCGTGGCTTTGCCGTCCTGGCTCTATAGAGATGGGTGACAGAGCCTGGCCAGCGAATACACACGTGCCGCAGGAAAACTGAGCCCTCCCCACGCGACCCACGCCACAGCTGCATCCCGCCTTAGGAGCTTCAAGATTTAGGGTCCCCCCCCGGTACCTACTGCATAAGTGACAAGCAGCTGTCAGCAGCTCACGGGGGTCTCTGGCTGCCTGCAAATTTCCGCATTAAAGCCGTAAGCTCTCATGCCTCACTTGGGACCAATAAAACAGGATAGGGTAGAGGCTGTCGTGATAAATGGGTCATAAATCACACCTCCCCCCTCCTTCTTTCCCCTTCCTTGGGGGGGAGGTGGTGCTGCCAGAGCCTTCGCGAACCCTGCTTCAACATGCTCAGACAGGTCCTCTTCTGCCTGTGCAGTCAATTAGAACTTCATCAGAAATCAATTTGCGAGGCCCAGCTGAGATGTACCTATAGATCAGGCAATGCCAAGTGATTATTACACTAATGGAATATTCCATTGATTAATTGAATATTTAAGTCCTGAAATGTAAGTCCCACTGTCTTATCTGTGGCTTGTTACGGAGCTGAGCAGCTGAGACATTGCGTGAGCATGGGAAGCTAACCCTGAGTCTCACTCTTTTTGGGGTGAAATGCAGAGGTCCTAGTCACATGGGAAACACTTATTACCTCTTTGGTAGACTCCTCAGTCACCCTGATTCACCCCTCTTTCCTCTGACAGCAAAAATAATGTCCTACCTTTTCTAGTAGGGTAGGCTTGGACACTTGTCCTGACTTGGATATTATGCAGGAACTGTGCTTTCTGGGTGATGGGTGAGGAAATCCATGCAAAATAACAAATGCACCTACAAAAAGCACACACAATAGCTAATGAAGTGGAGAAGATGCTGTTGGGTCTGTTGCCTGGACTCCTTCCCAGGGGTCTCCAACTATTCTCCATGGCCGGGCAGCACCCATCACACCCACCTTCTCCTCCCACGCAGGGCTCTGAAAAGCTCAGCCTTTCTCTGCTTGTTGTGCAGCAGCAGCTTGGATGGCCCGGCACTGTCCTGGGTATGGCATTGCTCCTGCTCCCCAAGCCCAGGGAGGAAATCTTCAGTGATTTATTTTCTTTTTTACACACTAGCAGACGTCAGGACTGCAGTTCATAGCCAGCAGGTCAGGAGAGCCATCCGAGGGTTTTCCGAGCTCCTCTGCCCACAGCCCGAGAGCTTCTCCATTCTGCAAAAGGCCCAGGTGTCCAGAGGGCAAAGGTGGCCAGATGCCTCCTGCGTCGGGCTTCCGGATTCGCCACATGGAGAGGGCCAGGTTACTTGTTTGGTGAAACACCTGGTTAAGTGCTTTGTTGGATGAAGGCCATAATGACCAAGAGAGAGAGAAACAAGACAGAGATGAGGGAGAAAGAAGCAGCAAATGGAAGAAAGGTGGGCTGCAGCTGGAGTAACCATCACCACAGAGCCCAGCAGTGGGTTAAGGAATATTATCCCCAAATGGTATTACGTGATTAACTCAGCAGAGAGCAATTTACTAGATAAGCAAGAGAGAGGACTCCAGTCCTCTGCACAGAGCTCCCGCTCTCATACCAGACAGTGAAGTCTCCTTCTCTGACTTGAAAAGCACTGACTGCCCATGCCATAACTCCATGGGTTGGACGCTGGAAAAAGGAGCCATCCAACCCAGAAAGGTGACCTCCACAGCAGATGTCTGAAGGACTGGAAAGCTATTTGCTTCCCTCCCAGAGGGGGTTCAAGGATCGCCTCAAAGGTATCTTGCAAGGACATAGTAGAGGCTACAACAGTGGTCACTATTTTGAGATAAATCATTGCAAGGATGAAATTGGGTCCTTGTTCTCACCTGCTGCTGATCCGTGAGGCCTAAAGTGATAGCCGTCATACAACATAGATGGCAAGATACACATAGGTTCCCCATTGTTCCCCCGTCTTTCCCCCCCTGTACACAGCATCTACCCTTCTTCCTGCCCCAGATATTAGAAGGAGCTGTGGTGCTGGCTGAGCTGAAGAGAGCACATGGAGAACAAGCACCAAGCCTTGCTCCCGGCTGGGGAGGGTTCGGTGTCCCCTCTGCATCTCAACTTCCCACGCACCTTTGCACTGCCTTCATCATCACTGGGGACTCCTGGTCTCCATTATTGCCCCTAAGGTATACAATGGTCTTTGGCCTGAGCTCTAGTACAAGAAGCTACTTAGCTACTGTCATGGGAAGCGGGATTTCTTTCCCCTCCTAATGTATGTTTTTCTGAATAGGAAGGTAAAAGTAAATGGAGAGGAAAAACAAGTATTGATGGAACGGCTAGAAGGGAGAAGAGAGCTTTTTGTCTTACTGAGAGACCTGACCTTTCAGTGGTAGCTTCAAGAAACCTCAGGCAAATGTGCTTTGCTGGCATTTGCTGCAGGTGAATTGTTGGGAGTTTTCATCCCGTCTCTCAGGACATAACGTCTAGACGTTTATTAACTTGCAGGCTCTGGGTGTTTTGGAGACCTGAGGAGCCTAGAAACCCCCATCTGAAGAGACAGCTGAAGTCATGGCCCTCAGTCTTTTCTCAAGCAGCAGATCCCTATGAAACCCAGCATTTCTCCTGCTCAGCAGACCCTTTTGCCCTCATGCATGGACCTGCTAACAAGGCTGCACTGGGACCTGGTTCTGCAGTGGCCTCATGCATTACTTGTGGTCTTCAAACTACGCTAAACACAATAGGCTCATAAAAGCAGCATGGAAAGATGAGCCAGAAATGAAACACATTCCTCTGAGTTTGGGTTTGCGTTTGCAAAAGAGAAGAGGAAAGTTCATCTGTGCTGGCAGAAAACCATACAGCCCCTCCTCTCCCATAGCAATGAGGAACAAAGTGTCCAGGCTCCCTCCCTCGTAGGAGAGGGCTGGCAGTCCCAGCCAGGCTGCTGACATGGGGAACCAAGGGGGAAACTGGAGGTCAGGCAGCGATCAAGTTATTTATCAAAGAGAAATGAGGTGCAGAATGATGGAGAACCCATCTTACCCATCCGGTCCTCAGTTCCCTTACTTAGCCTCTCCTTGGCCAGAGGGATGCAGGAGGCTCACAGCAAAGGTATTACAGCAGTGAGGTCTGGACACACGCTGAGGGAGGCATGCAATCCATCCAGATGCCGGTCTCCATATCCCACTGTGTGCAGAGTGGGAATTTCTTTGGCAAGCCCTGGAACACAGGCCCCGGGGCAGAGGGCAGCAGAAGCAGCCCGGGAGCTGGGAGCACAGGAAGCTGGCTAGTAAAGAAACCACCACTGGTTCAAACAGCGGTCGCTGCTGGCATGGGGAGAAGAGATAGCATCGCCTGAGCAGGCTCTGCTTCCCCCACAGGCAGTGCACAGAGGTCAAATGCTGTCCCCATGGCCCCTACCTCCCCTGCAGCCTCTTGCCACGGGGATGCTACAGCCGCTGATTGCCCATAAACACATGCAGCATCTTTCCTTCCCCCTGCAAAGAGCACAAACATCATTGATTTTAGAAGAAGAATCCACAGGCCTTCCCACAGAGGTGCTTTTGCACAAAGGGAGAAAGCCTGGGGTGGCTTTCCCATCCTGGTAGCCCTGCAAGCAGGGTGGCAGCTGGTTCTCCCCCCTCTGCCCTCCCCAGGCTGCTCAACCTCCCTGAGGACTGATTCTAAAGCTGGAGGGAGCCAATCCTCCTGAGAGTCATGCCAACCCCCTCCATCCCAGGCTTGAGAGACAAGAGAAGGCAGGGGGAGACAAGGCAGGGATGCAGTCCTGCCCACTGCAGCCCCACAGCTGAGACCCAGAGACCTTCTGTCTGCCCAGGGAACCTCAGCTTCAAACCTAGAAGACGGGGATTAAAAATGGAGGTATCAAACCATGGCATGAATCGCAGGGAGGTTTCAGACTGATAAATATTTCAGACTGACAACTATTCCTGTCCTTGAAAGTTCATTCATCAAACTCTCAGCAAGGCCTCCACATCCCAGGACCATAAATACTAAGACCTATTTTAACAACTACTTTCAGCGTGGCCAATACCGAAAGTACGGAAACCTGTTACAGATCAACCTACATCCTTGTGCACTGTGGTGTAATTTATTGCACCTATAAAGGCTATATTCAAATATAGTTCTGTTGTAATTACAGTCCCTGACTGTGCGGGATCCATTTGTGAGATGGTTGTACTTTGTTCAGCTACGACCCCACACAATTGACAATGGTTCAGAAACAATGGAAGGCATTGCTGGCGCAGCACTATACACAGTCTCGGTCCTACACACAGAGAGAGTCTGTCAGTGGAGGGAAAATTTGACCTAAAGACAGGAAAACTCGCTTGCCATCAGGAGAATGGGAACGCTGGAAACTGGGAGTTTTGATCCTCTCTCCCTCTCGGCGCTGATTTAGTTTCCGAGCAATGCTACACCAGCTCTTCCCTGCAATCACAAACTCCAGCAGGCAGGCACAGGTTCCTCCTCCTGTTTCTCTGCAAACCTCAGACCCCTGAAGGACTTGAGGGATTAGATTTAGTGGGCTATTTGGTGGTTTTCTCCTTAAATGAGCCCTGAAATTTTGGGTTGCCCAGATGCTCCCCATATGATGGAGCAGAACCAGAAGCCTCTTGCTAAACAGCACAGTAGCAGGGAACAACAGAGCCCTTCATCGCAGCCTGTCCTTGTTAGCGATGGCCTATGATGATAAAGGGGAAATTTTCTCTGCTCCTTTCTGTCCCACCAATAAATTACACCCCCAGATCCTTATACCAGCCCCAAACTGTTCCATCCCAGTGCTGAGCAGCTGCTGGGCTGCTTGGTTCCCACCTCCAAACACCATCTTGGCTGTGAGCTCTTTAAGAAAAGCCTTTGCCTACTGGGCGCTCTTAAGCACATTTCATTCATGAATTAAGTCCCTGACAGCCCATATCTCTATGATCAATATGTTTGTTTATTAGCAGCAGCTGCTGTGTTTTAGCAAAACTGGAGGGCTCCAGCAGGAGCAGCATGCTCTAACCGCAGAGCAAGGCTTGGGACAGGGAGAAGAAGGACCTCCTGCTGGCAAATGGGAGTCAGGCTGGATAAGATTTCACGCTAATGACCCTTTAATTGAAATCACTGCTTGGGACAGATTGTTCAGCTCGGGGATATCTGCACTGATGGCTTCCACTTTGGCCACTCCTGAGATGAGTCCATTAACTCAGCAATGGTGAACTCAGCAAGTGAGGGGGACAGCAAGGGGTCGTCCATCCCCAGCAGAGCTGATCTGCACATCCAAGGAAGCCCAAGTCAGCAGCCGCTGTAAATGGAGACCTGCACAAAGGGAGGAGAGGGTGTGCGACTTGATGGACCTCACACCTCTGCTTCGATGTGTTTGCCAACTAGGCTGATGTGGCTCCTATTGCTTCATTCTCTGGGCAGGATAAGCACCATGTGCTGGTCTTGCGTGCCCAAGAAGGAGAATCAGGACACCTGAGTCTCACCCCCAGCTCATGGCGTGACCTTAGCTTTGCTTCACCTTCCTCTCAGTCTCATTGTGTGGATGTTGCAAGGCAGTAATATTTTTCCACCCTCATACATACTAGGCAGGAAGATGGACACAGCAAGAAGAACAGAAGCTGGAGAGAAGGGAAAATCCTGGTCTTCTGTCATCTTGTGCAAGTGGAAAAGCAAATTTCTTCCCTGATGTCCCTTTTCACTTTGCTTACCCTTGCCATAGCAGCAAGGGCAGCGTCACACAGGCAGGTCCTGGCTGGACATGCAGCCCAAGGCAGCAGCTCAGGACAAGGGTGAGCTGTACCCGTGTTCACCCCACCCGTCAGAGCAGGACATGGGTGTGGGTCTATGCCTTCTAAAATTGGAGACCTGTCCCCACTGAAGAGGCTCCAGGCAAAGGGCAAAACATGGCTTTCCTCCCCGTGGAGGCTGGGGAGCTGTGATATGAAACTCAGGATTGGCACAAAGTCCTTGGCAGCCACAGAGATGCTCCAAGGTACAGTTCCTGCCCTGTGCATCCTCCTCATTCCCAGCTGAGGGGGAACCTCCCCATCCTCGGGGACTCTTTGTATCACAAGGTTTATTATGGGCCGGAGAGTGCTAATGAAACCCGGGCTTGTTAGATGTAGGCAGCTCTTTTGGGCCTGTTTTGTAAGTGGAAATGTTGATGTGTGTCCCTTGCAATGCAAAGAGATGTCTGAGTGCACAGAAAGGAGGGTTACGAACCTGCTTTGAATGCATTTATTATTCCCATTAATTACTATGCCTGCTAAAGAGGACCAGCTGTTCTAGGAGGCTGTGGTACCAATTTATCAGGAGAAGATTCCAACAGAAGTCGCAGAGAGTTTTCCTCTGAACTTGGAAGGATGGAAGATGGAGGTTTTTTAATTAGAACTTGTTATTAATGGGAACGTAGCAAATTAAAAATAGTCTCCCTCCCCCCCTCCCTATTATATGAAGCTCTGATCTCAATTAGAAAGATCAGGGACTAACCATTGAATGGGAATTACTGAGATGAAAACTGATTGAAAGACAAAAAACCAAAGACAGAGGCATCACAGGGAGAGAATGGAGACGGGGAGCAGCAGGACCTGGAAACAATGAGCAGAGGCTGGAGGAGGCTGCCTGCAGCTGCTGGGTGTCAGAGGCGCAGATGAGAGCTGGTGGCTTTCTACTTTCCACTATGGTGAGGACACTTTCCTAGGGCTGCTACTAGCAGGGGCTGTCCCATCTAGAGCAGTGGCGGCTCATCACTGTTTGGGTTGGGTCCTGAGATGTGCTGCTGGGCAATATTTGTAGCCCAGCTTTGCAGGCTCAGCAGAGTGGGACTATAAGGTCTGGCCAATATGGGCACTTCTGTAGGAAGGGCAGGTTCTCAGGCTCAAGGACACCTGGGGTGTTTCTGTGTGAGCCCACTGGCAAGTGCAGGCTTCTCTCTGCTTGTCACTGCATCTGCAAAATGTCCTTAGCACCCATCTTCTCTCACCTCCTTTCCTCAACCCTCCTCCCATCTCACCCCACCGTCATTGTATGATCCCAGCTCAAAGGTCCTCACCCCAGGCTCTGCCTTCATGGAGGCTACAAACAAGGCTACATCACACCACCGGCTCTCTGGTCCTTGTCCTGCTGGTTCCCCAAATCTGGCAGCATTGAAGATGCCCTGAGGCTGCTGAGCTCTCAGCAAGAAATGATCAAATTGGTCCCCAATCCCTCTGCCCCAGGAGCTGTAGCCCCACCACCTAGGCACAGAGCAGAGGCTGGTGGCAAGATGTCTCCAATTCCACATCTGGGAGAGCAAGGAGGGGGTAAAACAAGGCGGTGTGTTTTGGGGTGGCACTTTGTGCTTCGTTTTTGTTTTGCCACACCAGGTTGGAGAATGGACTGTCAGGAGTCAAACCTGGGGTGATGCAAAGTGACGGCTGGGTCTGACCAAACCCATCTCCTGCACCCTGTTGTTTGAAAAACTTGGTTAATGACTTCTTAATGAGAATCTTATCCGCTCCTTTCTCTGATCACCTGTGGATCAGAGCCCCTGTCTTCCTTCCAGCAGATAATCTGTGCCATATTCTAGGGCAGGCAGGGACCTTAGGCTGAAATTACAGCCTTGCTTACTAATTGCTGCATGTTCTCTCTCCGTAGGTATATCATTGCCAGCAATTAGCGCAAAATCCTTTCCCACTCTTGTTAAGTTCCTGTGCTGCAGTTAAATACTCCCAGATCCCATTTAAATGATTTCAAATGCAATTCATTCTGGCTCGTTAAATAATTCCACAGCACTGTTTGTCGTCTTCTCTCTCTGTTTTCCAACAGCCACTTTCTCCCAGAAAGAATATGATGACTGAAGAACAGAGAAGAAGAGGGAAGGGGAAGTGATATGAAAACTGAGAAATTTGGGGTCTGTCCTCCACACCTGCAGTTTCACTTATTTTTTTTCTCTTCTTTTCAGGCTGAGACTTCTGCTGGTAGCTGGATTTTGAGATTTTGTGGCCCAGGGAGAACAGGTGGTGCCAGGGCTCTGCCCATGGCATGCTGCACCATGTAACCAACAACAAGAAGCTGCCTTGTGCTTCCAGCTGCATGTTCCTGAGTCCAGAGCCGTGGATGGTAAGGGTTGATGGTCCATGTGACTGCAAGTGCCTGCTTAGGTCCAATTCATGGTGCCCTGGGGACAACCTGCCTTTTCCACACAGGTTTTTCCTACTTCCAAGCCTTACCCCTCCTTCCCCCATCTTCTCTCCTTCCTGCACCAGCCATCTTCCCACATCCCCACGCTGCTGGTCCAGTGCCCCACAGTCTTGCCCACCTCTCCTAGTAGACGCGATCTTTACCTTGACTCCCACACTAGGTGCAGCGGTAGGGGGTGGGCAGAGCTCAATGCCAGTCTGTCATCACCATCTACACAGCATCCCATGGCATTCGTCTGTCACAACTCACAGGACACAGTCACAGAGTCCTGCCCTTTGACCAGGGTTGCATACACCCCCAAACCCAACCCTCATGTGTTGTCCTTCCTGAGACAGCCATATTGTATCATCTTTGGGTTTCAGCTCCCAGTAGTACTGCCAAGTCTCATGCGTATGCTACACACTTCCCAATACTGGATATTTTCCTTAAAGCCTCAATTCCTGGTGACAAGTGATTCAGTGAGACTCTCAGCTTTCAGTTTATGCTGAGGGAAAAAAAAGGGGAAAGGGAAAGGGAAAAAGGAAAAGGGAAAAAAAAAAAAGGAAAAAGTTCTTGTGGCTGGGGGAAAAATAAATAAAAGCTGTGAGTGTTATTTGATTGCAACCTACTGGCTCTGGAGCCAGAAGGCAAGTGGAAAGAAAATAGCATTTAATATATTTCTTTGAATTTGGAGACCAGACTGGTGAGCTCTGAGTGTCTGGGGTCAGTGGTAGGCCATCCACAGCCAGGAGCTGCTGCCAAGCTCACCATGAAGAGGAACAATGTGGCAGGGAAGAGCTCTCCATAAGGAATACCTGAATTCCCACTGCAATTTCAGCAGCTTCTTATTCCCTCTTGTATCCACATGAAATGCTGCCGCTTGTCAAATTTGATGGCTAACCCATTCCCACCTAGAGACATTACCTGAAGTGATCTCCATATGCAGCTTGATAAGTCAGTGGCTTTCAATCTGCAGTCTTTGAGGCCTGGGGGTCCAGTGACTACTTACAGGGAGTCGTGAAAAGGTTGCAAAGAAAAGCAATTTCCTTTCTGCCATTCAACATTGCGCGGCTGTGTTACTGTAGGGAAATTTGTAGTGGTCCTTGAGTTGACGAAGCTGAAAGCCACTGTGCTAAATGCATTAAAGATCCTGTGGGTTGAAGAACAAGAGAGAGCGCTGTCAACAGAAGGGCAGCTGCCAAACTGCCTGTTGGGGAAGGAGGAGAAGGACACGTGGGCAGAGGGATTCACAGGGTTCATAACCCAACTTTGTGTTTATTGCTGTGTGCATTTGTTGTTTAAACCAGAATGAGCTTCAAGTGAGGTGCTTGGATGAACTCCTCAAGCCACTTTGTTTCCAGGGAGTGGGCAACATTAAGTGCTCACAGCAAACGGTCCTCCTGAAAGGCTTGGATGAGAAATCTGAGTTTGGTCAGAAGGGAATTAGCACTGAAAGGGGTAAAAGCAATCCAGAAATGTCACAGCGGTGTTCACACCGTAAAGTTTGCCTGGCTAGCCACAAATCTCAGACCGGGAGGCTGTCTTATTCCCTGGCAGCCGTGTCATTGCAAGGATGGTCCTGAAAAACATCCTCTAAAATAAATGGGGCAATGTAAGGGAAATCTCGGCTTGAAAAAATGTGTGTCCCCATCTGTTAAACAATATTCAGGTGGTCCTGCATTTATGCTTCCTCCAGATTTATGCAGCGATGGCTTTCAAAGGCAGATTGTCTATGAGAAGAACAGATGGAGGGAACAATCCTCCTCTCCAAGCTTTGCACCAGAGCTGAAGAAGTTTGTATCTGGTTCTTGTTTACAGAGCCAAGGCTTCAAATTAAGCCCCCCTGGTCTGACTCGCCCAGTAGCTCTGGAGCCTGCCACAGAGCTGAGATACTCCTGGTTTTACTTATTCCTTTCTGCTGGTTTCCCATTTCTGGGAATGCAACAACCGTGCAGGGATGCTTTCTGCATTGGCACCCACTGGGGTCAACAGAGGCCAAATATATGGGGCAGCCAAATCCAAATTTCCTTCTTCCCCATAGAGAAGGGAGAGAATTTTTTCAGGCACTGACATCTGCTTCCCAAGCTTCATGATGAGTGGTGAGAAAACTCTCTCCACCACCCTAAACCTTTCATCAGCACAAAATTTGCTGTAAAATGGAAAAAGTCATTTTGTGAAAGCAAAATAATACTCAGTCACATATCGGCATCTGAGCTCCAATCTCTCTGTTTTCTGTATCTCTGTCAATGTTCAAAGGAAAACAATGTGATTGTTAATTACAAACTGTTTTGAATGCATGAAAGAAACCGTTTCAGAGCCAGAGCCAGCCGGAGGCAGGAAAGCTGAGAATACGACGTGTGCCGTACTGTTTTAAAGGGCAGAAAGTCCTGTTGTAATTAAGGCTGATGCAATCATTGTAACAGACACAAGGTGGAAACGTTACCTTGCTTAGCTTCCCACTTTTCTCTGCCTATTGGGTTTCGCTTTAGACTAGGTGGAAAATGCTGAAATATCAAGGGAGTGCTTTGCATTTCAAAGAAGTTACTGCATAAGTGATGGTGTGATTCATTAGTCATCTATTGATGCACTGGTGTTCCAGGGTCCACGGATAAATCGGCAGCCCTTTTTGAAAGCCAGTGTTCCCCTCTACTCATCTTCTGCTGGCAAATTGGAGGTGCACAGGAAGGAAGAGACCGGCTGAAGTCTGACAACTCAACCTCGGTAGGAAATAAAAAGGAGCTGGAGCTTGATGCAACGGTTAATGCTCAAAACACAGTTGCTTTCCTTCTCTTTAGATGATCTTTTTAATCCTGTCATGATCCAGCTCACCATGGGGAAAGCAATCACAGCAACCTGATGACATAAACGATGAAAGAGAAGCACACAGCTGTAAACAGAGGAGTCTGCATGCAGTACATGTATAAGGTAATATATATATAGGTATGGAGTGAGGTGTCTGCAGTATCCTCATGAGCCAGAACAGGCTCAGATGCGGACACACAGATGTGCATCACACACACATGGAGACAAGTCCCTAGAGGAGGTCTAGGCATGTGGCACATGAGAAGCTGTGAAGCAGCAGCTCATAGGAGAAGAATTCTCAGGTGGTCCCGGCACCAACCCTGGGCACGGAGTGTTTCTGGCTTGTGCACTTATAGCTCAGTTCCCAGCAGAAAGTCCCACTTGAGCAGGATCCCCCTTCTCCAAGCCCAGCTGGGGAAGATGTGGAGGATGGCAGTTCACAGCAGAATGTCTGTAGGGCAGGAGAGGGGGGACAGTGGCTGGAGTATGTTTAAAAGAGCAGGGAGGAGAAAAAAAAAGGATGCAAGTGACAGGCTGGATTAGACACCCAAACCCAAGGAGGCCTTTGGACAGAGCCATGTGAAGGAGCTGTGGGAAGCTCCCAGGAGCCCAAGACAGCTTGCAGCACCAGTTCATAATGACCTGCTCATCACCAGAGAGAGGGACTGCAGATCCTAGTGTGCTTATACCTGCCCAGCCAAGGAGAGCTATGCCACTGCCACCTCTGACTCCCAGGCCTTTTCTCTGCCAGCACCACCACCAGAAATCACCAGCACTCGGTGGCCAGAGCTTTACTCCTGCTGGCTCGTACTTCCACCTGCCCTGAAAATAGGGCAGCTGCCTGCTTAGCAGTTTAAAGACAGCCTGCTTTTACTCACCAGCTGGGCCGAGGCTAATTCCTAGGGAAGGAGATAGAGCAAGTAAGCGTTTGTGGTTCCTCTCTCCCCCAATCTGCCACCCACATGCTCCACAGGACTTGGAAGCTGCAAGTGGAAGGGGCTGGCAGGCTGGGCCCCTCTCCCAGCTGAACTGTCACTCCATGCTCCTTTACTAAGGCTGCTGCTGTTGGGACCCTTCTTCAGGACAGCCAGCCAAGCTGTTTTCTCATTCTCACCTTGTGGAAACTACTCGAAGGGGAATGTTCCTTTGCTCACCCCTTCTCTGCTCCTTTTGAAGCCTCCCAAAATCCTCTCAGCCCCCCTATGACTGAGTTTCTCTGTCCCTGCTCTGGTTTCTCACCCACATCAGTAAGCCAAACTACCTGGGATGCTTTGTTCTCCCCTCTCTAGTCCACCTCCTCCATCTTTATCCACCTGCCCTCACACTCCTTCACACCCAGCTCCCCTTCCCCAAAAACGGACACCTAGAAATATGTCAGCTCTGTTGCAGGGAAACGCTCCCATGGCTCTGCCCATCTCTCAACCTAATCCCAGCCACGTGTCCCCACACCAGTGGTTCCATACGTGTCCCAGCCCCTTCCCTCCTGAGGAGCTGCAATGCTCCCAGGGTGGTTTTTCTCCTCTGTACTTGTCGGACCGGCATCGGTGCCCCCCAACATCCTGCTCACAACCTCCAGAAAGGAAGATGCCTGACTCGAGCCCAGACACAATTATTTCGTGTGTCCCTCCCCCAGTTCCAACCTCAAGAAGCAGGACAGTCAGCTGACACCAGGTCCCAGCCAGTGGTTGTCCCTAAGACTGCGGTCTTGCTCCACATGGTGTCTTCTGCTCCTCCTCCTCTACTCGCAACCTTCCTCCTACGGGAACCGGTGACTAATGCTGATGGCACAGGCTTCTCTCCGCCGTGCATCATCCCGGCACGCGTGGGTGTGCGAGGGTGAGAGAGAGAGTGCACGGAGGAGGGAGGGAGAGCGCTTGTGAGAGCGTCAGACAGGCTGCAGGAGCTTTGTGTGACGGAGGGAGGGGGGTTGGCCTGGGGACCACAAGGGCAGCCGGGATGCCTGGCTGGGCGCAGCAAGAGTTGGGGACACAAAGGGATGTCCAGGTGGCACTTTCTAGCAGGACATTGCTCCAAGGGTCTTGCTCACTCGGAGCAAGTAGGGACACGGACTTGAAGGAGCTGGAAGCACCGGGCACACTGGGAATCCTGGATTTCTCTTAAATGAGAAACAAAGCAAGAGGCCAAGTAGAATGGTTGAAACCCTTAGGGCCTCAGTTTCCCCCTGAGCAACACTTAATATCACCACAGCCATTATTTTTAAGCAGTCTTCTAGGCTGCAGTTCTGTCACCGGCATGATGCAGCTCCAGGACACGACACGACACAGCTCATGATGCACCAAGCCATCAGCAGGGACCATGAAAGCTGATGTGTGGGGGAAAAGGAGAACTCAGGGTAGCCCAGCATTGCCCTTTCGTGGGCTGCTCTATCACCCCCAGGGTGTCAGACCCTTAGAAAAAGGAGCTGCTCTGGGTCAAACACTTAGGGGGCCCTTCCCTCCCCTAAAAGTCCCACCATTTAACCCCATTACCCACACAAGGCACTGTCTGGTGTCTCCTAGGGGACACAGGGCACTGAAGGATGCTACCTCACGAAGCCAGATCTACACAAACTCTCAACCCAGTCATGGAAAAGCACATTGAATTGAGGTCTCTTCTCGCCTGCTGTGTCCTGGCCAGCCTTGGGTGCCCACCTGCAATTTATCTGTGCATGGGTGCTCTCTTGGAAACCTTGGATGCTCCCCTCAAAGGCTGCACTACTCCAGCCAGGGCTGCCCTTGTTCTTTAGGAGGACACAGCTAGTGTTTGTGGTTGGGATGCTGCTGTGATCTCAGGCTTTGGCTGCAGGATAAGCCCCAGCATTCCAGCCACCAGATATGGTAAAACTCCATTTCGAGCACCTGCTGCCCCCTCGGGCCAGTATGTTATACCATCTATAGCAACCATGAGCTGGTTCTGGGGGCTCACACAGCATCCCCCCACTTTCAATCACCCCACCACAGGCCTGCCACCCGTGTGTGGCTGGGACCACTGGGAGCAAGGGCTTTTTCTCCTCATCACCCCACACAGGGAGCCTGTCCTATGGGACAGACAGTGCTCTTAAACAAGGCAGTTAACCCTGCCTCTGTTTTCCAGACACAAGGGCACATGTTTTGTTTTTCACAAGGCCACTTAAAAGCAGAGGAAGGGGCGAGCTGCCGGCTTCCGTGCCGGCATCCCAGTGGGCTCCGGCGCCCCTTGCTGCCAACCGCAGCCCGGTAAGCCCGGTATAATGGCCTAAAGAGCGGCGGAGAAAGCCAGAGCAGCCTGCTAATGCGAGCAGAGCAGACAGCCCTGCCCGCGGGCTCCTCTCCCCCCCTCCTCTTTCTCCTCTCTTCACCAGATGGGGAGCCCAAGGAGTCAGGTTTTCTCTCTGCCTCAAGGAGACCCCACACCCGGAGAACCCCAACAAGGCTGGATGGGGAGATGGAGCCAGGCTGAGGACGGGGGAAGTCTCTCCTCCCACCCTGCATCCCCTTGGGGGTCACTCCAACCTGGCAGCTTGCTCTCCTGCCCTTTCCCTGCCGGCTCCATCAGAGCTGGGCTAAGGGACACAATGTCCTGGAGCAGGGAGGAGGGGCAGCAGGTTCAAGCCTCCACAGCCAGCTTGGAGGCTGGGAGCCATCTAATTGACTAGAGGTCTTAATTACCTGTGTGCTGGATAGAGCCCATGAGGAAACGAGTGATGGGCAGGCAGCTGGACTGGTGAGTAGAAAACAGGGAAGGTCATCGCTGAAGGTTTGGGAAGCACTCTTATGGAGTGAGTATCACTGAAACCACATCAAACAGCCCCTATTCCGCACACTGCATGTCCATGGGCAGGTATGAGCCATCAAGCAGTACCCTCTTGCAACTTTCCTTCTGCAAAGGTCCCCAGACAGGCCCTACAAATGGCTGGAAATGCCACCTCATCCCAGCAGATATTCTGTCTTTGAAGACTGGATAGGGGTGACGGAAGGAGCAACTCACTGACAGGTAACCTGGGCTGGAGAGAAAAAACACCCATTTCTTCATGTTTGGAAGGAAACAGAGAAGCAGCTGTTGGCAGCTGAGGGCAGGTTAGACCAAGAGCCTGTTACCAGGCAGGAGGCGGATTCAATGGCTGCAGCCTTGGCCTTCCCATCTATCAGAAGAATGTTGTCTTCAAAGCGGATGGGGATGGATCCAGAGCACAGAGGGCAGAGGCGGAGAACCCTCACCCAGGTCCTGTTCAGATCTTGCCAGAAACATGCTGTGGGACAAGGACAGATTTAGGGATTCCGAAGGTGTTCAAGTGTTTGTTTACAAAGTTTCAAGGACCAATAGTCAACCAATGTCAAGGCAGCAGGTCAGCATCAGCGTTGACTTAGAGGATTTCTCAAAACCTAAAGAATCCCCTCAAAAGCCCTCAGACCCCAACACTGACCCTGTGACCACCAGCGGCAGGTTTCACTACCTAGCAGTAGTGGTGATTTGTCACATAAACCTTGTCTATTAACAGAAGGATGGAGGAGGTTTCATGGTGGGTCCTGAGCAGTTTTTGTCACCTACTGCTTGGATCAGAAATATGGTCCTCACAGGCATCTCCAACCATAACAATGGATGGGACAAGCAAGAAATACACTCCTCAGTCTTTGGAATAAAAGAACATAAAGGGGGAACAATAGCACCTCTTTGCAGGTGGCAAGGACAGAGCATCTGCCAGCCCAGCCACATGTCCCCAGAGTCCTCCAGTGCAGATCCTCATGCCCCCAGGCTCACCACAACCTCTCCCCCTGACATGTCCCATCCTCAGTTGCCCCAAAACATCCATCCACCACACTGGGAACACATTTCCCAGTCAGCCCTCCTCTGGAAAGATCTCAAAGCTTTTGGCAGCTGCTGCACCACACAGCATTTTCCCAGCTTCTACGTATACGTCTCCATTCCAGGAGAGCCCATAAACACCCGGCAGCAGTTTCGGCATCAGGGTAGACGCGAGCTGGAAGATGTTGCCTGCCAATTCAGCAGTGCCACATCCGAACACCTCAGAGGGCTCTGTTGCAAGCAGAAAGCTGTCCAAATCCCGCTTATTAGATGGGATCTACCAATATCCCTGCTCACAGCGGTATGACTGCAGGTTTTTTTGTCAGCCGATGATATGAGGCTGAAATGAAGATAAATGAGAGCAGAAAAAAAGAGAAATCCCTCATCAAAACACATTTGAACTCAGGATAAAAAGCAACTCGTCGACAAGGATGTCTTCTTTTTTTTTTTTTTTTCTTCTCCCCAAACTTTGGGAACTCAGATGTGGGTGTGAATATCACTTTAAGGATTTATAAAATGACACATGGCCTCACCTGTCAGCACGCCAAAATCTGAATGTCGGTTTTAATTACACCGAATATTTTACTTTCTTATGCAGAGGCATAATCAATTATCTTATTTAAAGGCATTACGATAATGTGTGTGTAAAATGGAGCCATTCCCCGTATTGCATTAGATTCTCTAATTATAGGAGAATGTTTGGAGCTAAAATGTCAGCCTGTCATCTGGCGGGTGTGTAATTCATGATCTGCATTCGCCGGCGCGGATGGAGCTGACAAAAATTGCATTCATTCCCTTCTACTGATCTGGCCTCAAATTTGCCTGGTCTGTAGGTAACAAATCCCACCCCCTGGAGCACAGTGAGTCCATCCCGTCCTGTCCCAGGTGGATGATGCCACGGGAAGCTGAGTTTGACAAAGTGCTTTCTGTTGCTGGGTGTTTCTTAGATAAACCTGCTGTGCCTAGAGATTAAGCGTGGGGATCCATCTCAAGCTCTTGGCCAGTGTGGAGCTGTTGGGATGTGGTCGTGGGCTCCACAAATGGCTTCCTCGGGGTCCTACAAGGTGGGAGGAGACCCAGGCGCAAGCAGAGCTGGAGGCAGAAGACAAAACCCACCAGGGACTTTTGAAAACACCCCCATCTGAATTACGAATAATGAAAGCCCTCCAACTCTCAGTTATTAAAGCAGAGGGATTAGATAAAAATAGTGTGCTTGTTTCTTGGGAGTTTAGTCCTTTCTTTAAGCATTACCCAAGTGAAAGCAGCCTGGATGGCTTCGCTGCCTGTATTTTGGAGGAGAGTTCATGATTGCATCCACATTGTCACTTCTAGGTGGGCAACCACAGGGCAGGGGGAGGAGAGAAACCCCTTTGACTTGAGGTGGGGGGAGGGAGGAGCTTGGGTTTCTCAGAAGTTAAGAAACTTTCTCAGTAAATGAGAAACACTACAGGGGGATTGCTGTGATAGCACTGAAATAGTGACCAAGACCCCTGCAGGATGAGGGACAGCGAGAAGCACCTCAGCAACACCATCACCAAGGGGATGGTCCTGATGAGGGAAATGCACCTGGTGGTTTTGCCATTAACCAAAGGGACAAATCACACAGGGGGCTGTCATTGCTTTGTCCAGGCAATGCCAGTCCCTGGGCAGTGACTACCCAGTCACCCAAAAACCAGGCGCTATAGGACCAAACACACCACACTGCGTGATGCCACCAGCCGTGGGCAGTACAATCTCCTAGCCTGCCCCTGTGACCTGGATCCATACAGCAGAGCAGGATCTGGGTACCCCTTTTTGCTTTCTGCATCACCCCTGACTCCCCAACCCTCCAGTTCCCAGCACTGCCCTCCCCGCACATGGGTATCCTAGCGCAGGCATCACCCCAAAGCTGCTGAGGATCCGCACAATGCCATTAAGTGGCTTATTAAAAAGTGATGCTCCAATTTAACACCTATTAGCCAGCACGGTGCCCTTTAACGGCGCGGGGGAACCTGCAAATGGAAGCCCCAGCTCCCAGCAGAACCCTAAGTAGCTGAGTTTAACTTTATGGCTCCAATTAGAGGAACACTAAAGCAGCACCGGCGCTGCAGATTTATTAATACTCATCCCATCCCCAGACCACTGCCGGCCAATGCTGGCAGCAAGAACAAGTGGGTGCTTTGCCAGCCATGCCACGGTGATGCTCCATTTGCCCCAAGGGGAGGTTTGGAGGAGCTTCTAGGGAAGAGATGGCATCAAAAAAAGGTGCATCGGTGGGAGCAGAGGCTGAACCCACCCCTGGTGGTTTCTGCAACTTGAGTTTCCTATTTTAGGGGGATGTCACCAGCCAGCAGGATGTCAAGGCAAAGCAGGAAGAAGTCTCTCTGGGTCCCAGCTCTTCCTTCGCTCTGGATGAGCAGGACGAGGTGCGCTGTGGGAGGGAGAGCAGCCGCCTTCACCCGCAATCTGGAGCTGTTTAAAAAGCCTGTTTGTTCCAGGAGGTTTATAGGCCGCCTTTGCCCAGTAAAGTAATTTTTCAGCGTCTTGCATTGCCCTAATCGCTTGTCACAATAACGAGAGACAGCTTTCGCGTGCTGTGCTCCCTGGCCTGGTCAGGGGCAGGTACAGGCAGCAGGAGAGACAGAGGGATGCACAAGTCTGCAGGGAGGATGGAGACATGGCGTCATGCATTCCCGCCCCTCAGCCCCAGCATTTGAGGTCGTTTCCCTATGCATCTGCTGTTTCCCATTTCCCCATCACAACTCCCCAAAGCAACGGCCCAAACACCTCGTGAGGGGCCTGGGTCACGTCACTGGTGGGACCCTTTGCCAGCTGCAGGGATGGGAGCAGCATTTTGGCACCGTGTTGTTGCTCCGAGACCACAAATTTCCTCTCCCTGTGGCAGAGGATTGTCCCCAGCCCTGAGCCACTAGTGCCTGTTAAGGAGAGGCAGGACAGCAGGATCAAGCAGATTAATTCTGGTCCAATTCTGGACCCTCCAGCAGCACATTGCCCTCCATGGAGAGGGTCTGCAGTCACCCCATGGTGCTGCTGCCCCAAAGGCTCAGGCCCCCCCACCAGCTTCTACATGTCCCAAGGAGTGGCCACTGCCTACATTGCTGCCTGCACCAGCAAAGCAAGCAGGGCAGCTCCCACCTCACCATCTCTCCCACCCTTCTCAGGCTGCTGTGAAAGCCCAGGAAGGATTTTCATTGCTGCATTTTTTCCCCTCCATTCCCACTGCTGGCTCATGACCTGCTGTGCCCCCACCATCATTTCCTCACTGTGAACAACATCTAACAGCTCTTTCCCCCCCCACCACCTTCTTTCAAACAAACAAACAAACCAGCCAGACATTCTAGGTCTTTATAACCAGAAGAAAATTAGTAGCAGGTGAAAGCAGATTTTAATGAGACCAAACTGTTCCTAATGTAGCCCAGGAACAGCATTTTGTTTCCCTCCCTTTTGCTGTTCTGCGGTTTGAGTGGGTAAAAAGCAAATCAGTGTGGGGAACACTTAAGCTTTTCCTGAGCAAAGGACAGGTCTAATAGAGAGTTTCTCCTGGGCACCTGTGCCCCCACTCGCTCCCTACATGGACCCCCCATCATCCACCCCTCTGCCTGTCATATGTGAGCCCTTATTCACACGCAAAGCTCCACAAAGTCAGAATTTTTCGAGCTGAACAGACAGAGAAAACCAAATAATCTCATTCCAGTTCAACACAAAATATTTTGTCTCATTCTTGTATTATTTAACTTTTGTTTTTTAAGCTTTTAAAAAACAAGGCAGATCAACTGCAAACCCCAAACCTCCAACATTTGGGAACAAAAAGTCTCAAGTTTGGAGAGGATAATGGACCGTCTGGATGTGGTCACAAGCTCCCCAAGAGATGCTGCATCTTTGAGCCAAACCAGGGTGTTCAACTTGAATTCATTAGTACCTTTTGTTCCTCAAGCCACTATTTTCTCTGCATTTGTTTATGTGAAGAAACCCCCCCCCTTCCCATTCCCCAGCTCTCCTCACTTACTACAGGAACATTATGGGATATTTATAGCTCAGCTGATCTTGCTAAATGCCTTCTTCTAGGAAAATTGTTCATCAAACTGTCTATTTTGACTCTTTGTTTAATCTCTCTTGCCCATCTGTTCCCACTGCTGTTGCTGGGAGCTGGGCTCCACCTGAGCCCGGACAAGCACCAACAGGCACGGATGCATGGCTCAGTTTGGGGACATCACCTAGCTTTAGCATGGAGCAGCAAGTGAGAACCCCAGCCTTACTGCTGGCTTTGTGGACTTCTCTTGGGGTGTCATTGCACAAGAAAACGTCTTTAGCGTCACCACATCCCTGCAGCCAGGCTGGGCACAGCAGGGAGCTAAACTAGCCCCCAGCTAAGTTAAACTGAATGCCCTGTTACTGGGAGAGCTGGGGCTTCAAGTGGCCATGGGGCAGCTGAGATGGGAATAAAGTGACCTGCAGAGAGGTTTGCCTCACTCCAAGGGAAATCCTAGTCACTTGGAGCAGTTCCAGCTGGAAGAGAGATGATGCACTCACTCTGCAGAAGGGGAGGGCAACTTTTTAGCTGGGCTGCACCAATTTATCACATGTTGGGCCACGCACAAATGGAGCCCCTATGGCAGGTAGAGCAACAAACCACCTGCCACTCAGCCAGGAAAGAACATCCCCCGACACAGGGCACTTTGCCACACAGCTCCACTTTCTCTGAAAGTCTGGCAAACTTGACAAACTTTGAAGAAAAATCCTTGGGCTCACAGGCTGCCGGAGCCAGCTGTAACATTTGCAAAGCGGGGAGGGGGACGCCTCCAAGAATCCCACAGTGACACAGGAGGAATGGCTCACTGGGAGAAGCCCTGGCTTTCTTCCACCAGAGATTATTCAGATCATTTCAGAAAGGTGCCAGCCCCTTCCCTGTCCCCTTGCTAGCTCTGAAGCTACATGTGTACCACCACATCTGGCTGGAACCCCTCAGAGCAAAAGCTTTCCCAATTGCCCAATCTATGAGGCACCCCGCTAATCCCCCCACATCTCCACCTACAACCACATGGCCGAAAGCTCCTCCGCTCCCCTTTCTCTTAATATATAGGAGGGAAACATCTGAGATCACTGCGGTTTTATTGTCAGATTTGGCAGCCTTTTCATATTTGCTTGGATTGAGATATAAATTGAATTTGGTTTTCTCCCGCTGACTCAGTTATTTGTTATAGGAATAAGCATGTGGTAATGGATTAAGCAGGGGAAAGAGATTTCTCTTTCAGCCATGTACACAAGGTGGGATTGGCCATGCCCTGTCCCGTGTTTTCCTGGTGCAGCTTTGCATCTCCATTGACTTTGCAAGCTCCTTCCCTTCACTGCCCAGCCACAATTGGACACGGGAGCTCTTTCTTGTGGCAGATTTATGCCCCAAATTCTGCAGAGTTTAATGCAGAGGAAATTTAATCATTTTCTAAATCTGGTCCCCACCCATATCCTTCCCCCTCCCTCAGTACCCATCAGTTGCTTTGCTGGAAACAGCACAAAGCATTTCTGGGGCTCTTCAACTGTGCTTGTAACCATCTCCCTGCCCGAGGAGCTGTCAGACTCCTTTCGCCTTTCCATCTTCCATTTGTCCAGACCAGGAGCAGCACACAATGCTCTCTGCATCCCAGCTTCATCCTTCCTTCCCTCACTCCCTGCTCGCATCAGGACCACGCTGTGCCACCACTGGCCCCACATGACTGCATGCACAGAGGAGGACAGCATGTGCAGCTTGAACCCCTGGATCAGCCCACCAGCTCTGGCATTTCTACACTCCCAGTCCCAGCATTGTGGCTCCATCCAAGGCCCGGCACTCCAGACCTTCCTCCAGCTGCCCTATGGGCAAATAGAGCCCCCAAAATCCCCAGGCATGCTGCAGGCAGCAGAGCCCCCAGCTCTGGCTCCCCAGCGCCCCTCCTCCGTGGTACCTACTGGGAGTTTTCATGGGAAAACCCATAAAATCCTCCTGTCCCCGGCACTTGACAGGGCTGCAGGTCCTTGCAGCATCCCTGAAGCCACAGCACACTCTGCAGGCACTTGCACCACAGCGCCGACCCCAAATCCTCCACCATATCCATCCCCACAAGTGGCACATTGCCTACACCCCTGGGGATGGTGGCACTGGGCTGTATAGGGGTCCATGCCCACAGCCCTGCCCTGCTCAGACAACACTAGAGCCATGCAGAGGCCTTGCCTGCCAACACCAGTGCACAAGCAAAGGCATCAAATAGAGCCCATCGCTTCAGCATCCTACCTGCTCCCATAGCTCTGCCTCCCCACCGCACCCCCAGCCTGAGCACTCACTGCCTGCAGCTCCCCCACAGCAGGGCTTGGCAGCTGCTGAAGGATTTTACCCCTTCTGGTGCTCACCCCAGCTTCAGGGCTCCAGCACAGCAAAGCGATGGCTCCACTAATTCTATCAGCATAAACATGGTTTATAGCACTGCCACCGCTGCATGTCAGCTTTTCTAAATCACCCTGTGCAGTGGTCTCCGTCCCTCACCAGAGCACCAGCTCCTCTCCCAACCCTCTGCTGAGGCTAGGGGTGCTAGGGGTTCCCCCTCAGCAGCAAATGGCATTAAAGAAAAGTGTGCAAAGGGCTGCCTGGCAGGGATGGAGTAGGCTGGGGGCACCAAGAGCAGCTTCCAGCAAGGAAATGGCCACACCAGTCAGAGAGCAGGTCATCCCCGTCCACACCCTTGGACCACAGCCCAAATGAGATCATTCAAGGGAGGGAAAAAAAAAAAAAAAAATAAAAAAAAAAAAAACACTAAAAAAGCCATAAAACCAAACCAAAACACAACAAAACAAAAGCTCAAAGAGAAAAACTTTTCCTTAAGCTACACAGCTCTATCAAGAAGAGGAAAAAAAAAAAACAAGACAGACACACCTCAAACCCTCTTCTACCCCCTCAGAGCTTTCTATATACCCTGCCCAACACTCCCAGCCCCTAAGAGCAAACACCCTATTTAACATCAAGCTGGATATGAAGCAGCTGTGGTTTCTGAGGCCCTCACCACACCCAAAAAGCCCTCACATCACTGGTTTCACCTGCAGAAACCATCTGGCCCCACTTCCTGGGTATCTCCCTGTCCCAGTGCCGCATTGCCTGGTACAGGGAAGAAGGCCAGTGCTTTCCAGAAAGCAGCTCCGTTTCTGAGCAGAGCTCTTGCAAAATCCCCATCCTTTCCCGCACGATGCGCAGCAGAAACAGCCACAGCGTTCCCGCCTCGGAGGAAAGGAGCTGTGAGGCAGACGGAGTCTCTCAGCAATGAAGCACCACAGTGCAGGCTGCCAGGAGTCAGCCAGGATGCTCCTAAAGAGCCTCCAGCAAACCTCAACAAGGAGAATGTGCTGCCAAACCCCCATGAGGCAGTAAAGCCCTTTGGCTGCAGTTCCTGCTGGGGAGGCTGATGGTCAAGTGAGACGCTGTGGGGTGGCTCCACTGGCTGAACTGGTCCCGTTGATGGCTGCTGTGGGGTGACTCCTGACCTCTGAGGAGGGTCCCCCCCACAAAGTGTGCAGGTGGTCCCTGAAGACAATGAGGATGAGGGGAGCACTGGGGAGCTCGCAGTTGGGAAAATCTGGCTCCAGCAAGTCCCCACGCAGCCAAGGGCGACGTGTGGGATGCCAGCTCGCTGCCTGCAGGGCCCGAGCCTTCAGAGATACACGTGTGGGGTGCTAAAACTCGCTGCTCAGTTTTTACTAGCTGTTGGAGGTGGTGGGGTCCCCTGGGCTGCTGCATCCTCCCCACCAGAAACACACCACAGTGAGAGGGGAGCTCAGCATCCCTCCCTGGGGGTACCCTGACACTGCACCCCCATTGCAGCCTGCATCACCCAGAGGCTGGCATCATCAGGGCACCGTGCCCCAAAATCAGTTCCAGATGTGGAAAACTAAACAGCTAAAGCAGCGTATTTCAGCCCCTTGTGGATTTTGTGGCTAAAGCTGCTGGGCTGCAATGGGGCCTCTCAGCTGGCCCTGGCCACCACTCGTGTCTCAGTTGGGCTTGAGCCTCCGTTCAAGCACATGTGTCTCTCACAGGTATTTAAAAATAGAAATAATAACAACCTCTTCTCTCTTTCCTGCCTGGTTGGAGAAATACCTTAATTAGTTAATAAGGGGTTTAATTTGTTGTGTAGCTGTGTGAAGAACTTGCAGAGGGCGAGCTAAGTCAATAAGTCAAAGCAATGAGCCTTAGAGGCAGGCTGGGGAGGAGAGGGTGTCCCCACCGTGACCAGCTGTGTCCTGCAAAGACCTCCAGCCTCAGCAAGGATCTCCAGGCCAGGCCTGAGGAGCTTCTCTTAGTGGTGAAATGATTGAGTCCCAGCAAAAAACACTGGATCAAATCAATGTTTTCTGTTTTGCCAAAAAATTTCTGCCCACTTCAACAAGACAGCTTGGATCTCATACAAGACACTGCTGGTACCAGACATGGGGGTCTCCCCTTCTGTGCACCAAGCTGTAGGGCTCCCAGTAACCCCCCAACACTAGGGAAAGGCAGGAAGGTGACCAGGGGATGGCTCTTTATTCCCAAACACTCAAACCCAGTGGCAATAAAGTGGCCAAGACTCATGAATATAGATTTCAAAATCTTTCTTTCTGAGTGCACTGGGCTCGTACACCTGGGGAAACCACCTGTACCTCCCACTGCCCATTTCTCCTGTGCCCTTGTCCCAGCTGTAGGGACAGGACCTGGTCCCTCAAGACTTAGTCCCTTTGGCCAGCAAGTGACTAGCCAGGGCAAATTCCTCCCTGACCTCAAACAGCCTGGCAGTTAGTGTTTAATCATAGCAACATTTAAAAAGGCATAAAATGGGTGTTTATATGAGGTCCCCCAAAAGACACACCAGAAGATGGCAAAGGAGCCAAAGGCTTCTCCCCAGCAAGCTAGGGCAAAGCCAAGGCAAATTGGTCTTTATTCCCACATAGCAGCTCTCCACATCCCATTTGGGTGTGATTATAGGTAATTCCCTGCTTGACGTCTCATCAGGGGTGTGGGGAGGGAGGGTGGCACCATTTCAGGAAAAGACAAAAGGGCTCTTTCTTCATCAGCATTAACCTCAGGCAGCTCTCGAGAAAAATTCTGGGCAATTAGTGGAGCATAAGAAGATTTATAATTGAAATCTAGTTTGTAGCACTACAGGCGGCTCCCTCAAAAGACATTTCTCAGAGACAAAAAAAGAAGTGGGGGGGGAAGAAGAGAGGCAGACAGAAGGGGGAAAGGGAACTAGTTAAAGAGTTTTAAAATCTCGCTGAAAACTCCATTTAGTTTAACATTGCATGATAGCTTTCATAATTCAGAACAAAGTGCAAAGCTCTTTAATGAGGCCATTAATGACCCTTTAATTTACTCCACCAGGGCTGAATTCATAAAACATTTATGTTCCATTTACACAGGATTTTCCTGAGACTCTTTGGGGTAAGTCACCATCACAGAGCAGGTGGGATGAAACAGAGGGCTCTTCTCTTCCCTCTCTTCTTCACCCTGGTGCTGAAGCTCCGTGTGTGTCTTTTAATTCTGATAGAGAAGCTGCAGGGACCCAGGAGGGAGAAGAGCCATTTTTGACCCTTCTGCATGGTAAATAGAAGCGGAGCACTCTCACATATTTCTGCTCTAGGAACAATGAAACCCTGTTTAAGATCTAGCTGGGGCATTGACAGCCAGCCTTAAAAAATACTTAAAAAAAAATTAAAATAATCATTACACCACAGTTCCAAGTTCATTACTCGCCTGCCCACTGAGAGAGGTCACACTTGCAATACCAGATTTGCTTTTGGGGTAGTGCTGTGAATCTTGGAGTGTCTGGGGGAGATATATCCCACCAGCTTTCCAGGCTGCTTCCCATTGCTCTGGGTGGTGATGGAGGAAAGGATAGAGAAGGTTTAAAGGATGCAGGTAGGTAGATGGGTGGGTGCTGAGGCTGCTGATGCCAATTGCTCTGTGTGCCAGAGATGGTGGGCTAGACTGGAAGTTGCTGCCAGGCTGAGCAGAGGTGAGTGCCAGGCTGCTGGTAGAGGTAGAAGCTGAGACCATCTCTTGGCATTTCAACATCTCCTGGTCCCTGCAGCTGTGGGAAACTCAGGCAGATGCCAAGGCACACATAGGGCAGCACCCTGCTGGTTCATCGCCCCCATGCACAACTCCCTGAAGGCCACACCTGAGCTGCAGGTGATGGTCCAGTCCAGCTGTCCCTTAACCCAAACTAAGCTTTTTTGTCTCCCATTATTTTTCCCCTCCATTACAAATTGTAAACAGGGACAAACACACAGGAATGTGTAATGGCTTGAATTGGCTGAAACATCTTTAAAAATAAAATAAAAAAACCCCAAAACATAACAAACCAGAACACCACACAACACCTCTTCTTAGTTTATTCCAAAGACCTCACTCTCATTTCTGCAGAAAATACCAGTTTCTAAGCATCTTCAGATAAAAAGAGCCATTAATCATTACAACTGGGGTTCACAGCATCTTAAGTTTTCTTTTACCAGCCTTTTCATCTGCTTTCTCAGCTTCAGGACTGTTAAACACTTCTGGTGACCTAAGGAGAGTTTCTTGCACCAGCAGATGCAATATTCCTGGTAAATTCAGGAGGATGGAGGTACCAGCACACCAGAATCAGTTCCTCAAAAGCCTCTAGAGAGGCGGGGGAAGATGCTCTCAGGCTACAAGGAGAGGAAGAAGTTAAAGCCTGTTGGAGAGCATGTCAAGAGTCAATGTTTTCAATATCTATAAATGACAGGAACAGTCCATGCCTGAAGGTCTTCAGAGCTGGATCTCCCTGCAGCACGTGTCTGGTAAGGAGTGGGGACACAGGCTCCGAGGGAGTTTTATTTTCCATATCACTTGCCATCTCCCCCTCAAATTGAGGTTGGGTTGTCATTCTCATTTCCTTCTTCACCCTTGATTTTGGTGACGCAGGTTAGAAACCTGATGGACCATCGAGGTACTGACACCGCTTGCGTCTGTGTGGTTCATGAGTCATCCTCCTGTTTCACAGCTAAAAGGACTGCTGACGCTGATGCCCTCAGAAAGGACACATCAACAGGAGCATTTGAAACCATGTCAACACTCAGCAGCAGCAGGCTACGTGCACAATGGTTTGTTATTGTAGGGTCTCTTGCATGCACCAGGTTCTACACACCGGGTTTGGGGCTATAGGGTCACTTTTTACTTCAGGGGAAGGAACCAGAGAGGAAGATTGCTTGACCTACCTGGTTCATTCGTGCAGAACTGCTTTGTAGTGTAGGGTCAAGTTTGTCAGAACACTTACATCACAGAAAGGAAGTTATGGCTAAAAGAAATTTTAAATATGGATAAGAAAGAAATAATAAAAAACCCTCAGATATAGACTCCACTGGAGGGAAAAAAATAGACACACTTTTTCAAGTATTCCAAGTGATTTTGAATTCTCACACTCAAAAGTGATCCAAGTGCTAAAAGCATCAGAACCCTGACAGGGTAAATAGGGTAACTGGTCCCAGTTCAAGTCCAAAGTGCCCAATGTCAGCAACACAAGTGGTGTTGCAGGAGATCAGTGAATGGGTGGGTGGGGAGAGAACCTGCAGCAAGAAGACAAGGCAAAATGGAAGTGGCTGCCCAAGGGATCAGGACACCCAGCAGCAGAAGGTGGCCCACTGCCTGGCATAGAGAGATGCTCTCCATCCCGGTGCAGAGGTTGGATGTGTCTAAGAGGATGCATCTAGCCTTTGCAGACCACAGAGACAGGAGAAGCCAAATTTCCTTGCTGAAGTCATCCCCCAAAGGAAAAAGGAGAGGCAGGAGGTGCAAAAAGCAATAGTGCTAAAGGGTGCCCATGGACACAGCTGGCTACCCCCAAGGTTGGGGTCATTCCTAGGATGCTACACAGTATCCTGTACGGTGACACGTGACTGACAGAGAGCAGGGAAAGGAGCCAGGTCTGGGCAGCACAGGGACCTCCCACTGTCACATGAAGCTGCCTGCTGACTGGGATGCTCCAGAGGCTCTAACTCCCTTTGGCTTTGACAGCAGACAGCTCTGGGAAGCTCTAGAAACAAGTTGCCTTAGCTCAATTCTTATTTTATTTCCAAGAAATATCAACGCAGGGATCCCATCCAAACTGGACCCCAGATTGTTTACTAAGCACAGCCTGCCATTTAGTTAGAAACACATGAGCTCTTATTATTACATTTCCCTGGGAAAAAAACCCAACAGTGGTTTAAATGAAAGAGGAAAATATTTAGTAAAAAAATCAAAACTTGCACTCGCACACAGAGTCTCTAACTTTTCCTTACCACTCAATTCCCCACTCCTCCACCCCAGTTTCCTGCTCGGCACATCCCAGCTTACCAAGACCATCCCTAGGTAAGCCTACAGTCGAAAGTTTCGTTTTGCTGAGGTTACCCATGTTAACCATGTGGCCAACCACACGGGGTCAAGAATTGGAGCCTATGAAGTACAGGCAGGCTTTTGAAGCTGCCTACATGTGCACTGATTTATCAACATTTCCAAATGTCCACATGCACCTCCAATGCTTCAAGAGCCAAGACCTCACAACTACTGCCCTTGAGGGCATGCAGTACTTGAAGCACACAGACCCATAACCTTTATGAGGGTTATTTAGTACTTTAGCTAAAATCAGACATGCACAGTTTCACCACACTGAAAGACCCCTACGGACAAATCCAAGATCTCCTTCTTCCACTGTAACTGAGTGCACAGAACCTGAGGATCCTCATGCATCCATTTTCCTTCTGCTGCTTTAAAACCCCTAGGAGAGGGGCAGCTGAAACATTTAAAGCCTCAATTTGGTCACTTTGATGGGTGATCAAAATCCTCCCCTAGGTGGGCCAACGCTCACAAGGTGTCTGTCCTGTCGGTGGTGTCGATGCCATCTGAAAATCAAGGTGGTTTCCCAGCCAAACAGGAGAGGATCAGCAAGCCAGCAAGAAAGCCCTGTTTTCCTTAGCACAGCTACTGGATCTTATCATCAAGACTATCTGATACACTGATGTCATGCTAGTAATGGTATAACTCCATATCAGCCTAATGGCACAATGGGTTTACAAAGGGAGCAGTATATGCAGAAATACACATTCATGCTTGCTAATCTCTCATAAGCCTGTAATCCTGATTCTTTCTTTCCCAAATAATAAGAGCAGATCCATTGAGACCCTATCACTAGCTGCATGCTAAATTCCCCATTTCCTGCCTGGAATCAACTGAAGACCCTACATGTGGTGGGGCAGAGGGAGACTTGCCCTCAACATCTTGTAACTATGACCGTGATGGAAGATGCTTGAAAATCCCACCCTGAGGTTCCTCCCTCAGCTGTACCAGGAGAAGCACATGGAAGCAGCCACTGCTTCACTCCCAGCCACCTTTCTGGAGGGTCTGAGGATGTCCTCTAGAGGGCATTTCTGCATCAAAATGAAATACATTTACTCACAGGCATACATCTAAGCAAGGGGATACCTGCCAGTGTTCAACAGGCTCCTCCAGCCAGTCCTGGCAGAGTTTTTCCCCCTCTCCTTGCCAGGTGTGTCCCAGCACTGCCAAATCCCCACTTCCACCAGCATCCCCAGTGACCGACAGCTACTTCCCAGGACTCTTGGTACCAAACAACATTTCATAAGCATTCCCCAGCCACTGCATACATCCATACCTACAACCTGGAAATAACCTTTCCAGGAGTGACAGAGTAATAGTCACTAATTACACAATTAACTTATTCTTTGACACTAATAAAAAAAATGAATTTGTGTTACAAAGGAGGAGGGGAAAAAAACACCTAAGGATTTGTTTAATTAAAACTACAACATACTGAAAAACCAAGTAATTTTAATGATACAGACAATGCTGTGATTGTATAATTAGTAATTAATTACCCACAGAAATGACACTTTCCTTTCTTTAAAGCTATTCATTTTTCTTCTTGTTGTTGGTGGGGTTTTTTTTCTTCTTTTTCTTCTTGTATACAACTGTCCTCAGGGCACACAAATCACAGGAGCAAACTGTGTCATGGTGCATCATCTACCAACCTGTCTCTTTGTGCAATTCCTTACCTGTGGGCAGAGGTTCTGCATCCTCACCTCTCACATCCCAATCCCCACCGAGGAGCGACTGCAGACCTCCCTCCCCAGCCTCTCTCTGCCCGGAACAGCTGCTCTCTGTGCTGAGAGCCAAGCAAAAGCAGGCAGCAATGCAAATTGTGACTCCAGCCACGAAGAGCCTCTGGGACAAAGCTGACAGGCAGAACAGCCACAGTATCTGTAGAGGGAATCAAGGAACGGACTGTTAGCCCAGTGCTATATATATATTATACTTACATGTCCTGATGTTAACCAATGTTACATATATATTTTAAGTATTCATCTATTCATAGCTATAAAAGCCTTTTCTCTACTTGGGCTAAATTGTATAACCATGACCTTACTGTTCCAGAAGGCTTCTTATTCATGTTAAATGGGTACTGAGATTATAGCACTCCTTAACAGTAGGTGCGGAAGCCTTCTGGAGAAGGCAGGAGAAGATGGATGGTCCTCTTGAGGCTCAGCAAAGAAACCAAAAACATGAGAACCAAAGCAGCTCTGCAGCACTGCTGGCTTCACATCTGAAAAATCAGCTGGAGGGTTGGCTCAGTCTTGGGAGAAGGACGGGATGTCACCCAACCTTTTCTCCTGCCCAGGGAGGTGCTAACTGTACCCACAGAGTGGGGACACCCCGTCCAGCACACAGCCCTTGCATGCTCATATGTCCCCAGTTCTGATGGCTCTATTTTTCCATGGTGGTCCCTGACTGCTCACTGGTCCCAGCTGTTCCTTGACCTGTAAGCCAACGAGACTGAGCCAGGTTGGTATCCATGGTACCACTGATGGCAACACTTCACAGGCTCTCCATGCTGCATCTCTGATGTGCACTTCTGTCCTGCCTTGCTCCTTGGGGACAGCATGCCACTCACAGCCCACTCGCCCCCCACAAACAGTGGGATTTGTCACTGCCTCCTGGGTACCCACAGGAGTCTCCAGCCCTATCACAGAGCTCAGATGCAGCCTGGCAGCTCCCAATTAATATTCAAGGGGAAACATAACCTCCTTGGAAAAAGCTCTGCATCAGCACCCTGCAAGGAGCTCCTGCACCCTCGTCCCTCCCTGCCCCACTAGGGGAACACTACAAAGCACGTTAACAAGACTGGCAGGTCCCCTGCCCAGACCTTAACCTTTCTCTGAGGCCTGGGAACCCCTCTGGCTGCTGACTTTGAGTCTCACAGTCACACAGACACAGGCAGTGAGATGTTCCCAGACTGTCTGTTCATTCCCAGTGGACACCAAGGAGAGTCATCAGTTCCTCAGAGACGTGTTACCTTCATGCTGTTTGGGGAAGAAATTGGGACAAGGCTGGCCTGGGCGCTAGTGCCAGGACACACAGTGGTGGCCAGGGATACTGGTGTCCCTTCATCTCTGGGACTCCAGTCGCCCCGATGCAGTTGGTGTGGAAGCAGCAGTCAGCTGGCTGCTGGCTGTTATGCTGGTGCCAGATGGTGGATGAGATTAAAAGAATTTGATTTTCAAATAATCCATAAACCTGGCTGAGCTAATGTCGTTTCATATGCATTATCGTGTAATCCCAGGGAAGAGAACGTTTCAGAGCAAAGAGCCTTATTCTCCCTCCCTGCAAGGACTCTAACAAGCTATAGATAATCCCCTTTTTGTTGGAAGGTACTTACAGGGGACCTACAACACCCGCAGCGTGGCACAGGGGCTGCAGCTCTGCAACGGTGCCTGAGAAGACGACAACCAGGCACCTGGCCCACAGGGGCTGTCCCGCCCTAAGCTTGATAGGGGTGGGAACAGCAGACAGCAGGGCCCGGGGACACCTTGAACTCAGAACTCTGGCTGATAAGGGAGGATGAAGGAGGGATTTTGCCACCCCTGCCCTCTAATACTCCATGGGAGCCCAAGCTGCATCACTGGGGCAGGGACAGAGATAGATCCCTTCTTCTAGGTAAACCCACTTTTATGCCCACTTTTGGGGATAAACTCACAAAGCCTAAGCCAAATAAATCAAGGACATGCTCTGCCACACTGGAGAGAGGATCAGACTCTCTCTAGGGACTGGGCAACCGCACGCTCTCTCTCGTAAGGTGAGGGATAGCATGCAGCTCAACGCTGGACACTGCTGGAAACACCTTCACCACCCACCCTGAAGAAAGAGCTGCACGACCAGGCCATAGGAAATTAATCCTTGACTTCTTCTTGTCTGTGTCAAATACTTTCAATCATTTTTTGCCCCTATCCCTATCCCACATGGATGCATCCCTTCTGCACCTCCATCCCTCCCTAACCCCTGCACAGCACCCTGGGCAGTCCTCGGCACCCACCCGCCATCCACCCTCCATCCTCAGATGCTGCCTGCCTGTTCCCTGCCTCTTTTTTCTGCCCTAGAGACTTCTCTGAACCTCCAGTTAATTATCAAGCCTCCATGGAGCAAAGACAACCCTTAGCCAGTTTCTGGGGTCCTTCAACGTGCAAGGCACCAAGCTTGGGCACAGCAGTAGAAAAAATAGTCATCCTCAGTCCATGCTCCAAGGCTCCTGCGCGGGAGAGTGCGAGAGCTAGAGCAGGAGGTGATTTTAAGGGGAAAAGGAAGGGAAAGCGCCACGGATGGGATTTCCCAGTCACTGCCTGCCATCTAGTGTCTAGAACTGAGCTGTTCACAGGCAACAAGTAACATCCACCTTCATCCTCGGGGGAATTTAGCTCATAAATTAGAGCCAGCGACATTTGTGCATCAGACTGCCAGCACTGGGGAGTTCCCCACAGTGCTCCTTGATCTGGGACAAGCCAGGGTGAGGGTTTTGGAGTCGAACAGCCCAAATCCTGGTGGGACCTGTCAGAGAAAACAGCCAAGGAGCGAGGGGAGACAATGTTCTATGCCCGCCCAGGTGGCAAATATGATGCCTCACTACAGCAAGCTGACTAAATACAACGCATCTTGCCTCACCACACACTGTCACCTCTCAAGGTGATGTCCTTATCGTCAGTGGCTCCAAGCAAAGCAGTGTACACAGGCATTGCATGAAGAATGCCACAGGCAGGCTAAAAATAGGGAGACAAATGGAAGCACGAGGGAAAGAGGGGAAGGATGAGGCCTGAGACAAGGCTGAGGTGTTTAGCAGAGTGAACACCTACAGAAAACTAGGAAGAAGACAAAAATAATCAAGAAACACTGACTTTTGACTCAGATATTCCAGCACTTCGAGGCATTACTGGAGTTTCCCACCCAGTTCAATCCATGGGCAACTGTTGCAGCAGGAACAGTCCCTACAAGCCACTTGTAGCCTTTGGGTCAGCACCAACAGCTGGAGTGTTTTACAGATCTTCTGGCAATCTTGGGGGGGGACTGATGTTCTCCCTCCCCTTCCTTCAGTAGGAGTATACCTGTGCCCACTTTATGGGATGGTTATCTGCCAGTTTCTTGTCCCTCTGAAAGGGTTCGGATACCTACCTACAAAGGCAGGAGACAGCAGGCAAGACAGCTCCAGTTCACCACAGTCCTGTTTCCAGGCAGAGAAAATTAAGGGATATGAAACCCAGAAGGTTCTGGGGTAAACAGAGTCCATCCTGCTCACTGCCTCCAGCCCTGCTAGATCGGGAACCTCTAGCATCCTGCTGGAAGGGCACCTTCTGCTGCACCACATCCCCTGGCTCTGCACGGGGGACAAGACTGGACATTGAGCTGTGAACGGTGGTGAAGCAGGAGCAGAAAAGCAGGTCCCCATGGCTGCCACCTAAAGCAGACACCCATCCCACACCCTGAAACAGGGAACTCACTGCCCCTCCACACACGGCACTTGTGGGATCTCACACCCAGAGTGCCAAACTTTTCTCCTCACAAAGCCCCTTTATCACTTGGGCTGCTCGCTTCCCATCGCGCCCCACTGCTTTCCTCAAGCTCATCCAACATTCGCAGCCTAGGCCATTTGCTGGTACCACAGCTCGGGAAACCATTGCTGTTTTTGCAGAGGGGCACGCTGGGTCTGACACAAGTGGGCTGCACTCATTATTTGGGAAAGGCAAACAGGGCAGGGCAGCAGCTTACAAACACTCAGAACCAGATTTACTGATTAGCACGTGGCTCCGATTTCCTCCAATGCTTCCAGAAAAGCAATAGGCGACATTAACAAAAGGATTACTCATAATTCAAAAGCAAATGGGATTTGTGACCCATTATATTAACCGGGGACTGGGGAAAGCTCTACAGAGAGAGAACACTGCCGGCAGGTCACCAAACCAATTATTAAGAGCTCACAGATCACGAAGTTAGATATATACACACATCAAGATAAATTTCTATTTGCCTGCAGAAGCAGGACGCTGGCTGAGCCACACTCTCAACTCAGTGTGCTTTTTCTATGTGCCCATTAAACCTGGATTATATCTAGTTACTTTCCCCAATAATTCACTTCCCCCACAGGTTTAATGCTGTGGAATAACATTTGGGAGGGTAAAACCTGAAAGGAGAAATGTAATGGGCATAATTACTTTGATAGATGAGAGAGAGCAGAAAGCAGGCAGGCAGCACATGGTGGGAGCGGGCCAGCAGCACACACACTCACCTCTGACATCACATGCCACCCCCCCAGCAGCAGCGCTGGCCTGTGGCTCATACCCCAATGTCCCCAGCTTCCCTCTGACCCAGATGCTTGAGAGGGAGAACAGCCCCTAGACACAAGATAATCTGCCTCCAACATCAGCTCTCACCTTAATCCCCAGCAGAGATCAGCTTAAACTGCATATCGTTAGCTGTAAAAATCTTTTCTTAAATTTTTGCCCTGGGTGATTATGAGACTGGATGCTTGTGGCAGCCAGGTGAAGGGCCAGCTCCTGTTAGCACACTGTCCTGCTTCTGGAACAGGCCGTGGTGGCAAGTCCTAAAGCCTTCTACACACTGCATAAAGGCTTTATTGCCTTGCCTACGTTTTGAAGACACTTCATTTTAATCTTGCTGAATAACCCTCCATATTTCGACTGAGAAATGCCTCTTGGTCTGTAAGCATTGCCTACGAAGTCCTGCCAAAGGACGTTACATCCCCCCCAAGATCTATTACAGAAAAGTAGCCTTGACAGCAAAGCTGTATCAAGAACTTACCTGAAGGGGCTTCCTGCTGTCAGCATTTTGTACGCACCTCACTTTGCTTGTTGAGGGCTTGATGTTAAGGGTTGGGTATTATCAGCAAAGCTTCTAAAGTAATTTTTCCCCGAGTTCAAGTTTCCCAGGAGCCTCCCCTTCTTTTATATTCATTCTTGCCCTTACAGATATTCATCCAAGTGTTGGCTTCTGCCTGCCCCACTTTGCATCTTTCCAGCGTGCTGATTGTGTCAAAACACAGGCATGATTTCACAAGAAAAGGGAGAAAAAAGGTGTCCTCAAAACAGGAGAAGACCTAATCCGCTCCTATCGCTGGTGATCTCAACCAGATTTTCCACAACATTTTCTGCTGGGTCTCTGGGCTGCCACGAGCAGACCCCTCCACGATCAGGGACTGGCAGCACCCACAGATAAACCCAGCACTGCCAGAGAAATCCCTCCAAAGGAATAGATCCTTTCCAATATAAGCGTGGGAACCTGAACAGAACAAAAAATCAAAGTGACTGGTGCTGCTGGAGATGCCTCATCCTCCAACACAGGGAGTGAGCCCAGAGGCTGCCCCAGCTGGCGCAGCCTAACTTCCACCCTCCCTGAGCCAGCCCACACCTTGTCCTAGCAGGGAAGGACACCACAGGGTCCTCCCTGTACTCGAGCAGCTCTCCCTGCTCTGACAAACTCATGGCTGTATTTGGGAGCAATAGCATCTCTCCTCCTACAGGTTTTCAGAGAGCAGGAAGAGGTGTAGCCCGTGGCTCTAAGGGCCTCTACGGGTTCTACGTGTATTTATCTTCCAGACGTTGAAGCTTTTGGTTGCTTGGAGCCCACCAGGAGGAGCAACAAACAGCAGCTTCCTATTAAGCGACAAAGCATGCGGTTCTGAAGAGTTCACAGTGAGCAGGGCTCTGCTTAGAGACCACCAACCCCCAAAACTCCCACAGACAGAGAGGGATATCCGCTAGGGAAGATCCTTTGTAGGGCAAGTAGAGGAAAGCTGTACCTGTGAAGCTGCAAAGTGGTTTTATTAGGACTTGTTATCACTCCTTTGCTGGAGAGATGTGCATCAATTTGTCACAAAGAAAACCATATCTCTCTACTAACATGGTGGTTTAAGCAATAACTTAGATGCTGGTGTTTTAGACTGCAACTGATCCTTTCATTTGTTTCTGCTCCTGGAGGCTTCTAGCAACAGCTGCTGGATTGCATTGCACCAGAGAAAGGACATCTTGACACGCTTCCTTCCCCTTTGGAGGGGATCTGGCTTTTGAATATCATCCTCATGAATGGGAGCATCCTGTGCTGAAACTGGCTTTGAGGAGCAGAAAGTCTCCACAGTCTGCTCTCCAGCTTCCTCCCTGCAACGCTCTGCCACTGGCCCCAACAGCTGCAGCACCAATCTCCCATCGGATTTCTTAGCTGAGCTCCATGTTGCTGCTCTCAAAGCGAGGAGTCACAGGTCCTTTCCTAAACACCTCTCTCTCGTGCACACTTCATAGGAGAGCTCTTCCGTTGATCTGACTGTGCCTTGCACTTAAAAGCCACACCAAACACGGTGCCTTCCCAGGTACTCGCTGCAGCTTCAGGTTCTAATAGAGATCTCATGTGAGGAGGCCCTTGACAAGGTGAGAAACACCTTCCAGGCTGTGGGTGCAAACAACCTCCAGACTCCCTCAACACGCAGGGAAGCGCTCCCATGGTTTCCTGTCACGTTTGCAAGGTGAAATGTCCCCCCTGCTCTTGGTGCTGGATCGCAGGAGGCATAATACGGCTGTGGCAGCTCTCCCCCGCCCCAACTCAACAGCTTTCTTCTGTTCCAGGAGAGAGAAAAGCTGTCTCAGAAAAGGTTTTAAGGCTTTGGGCTATCCTTTCAGTAGTTACCAGCAAAATATATCCCACCAGACTGCCTGACCAGACTTCTGCAACTCTGCAAGGAGTACACATACAAATTTGCACTTTGGAAAAACAGCCTGCAGCCACCAAATTGTCAAAGGAAAATAACAGCCTTGGATATCTACCATGGGACCTCTGGGAGTAGAGAGGAGATGAGAAGATACAAACCATCCTCTCCCCTAAGAAACCTGCATGATATCCTTCAGCAGTCCCTCTGACTGAGTCCAGGGGCAGGGGGAAAAAAGCCCCACAGAAGAACTCAGCAAAAGCACCCGTGTTGCAGAATCTGGGATCGTTTGTAGCAACCGGCTGAGGGTTTTTAAATAGTCAGCTCCTGCGTAGGAGAAAACAACCAAATGTGTTGTTCTTATGCAGGCTGCGAGCAGAAATTTGTGGTTTAGGTGATGAGAAAACAATGATTTCAGCTTACAGAAAAGACCAAACTTCTCACACACCTGCTACCTGTAAGAACAAAGGCCTGAGACCAAGGGAAAAATAATGAAAATGAAGGAGGCTGTTGACTCTGTCACTTCCTCTGCTGGAGGGAGCTACACCTCTCTCAGCACAGACAACACCCAAAGACTTGTAGCCTGAGCAAGCCAAAGAATAAAAACTGCCTGGATCTGAAAGTCAGAAAGCTTTCAGTGCAGTCTTTACTCACTTTTGTGCTCCTGGTTTTGAAAGCAAACAAGCACTGATTAAACAGCATTTTATATGCTTTCAAAGTTTCCCTCCAGCAACACCAAGCCTGCCTTTGGCATAGGAAATGAGGCAGAGACTTTAGCAAAGTGCATGTCCTAAGCCTGCGCCCACAAAGCTCTGCTCTGGGGCTGTGTGCTGCAGAGCCAGCAATGGCCTGAAACAGGGCAGCAGAGAAAAGCCTATTCCTGAGCTGAGCACACCCATGTCCCCCCATGATGATGGGACACAGCCCGAGGGGAAGAACTCACCTGTCCTCTCTGCAGGAGCTTTCAGTCCTGGCGAAGGCAACAGTCTCCCCTTTGGTAGTGCTGACCTCAGACAGAAGCCAGAAAATCTGCAGTTTTCCAGGCACATATTTTGCTCTGCATTTATTTCCTCTTTGCAAGTGCTTTCTGCTGCAGACACAGTCTCCTTTACCAGGCCTGTGAGGGTGCTTCAGGAAACCAAGTTTTGTTTTGTTGGTAATTTATGGCAAGCCTGCAGCTCCCAAACTGCCCAGCGTTAGAAAATAGAAGGCTGCCGTACTACACCCCTCCATATACCCCCCACCCCAATGGCTTATGGGGTGATTAAGGATAGCTTTAATTTGAGGCCTGCAGCTCAACAGCTCCCAAAGGATTGATAAAATATATATAGCAATCTCCACTTCCACCTCTGGAGGCCGAACTCTCTCCCGATGATTAACAACAGCTATTTCCTCCCTCTCTCCCTGATGCTGAAGAAGGCTGACTCTCTGCAAGGTCCAGCCAACACTCTGACTACCAAACAGCAATATTTACAAACAGAAAAAAAAAAAAACCCTCCAAGAAATAGAATCTGCCCCAGAGAAGTGAGACAGCACCATATAAGCCCATGATAGACCTTCTTACAAACAAATCAGGGTGAGAAGGTCAGGCTACCTGAGGCAAACCCAACTGGGCTGGGTTAGCCATGCCAGCCGTGCCAGGAATAGGAGACAAAAAGGTGCCAGAAACAAGCATTAACCATTGCTTAGAAGAAACCACTTGAGCTCCAGACTATGACAGGAGACTGGTGAGGAAAGCAAGCCTCCCAGCTATCACAGCCCCAGGGAATTGCACATTTGGGAGAGGGAAAGATCATAACATGCGTTTCCAGAAAAGTTGGAGGAGGATTCAACAAGAGCAAAGAATTCCCAGAGGAAAGCTTAACTTCCTAGTATAAGTTTTAATATTTATTTAGTACAGGCCCAGAGAAGAGATCTGGGAAATAAGGCAAAGGCAAACTATCCTCCAGAGCCCAAGTTAACATCTCATACACACAGACCATGCAAAGCAGCAGCCGTGCTCCTCCTTGGAGTCACATCCCATCTCTTCCTCATCTGCCGGAGCACAGCCTATTGCTTATAAGTCCAGAAGGAATCGATTGACTTTTTTCAGGTATTCTGACTTCAAGTAATCTCCCAGCTCATCCTTTGTGACCCACAGGTAATCTTGCTTCGGCTCTGCCTGGGACAAATCATCGCTTTGAAGAAAGGCTTTAAAGAAGAACACTTTGGCTCCTATGTTCTCCTCAGTCCTGATGACCCTGGGGAATTTATACTTGTAAACCCCATGTGGCGCGTTCCCCAGGATTTTGGCTTGAATGTGATCTCCTGCAAGACGCCAGCAACACAAGAGAAAGAAAAGAGAAAACAACACATAAGAATGCAGAGCAACAGTAACTGCTCTCCTGCAGCAATAGAAAGACAGCATAAGCCAATCCCTGTATCTGGTTCAGACCAACTGTTCCTTCTTAGCAGAAATATTGGCAATTGTCAGCATTTTCTCATAAAAACAAAAAGACAACTTGTCCTAGAATCTACCAGGTGGAGTGAGAGTGCTTTACCAACCCACACTGAAAAGCAGGGACACGTGGGTTTGCTATCACCCATCTGCCACAAAAGCTGCTACAGGGTGACCAGAGAAGGTATATAACTGGAGCAAGCCTAGGACCACTCAGGGGGCATCTGGTGATGCTCCAACATCAGACCATGAGGGCCAGTCCCTGCATCACAGCTGCTGGCAGCCAGAGATCCCAACTCAGAGTTTTGACAGCCCAGTCATCCCCAAAAATGCTGACTCCCTCTGAAACAGTGTATAGTTATGGAGCTGATTACCCAGGGTCACAGCTCTTGCCAGAACGCCCACCCCATCGAGCTCCATCTCTCTGCTGTGAAATGCCTTTTCCCAGCAGATGGGAGGCAATTTCACTACAGCAGACAGCAAATATCCTTCAGATAAGGCACAGGAAGAAAACAACTGGGACAAAGAGGAGGGAGGGCCAGGCACACAGTGAACTACACACCCAAAAACGTAGCCATGGCTCGCTCAGCTGTGCTTCGCAGAGTCTCTCCAGGCTGCCATTCCACTTGAGGCAGGAGCCAGAGGTCCTGGTTACCAATTTTCTGTTTCACCAGAAGCATCAGGTTACTGTCCAGCTTCCTGTTCAACGATGTCCGATTGTTGTTTTTATCAGCATCTGCCAAAAACCAACACACGCTGGAAACATCTAACAGCCTTCCAGCAAAAATATGCAAACATGGATACATAGAACAAGACAAAAAACTAGACAGAAATGCTCTCAGTAGCTCTGGAGACCACTACAGGATTCAACTGGAACCCACTCCTAAAATGCACTCCACTTGTTTCATTTCCAAAGGCAACTTACAGCAAATAACCTGGATCTCCAGCTTGACAAGAATCAACAAGAATATCAGGCAAGCTCAAGAACCAAGCGACCTGAGGTTTCCCATCAGGAAACAACATCCATTTTCACCTCTTTGCTCTAATAAGGTCATGTGAACATGCTCATTGCAGCACATAAATACTAATTCCCTTAGCAGCCAATTAATTCCTCATGTGCTAATGGTGCTGCCATGGAGTCAAGACCCTCCTTAAAATAAAAAAAGACTCATCAAATACCTCCCCTCCACTGAACTGGACTCAGCTACATCTGGCAGATGATCAGGGTGTTCTCACCCACCACGAACTTCAGCCTGTACCTGTTATCCGTGGAGCAGCTTCGAATCGCAGTAACTTTTGTTCCCATTTCTCCTCCAGGTCCTGAGCCATGATGACTGTTTTGCCAGGTTCATCATCGTCATCGTACATGCTTTCCTTCCTCCTCCTGAGCTGCTCCTCCTCATGCAGCTTACGGACTTCATGGTCTGAATAGTGGCTTCTCTCCAACTCTATCTAGAAGGGAAATACAGAGAATCATTAAGGCACCAGGCTGGACTTAGCAAGCAGAATTAAATTATTTNGAGACCATTCTCTTGTTAGCGCCCCCCTCTATACCTGCGCCATGAGGGCCGCCATCTCTTCCTCCTCCTTCTGCAGAGGCTGCGTGATGCGGGGGAGCCTCAACAGGCACAGAGCCCCGAAGAGCCGCCACGGCCGAGGCGCAGGAACCGTACAAAACCACCGACCCCAACTCGCCGNATCCGTGGAGCAGCTTTGAATCGCAGTAACTTTTGTTCCCATTTCTCCTCCAGGTCCTGAGCCATGATGACTGTTTTGCCAGGTTCATCATCGTCATCGTACATGCTTTCCTTCCTCCTCCTGAGCTGCTCCTCCTCATGCAGCTTACGGACTTCATGGTCTGAATAGTGGCTTCTCTCCAACTCTATCTAGAAGGGAATACAGAGAATCATTAAGGCACCAGGCTGGACTTAGCAAGCAGAATTAAATTATTTCTATCTCAGTGAATACAAGGCGATGAGACTTTCCCTGAGCTAGAACAGGACTTCCCTGCTCAATCAGGGATACCAACAGCATTGAGGAAGACCATGGGAGCACTACCGAGCCTCACGATACCTGGTGCAGGCCACAAATCACACACAGAGTGCTCCCTATCACTTCACAGTGGAGAGCAACACTGCCCAAGGNAACCACCGACCCCAACTCGCCGCCGGCTGCCTGGGCGCCGCCATGATGCTGCCGCGCACACCCAGCATGCACCGCGGCGCGGGCCGCCATCCTTCCTCCTCGCTCCCGTCGTGCCTTGCGGCGACCTCTCCGGGCGCGCTACGGGAATCGCCATGAGCGCGGTCGCCTGGCAACGGCTCCTCGGAGCGGCCTGGGGGTGAGCGGCGGCGGCGGTAACCGGGCCGCGGTGGGGGTGGGGGGGCGACACTGAGCCGGTTAACCTCCCTGGGGTAAGGCAAGCCCCGCTGGGACCCCTTCCTTCGCCGGTAGGGCCAGAGGCCTGCTAGGCTCCGCCCCGTGTGAGCCTCCGGGTCGCCCCGCCCCCCTCCCTCTGTCAGCGCCCCGGGGGAGACCCCGGTGTCCTCCTCACCGTTTCTCTCTCTCAGGGGCTGTGCTGCCACCCTGTGCCGTGGCTTGCGTACCACCGCCCCAAGGCTGCAGGACCTTGCGAAGGCGGCAGAGAAGCAGAGCGCGACCGACCTGAGGTGAGATACGGCCAGGCCGCACCGGGAGGGCTCTACCAATTGCCTCTTGCTGGGAGATTTTATTGCCTTCGGTGGTGTTTCAGCTGAGGACGGAAAGGAGGTGACTTGACTTAATCACAAACGCAGCTTGTGTCTTCCAGAGGCTTGATCCCTTCTTTCTTTCTCAACGTGAAATAAAACTTTGCAAAGTTTAAAGAGTGAGTGCCTGATAACTCTCGTTTTGCTCCTCAGCCCTTTAATCCTGCAGAGGAACTCTATGAGATGGGATGGAAAGACCTATGAAGAGATCCCAATAGCTCACATCAAAGCTACATACAACAAGTAAGCAAATCAGCTACTCTATTCATGCTCTCATGCAAAAATGAAAGTTTATAACATACCCAGGCTTTGGTCAGTCATCATCTTGATCAAAAGGCTCAAAGGAAAAAAGCCAGGGGAGTGATATCCATGACTGGGAAGATAATAATATTGAATCCAAACCTCAGCGCTGTTCAGAAAGCATAATTGCTTCTAGTGTCTTTAACAGCAAAAAGATTGCTATTACACATTTTGACTACATTCTGATGTGAATAATTGGATGCTGACAGCTTCAATGGCAGGTTACTTCCTCTGTTCTAGCACTATTGCTGTACAGCTGTTAAAAAAACTGTCATATTCTCCATGTGAGATTGTTGTGTTTCATTAGTGATCCCTAGTGTGATATTTTACTGTTTCTTAAAGCTCTTTCAAGTTCTAGCAATGTTTGGGTTTTTTTTTTTTGGGGGGGGGGGGGGGAGGAGTTATTATGTATTAGAAAATAAATAGATCAAATANGAGGTAAAATACTCACAGTGAGAGGAATACCTGGGGAAGGTATACCTTATCCAGAAAGGTTTTGCCACCTCGCTCAGGGTCTCTAGGGTGACCAAAGGTCACTGCTTGGAGGTCTCTGCAGCGGGTTTGTGTAAGTGGGATACCTCGAAAGGGAGTGCTGAGTTAGGGTGGCTTGGAGAAGGGAGACAGGAGTCCTGTGGCAAGCTGTGCCAGTAAGGTGAGCAAGAAGAAACAGGAGAATAAAGCTTTGTTTTAGCTTGCTGCTTTCTCCTGCCCCTCTCTTTCTGTAGCACCCACATCCAAGTGGTCAGCTTTGACAACAGGCCGTTTGCCCGCACATCCTGTGGCACAGAAGGCTTCCAGAACGCCAAGAAGGGAACTGCCATTGCAGCACAGACTGCAGCCATAGCAGCAGCAACGGTGAGTCTGCACTGATGATTCCCAACCTCCCAGAGGGGAGCACTGACTGCATCTCCCACTGCCTGGGTATCTGTCTCGCTCAAGGGGAGCAGCAGCCCAGAGCTCTGTTCTTTAGCGCTTGAGCAGCACACTGTTGTTTGCTGACAGTTTTCCTACCTTCATCTGACACTGTGCATCTTTGTAAAAAGCGTGTTTGAAACAGCAGTTGGGGCAACAAAGGNCCCTCCTGGATGCAGTCCCAAGTGATGTGCTCTGGGAAATCCTGCCTTAGCAGGGGAGTTGGACTGGATGATCTCTAGAGGTCCCTTCCAACTCTGACATTTCTGTGATTCTGTGAAATACCCAGAGGGTGAACTTGGCTGTGGAGAGTGCGATTGGGAAATGTAACTTGGAGCATATCCTTTTTTAGCTCAAGTTTGCAGAGCTCCTTTTTAGTAAGTGGAACATCTTTCAGCCATTTTGGAAATATAGTCCCTGAATCAGCAGCAGTTCAATTTCTGCACTGTAGGGGACTGAGAAGTGGCTGTAATTACTGGCTAAATGTTTTATATTTGTTCTCTGCCACAGGAGAATCAAACTGCTGCCAGTAGTTCAGTCAGAGGTGATGTCCTTGCACGTGTAGTTTCCAGCTGCATGCAGACTGTACTTGTTCCTGAAAAATCATGTGGGTGTCCAGGTGGCAGGAGAAGATGAGGCTGGCTGTGTCATGGTCCTCATTACAGCAGAATGAGGCAAGGTTAAACTGAAAATCCTTATCTTAAATTAGGCAGAACTCACTCCAGCCGTTCATGTCAGAGGTGTTTGGTGCCGCTGCTGGCCAACAGCTTATTGTGGTTGACTCAGAGGAACATAAGAACATCTTCACTATTTATCTGTGCTCATCAGAGCCTCATAATAGCTGCATAGCTGTGCTTGGACAGATTTATTCCGTCATTGTTAAAGTTGTTAGTACGCTAATTGCACCCGAACATGGAAAGTGAGAGGCCCAGCGGAGCTCCATCCACTTGGTGGCAGCACAGCTACGCTTTACAGCAGGTGGTTTTCAGTTTCAATTTGCAGGCCCCTGGAATTTTTGCACTGAAGGTGTGGACTCCTGCGCAGCAAATACAGAGCTCGCCTGCTTTTCTCATTTACCCTCCAGAAGGAATCCACTGATCATAGGAGAGAAGTCGCTACATTAGAGAAGGGAAAACAGCTTTGAGTTAGTCCTTGTTAGTCCCTTGGCAGTTCAGTCACGTATCCGTGGATACGTAATTTGCTGCCCTGGCTTTAGGTCACAGATAGTTTGATGTTAAAGCTTTCTCTATATGCAGAGTTGACAACCGAGCACAGAAGTTTTCTTGTAACTGCCACGGCTGTGTCCAGGCCTCCTTTTCTTCTAGTGTCTTTGTGCAATAATCCCTGGATTTGTCTTCTGTATCCATTACTTCCTACTCTTTATTTTTACACGAGAATACTATAAGAGTGGGTCAAAAGGAAATGAAAGACTGCAGGGGAGCCAGAACAGCGTTTAGTAATATCAAAGAGAACACTAACTGGTTGTTCTTTTTGCAGAAAGCACGTGGGAAGGGTGTGTTACACGTACGAGTCATGGTGAAAGGACTGGGACCAGGACGCAAAGTAGGTGTCAGAGTTTCTTTTCATATTTTTCTTTCTCAGGCATCATCTGGGTTTTTTAATTTCAGGCTGGTCTCCCGACTACATCTATTAACTTGGGTTTTGTGAAGGTGTTGTAAAGAACTCATCGCTCAAGTGCCTAGTAATAAAATTTTAGAATAATTAAAATTTTAGAATAATTAAAAATGTAGAGTAATTTCACTTTAGAGGAAGAATAAAGCTGTATTTGGGACTTCTTATGACTAAAGTAGGAAAACTGGTGGGAACTCTGATGAAAAGACTGCAGCAGGCAGGGTTAAACTGGGGTTTCTGACATGAATTACTTATTTTTCAGATAATTACAAAGTAGAACGATTGGAAAAAATTGATTTTTGGATGGGGGATCAAACTCTTTTCCTCTAAGCTTTTTCCCTTTCTGCTCCTCAGTGTGTTGATAACAGTGTGTCATCTGCTGTCTTGTTCCTCCAGGCTGCCATCAAGGGTTTGACTATGGGGGGTCTGGAGGTCATCTCCATCACTGACAACACCCCGGTTCCACACAACGGCTGCCGCCCACGGAAAGCCAGGCGAATGTGAGGGGAGAACAGGAGACACACTGCATCCAACATCAGTTCATGCAACAGGGACTGGGTTGAATGTTGCTCCTGTTGACAGATTCTGGAAATCCCCCCTCCCTAGGAACGCTTTCTGAGGGAAGCTTGAAGAAGACAGACCATCCTGGGCGTTAAAAGCCCAGGTGGTAGAAGCTGGTGGTAAAAGCAGGAATACCTGTACTCCCTTAGTGGGAAGCCTCTTGTGTACAAAGTTTGCTGATTAAAATGTTGGTCTTTTGACAGCCGTTCCTGCTGTGTTCCCAGAAGTATTTTAGATTATTATTGCCTCTCAACTGCTCTCTTCAGTGCTATTACTGCCCTCGTTAGGCAGAAGGAGAGCTTGAGGTTGTACCGAAAGAGATCTCTTTCCAGTCCTCTGTAGTAAACAACTGCACGGGATCACGTCATCTTCCTTCCCTCTCTCTCTCTCACTTACACACATTTAGAAACAGGGTATGGAGTAACTTTTCCCCTTCCCCTGCTTTGCAGAGCTCAGAGCATCGTGTGAGAGGCGGCTCTCCCTCTTTGCACAGCACGGAGCACTGTAGCCTGGATCCATCACCAGCCAAGATCCGTTGCGGTGCTTTGTTTTGCCCAGGCTGTAGCTGGCCGGCTGCTGCTTCTGGCAGGTGGAAAATGCCAGTCCTTCTAAAGGGGCTGGGATCTTGCCTGTTTTGATGCTCGCTGTCCCTTTGGTCCTGCCTTGAGTGCCACAAACTGGATTTTCTAAGGTGCTGGGTAAAGCAAGTGGGGGGTTAGTAGGCCTGAGGAACAACGACATGCTGCCGAGGAGGTTTAAATGACTTAAGTCCTGAGCTGCACCTCTATATCCACAGGCAGCGTGAGCTTGTCGTGGGTCTGTGCTGTATTATCGCTGTCCCAGCTCCATCCAGAGAGAATTTCCACTGAGCAAATATGTCTGAAGCTCTAGAGCATTAACCAGGGAAGGTGACAGCAGTGAGTGACTACAGGACTGACTCTGGGTGGCAGAGGCACACCCCCAGCAACGGGCAGCTCCTTGGAATACAGAGGGACCCTGGCTGTACACAGCATACACCCGGCAAAGGATTTCACCTGTAACTGTATTTTGGTGCAGACAGCAGTTCTATCACCAACCCAGAATCTTCCTTCCTATTATTTCTCTTTCCACCGTTCCTCCTTAGTTTCTTAAATTGCGTAATTAACTATTCCTCTTTAGAGAAAGGGTACCATGGCAACAAGGCAGTGAACCTCCTTCATGGGGCTGAATGGCAGACGGCAGGTTTCGAAAGCAATCACTCTGCTGAGAAGGGCCTGTTGAGTTGCATTTGACAGAAGAAAACAAGACTGGGATGAATCCTCTACCTTACTCCAACTGTCTGATTTGAAGAGAGGGTACGTTATCTTAAAGGGAAGTTCCTTGAGCTGTCACAGATTTGACAGCGAGGAAGAGAGGCTCTTCCATAGGTGTTTGACATAACTGGAAGAGCTTCCCCACTCGCTCCAGAAATATGGCTGAGCTTCTAGTGATTTCATAGTCCTCTTTTTGTGGAGAACATACCGGGTCAGCTATAAACTGTCAAGATTAATGCTCCGGGCAGTCGGATGGGGCAATGTGTGTGAACAGCCAGGCTGGGCTGGTTTCTGCACCAGCAGTGACCAGCCCCTAGACAGAAGGAGCACTGGTCGGCACTGGCAGGTTGATCAGCGATGTGCTAACACAACGGGAAAACCAACCACTGCCGCTCTCCACCCCAACCCACTCCTCGCCTCAATGCAGCACAAATGCCCACGTCAGATAAAAATGAGAAAATAAATCGAAAAATAAGATTGGGAAGAGATTTGCAGTCCTTCCGAAATTCAGGGAAGAGTAGGTGGATGACTCGAGAGTCAGAAAGCAATGAGAATAAATCTTTGTCTTATCCAGACTTAGAATCAAGGCTGTGTAAAGGCCACTCCTTTAACACTCTTGGTTTCTGAGCATTTGGGAACACTTCACGAAGTCCAGCAATACACCACCAGAGCTTATACAGGAGGCAGTTTTATCTGCCTCCCCTAGTTCTGGTTCCCATCCCTACTTCTTCCTCCAACTGATATTTATACAGCACTCTCTGAGCTGGACAGAAGAGGCAGACACTATCCTCCATGGTTCAGTGGCTGGATCTGTAGAGTGTCACAAATATTTATCTTCCAAACCCCCAGAGCTCCACGTACCCTCCCTGGGCTCTCCAGCCCAGAACTTCAGCCGCACGGCTTTTGGTTGAAACCACATCTTCCCACCCACCTTCTCTCCTGCCCTGATGGAACAGCCCCAAAGCCGTGTCCTCCCTAAACACTCGGTTTCAGCTGTTTATCCTGCAGGACATCCCAGACAGCCATCATCAAAGTGGGGAGCACAGCTGCACAAAGCAACCTCTCCCACCTCATGCAGGGGCTCATCACTCCTTCCTGCACACGCTGCACGGTCAAAGAGGTCTTCAAACTCTGTTGCTGTTCATCTTGCAGGGAATTAATAGACACCAATAGCTCTTAATGATTTCCTTCCCCTTCAGATGAAACTATTAATTAAGGGTCTGGTTTTAGTCAGCCACTGGTGTTCACCAGGTCTAATTGCTTTTCTTGGCACCTGGGTGGAACACTGCTCACGTTCCTCCTGATTACTTCACTTGTCAGTAGCACGGCCACAGCATTAGCATCCTCATTAGGGTCACATCCTCTCCCCTTTGGGCTTCCCCATCGCTTTGGGACATTTTTCTCTCCACTCCCTCCAACCTTTTGACATCCTGCTCTCAAAGAAGCTTTATTTTTTCCTGCAAACAGGCTTAGAAGCTGCTACTGACCACAAAGGTTTATCGTGGTTCAATGTTGGTCTTTCTGGGGTTTTGCCCTCCCTTTTAAAATACCACCTGGACCTTCCTCCCTCACACAGGGGGAGAAACACAAATCAGACTTAGAGCTAAAATGCTAGCTCAGGCCTGTTTACCCCTTAATGAGCGCCGTATGACCTTGGGGAGTTAGTCTCACCCAGTTACCCTTCCCTTGGACATGGGTGGCACCTGATGGCTTGCAAAAATGGCCCCCAGCCTTCTCCCTAATAGGATATTATTCTGCAAAGAGGAATTATTTCCCTATCTCCAGCAACAAGGACTTTCTACCTCGGGCTGCAGCTTTATCTGCTGCAATTGGTGATTTACTATTTCTTACGTGAGTATCTCGGAGACGAGAGTCAGGCAGCCAATTTTGATCCCTTTGTGAGATTCAATTAAACCATTAATTAAGAGATGTCAGTGTCCTTTAACAGCTGACTGTATACAAACGCAAGCAAGGAGAAGGGGACAGAACCTGCAGCGCTAATAAACTGTAGCAGCAGGGGTGGTTTACCGCAGCCTGGCTGCAGCTGTTGGGGACATCTGTGCAGGTTTTGCTGGCTTTCCCTCCGGTGTGGGAATACCTGGCTCAAGATGTGCACAAAGCGGGTCAGTGAGTAGGTGTTTATAACCCTTAATCACCCCCAGGGAGCTCTTGAGAAGTAATAGTTCAAGTCAGGTTATGTTTTTGCGCTCAGATTTGGGGCGGATAATCACGGTGCTGCTTCCATGCCTGGCATTTGTCCCTGCCTGGCCCCTCTTCCCCTCCCCAGCTGCACCTCCAACCTCAGCCCATGACCTCCCAGACCAAAACAAGATCGAGGACCCTCAGACTGGTTTTGTGCTTTTCCACTGCTCTCCTCTTCCCTCAAGAAGCATTAATGGGCACTCAGCGGCAATGGCAACTGCTCAGAGGTTTTACTAATTAACTGCTTAATAGCATCCAAGTTTCCGCACTGAGGGTGAAGCGGGGACTGCGGGGTCCTCTTGGGGATGTGCAGAAGAGAACCACTCACGCCTCCTCTGCTGTGGTCCCCAAGCTCCCCCTGCACTAGTGCCACTTGGCAGGGTCCTTCCCTTTCTCTGGAGCTCATAGCTCTCTTCCTATACCCACATCCACTGACAGCCAGAGGCTGTGCATGGATCCGGGACCTGGATCCAAACCTCTCAGCAACTACGGAGCCCTACCAGCCGTTACTTGGGATAGCTGCTCCCAATAGTAGCTTCATGGCTTGTTTTTCCAGAGAAAGGAGTCAGCAGGGAGACAGGGTAGGATGCAAGAGGCTGAATTCTAAGCAAGGATGCTTAGGTGGGTCAGAAAAGGGAGAGAACATGGAGGGAAAAAATGAAAGAAGTGAAAATACAGCATTAAAAAAAACCCCTTTCCTACAGCTAAAATCTCCCATCTCATGGTCCAAGAAGCAACAGAGATTAAGAGAAGGAAAGGGCTCTCCCACAGCAGCTGTGCTTCAGGATTGGGCTAGATGCACTCCCCATTGCTGTTCTCCCAGCCAGACCTCCACATCAGAAGTGTGGGGTGGCTCTCCTCAGGAGCCCTCCCTGCCAGCATGGGGCTTTCACTTCACCATTTCAGAGAAGGCACAAAGACCATCCCAAAGCTGTATTTAGAAACTGCTCCAAAGCCTCTCTAAGCAGCAATAACAGTGCTTAGCACCCTCCTTCCCCTTCCAAGCTGGCTCTGAAATCCCTCCTCTGTGCTTCACCACTTCATGATTCATTTTGCAAAGCCAAATTCTAAGCCAGAGTGGCTGGGATTGATGTCTACTGAATCTCCTGGCCACATCACTAAAGGCTTCAGCTTTTGGCCCTTTCTCCCTCTGCCTGCTCCTCTGTGCAGAACCAGACCAGGTTTCCCACCGCACACAGGGCTTCAGTTAACAAATAAAACTCAGGGCCTCAGGCAGGTGAAAAACACATATTTCATCCCTCAGCCACTCATCTCCAACCCCTTCAGCAGGTCCCAAGATGAGGTGGAGAAACACAAATCTCACCTCTTCATGCACCAGCCTGCAGGCAAACAACTCACTCTCCTAATTGCCCACCATGGCTCTCATGCAGCCTCTTGCCAAGACCTAGATGCTGCCTTTCATTTTGCTCCTGCCAAATCCACAGAAGCAAATTATCAATTTCCTGAGCTGCCAGGGTCAAACTGACCAAGGAATACAAATGACTTCAGATGCGCCAACCCCCTGGGCTTCTCTGTAATGCCAACAGCCAGGAAGCAGCCTGCTCCAGCACTGGGAGATGCTCCTGAAACAATCTGCCCCTGGACGTGGTTGTAAAACCAGCCCTGTTGACCGACATCTCTGCAAGAGCAGCAGCACAGCGGGTTGGGAAAATCCCCTTCCTCGTGCTCCTGCAGCCAAGAGCGGCAGCGCTCTCACCAAAGGGCCAGCGTGAAACTGGGACAAACCCTGTTGGATGTCCAGCAGCCACACGGCAGGGCTGCTCTTCCCAGCCCTTATCAGAGCCAGTAGGTCAGCACCAACATCTTCTTCAAATCTCTCTGGGGAACAAGCCGAGGTGGGCAGAGCCACTGTCTGGGGGGATAAGGGGTTAGAGGCAGGAGGAGGAGAGATTAACTCAGACTTTGCTGCCCGAAGCCAGACGGGCTGCACCACACAATCACGCTGTCAACAAGACATTTGTCTGCCCTATGTTACAGGAGACCTTGTTTGGCTGCCAGCTGCCCCTTCTCCTTTACAGAGGGGGATTTTACTAGCATTAAGGGCTCACCAGTCAGGGCTGAACCAGTGACCTAGCTACGCTGCCACAGGTATCAGCACAGCTAATCTGGACCTTACCCTGACCTTGGGACCAGCCCTCAAAAATAGGGCAGCAGCAACAACGACCATCCTTCACAGCTGGAGATGCGATGGGGGTGATGTCGGCGTTTCAGGTGGGGTGTCCCACCGTGGGGAGGGTGAGGATGCTGCAAGATCCCACAGGATGTGGGTTCAGCCCAGTGGAATGGGCCCAGGCTCCCCGCCAGTTGCTGCAGGGATGCCGGTGCCCCTCACCTCTCCAAACTCACCATTTGAACTGTTTCCCTCCCGAATTGGTTGCTGGGCGCAGCAAGGCCGTTTCCATGCGGATGGCTGTTTCTCCCTGTTGCCATGGCAACAGCGCTGGGCGCCAGCAGGCCGGAGGCGGGAGGGCGAGGACCGTATCTCCCCAGCGCTTGCCAAGGGCAGCGGGTACATCTAATCCGGCATCGCTCCATTTTACGCCTTAGAGGAGCACCAAGGAGCTATCAAATGACCAGTTTGGTGGCAGCAAGCAGGCGGTCGGAGGGATGCGGTGCCGCACGCTGCTGTTATTAACACCCTAAAATCACGTTGATCCGCAGCCAGCTGGCTCTGATGGAACCTCCCTGATGGCCCCTCAGCTCCCACCCCTCCAGACCTCCTCGCACAGCCGGGACAGCCAGTCCCATGGCTGTCCTCCAGTAAGGCTAAGGCCCTGCTGGATGCCCACACCACCAGCCCATCCTCACCAGCCCCATCCAAGGTAACCAGAAGCGTCCATCCAGTTCATCACACACTGGGACGGAGACAGGTAGCTGGGCCACCCAGCTCTTGTACTGCTCTGCCTCTCTACCTGAGGCTGTCACAACACACCTGGATGGAGGATGGACACTGGCAGATGAGAGGACAAAAATGTGTAAGAGCAGATTTCAGAGGATGATGGTGCCCTACCAAGAGCAGGGGCTCAAGAGAATCCTCCAGGCAAAGCCAGGGCCTGTGTTCAGCCTATTGTAAAGGCACTGGGAAGAAAGAAATAGGAGGAAAGCCATGGAGAATAGAAGTAGCATGTTCCTGGCTTTAAAAAGGCTAAATTCAAACTAGTTCTGTCACCCATAGAAACTCAACTCCTCCAAAGGATACAATTTGTACCCGGACAAAGCAGAACATAGAAGAAGTCTCAGGCTTTGTATTACCTCCAATTCTCCATTGCCTTCTTGCAGTTTCCGTAAGATTTTCTTCCACAGTGGCCAAGTGCTGTGCTGCTCCTCCTCTAGGAAAGCTCCCCTTGGAGGCATCTTTCCCTGTGGTCCTCCTCCCTCTGGCTTGCCAACAGCCCCGGGCACCCACCAAGCATCTCCCTGCCACGCTTCTCTAACACCATGCTCAAACTTTCCAGTGCACTTGGCATCCTTGCAAAACCCAGGACAGCAATCACCCCACCAGCAAACTGCAACAGCTAGAAGGTGCCCTAGGAAAGGTCTTGGCTTCTGGGAGGAAAGAAACAAGAGACATGGTTAAAAAAACCCTACCTCTACACAAATGCAGCAAAGCCTGTAGGCTCGTACAATGTCCTTGATTCTTTGTTCACCAAGTGAGGGCCAACATGCTACCTCAATGCTGTAGCACAGCCCTGAACAGCTGGGACTGGGGGCACTGTGCCCCTTTTCAGTTCTCCTCACATGCAGGACCATGAAGTCGCCCACGAGTTACTCGTTTCCAGATTGCTAGTCTAAAACTGGTGCGGTATTTTTATGTCAAAACATCAGGAAAAGAATGTGCAATTCAGGGTTTTTTTTCCCACATCAGTATTTTTCTGAGAACTCATTTCCTTACGCGGTAAGTACAGCTCTTCCCTGAGAGAAACAAAGGCAAATCAGACCTTAAACGGCTCTAGCAGGGGACGCTGCTGCCTGATGAGCAGTCAGCCTGGTGGGAAGGTAGTGCCAGGCTGTTACTGCTCCAATGACTGACTATGCACAGCTCAGCCTACGCCCCCCCCCAGCCCTGGAGCAAGGGAAAAAGTAAAAAAAAAATAAAAAAGGGAAAAAAAAAAGCCTTTCCACCATTCCCTCCTCCTGAGAAGTATGTGGCCAGAAAAGCTTTTACAACTATATCACAAGACAGGAAAGCACAAGGATTCAAGCACGTCATTGACCTGGGCTCTGAAACTCAGAAAGCAACCCCACAAAATCCTGTCCTGTTGCTTGCCCACAGCACCAGGGATTTTCTCCGCAGCTCACACCCATCTGGTAAAGGTTCACACAAGGATGAAAGCTGTCGGAGGGCCACATGTCCTATTGCCATCCATCCTTTTACCATCCCTCTGCCCGCAGCCCCCAGAGATCCTGCAGGAGAAGCTGGCAGAAAAGCTGCAAAACAGAGCACACAAACAAGAAAGACAAAGCGACTTCTTAAAACTTCAGAAATCTGATTCTTCTTGGCTGGGTCAAAAAGTGTCTAGATGGACCAAGGGCAGCATAATAGATGCCAGCACCTGAGTAAAAGGAAGGTCCTATAAGTATAGCGAGAACATCAGGGAGCTACACCAGGGCCAGCCACTCAGTGCTGGAAGGTTAATTGAAAGGAGTCTTTAGTAGGGACACACCATTAATGGATACGTAGGTTTCTAATGGGATTGCTGTGGCTGGCTGTCTAATGCAGTTTATATAAGAAATACTGCAAGTGTCCTGCTTCTACCACTTGTTTGTTTGTTTTTAAAAGCAAAGGCAGCACCAGAAGTAACAAAAGATGGGATTCTACTGCCAAAGATGGTTTCCACGTCAAGCATCTCCTCGTCACTTAGTGCCTATCTGAAAAGCCACAGGCTCAAGAGCTTTCTCATACAGTTTCCAAAGGAAAGCTCCAGAGAACAGCACACACAAAAAGGGAGGAAAAGTTCAAAGGAAAGTGGCTTTCACGCCAAGATGCAGATGCTTAGAGGAACTAACATAAACAAGGATGCCGTCAGGTTGTTTCAGAGCAGCAGTGAATTCCAGCGGGATCCCAGATTTTGGGAAGGTCCTACCCGCATGTTCTCAGCCACAACGTTCTGCAAAGCTGCAGTGCAGCTGGGAGCAGCATGCAGTGGAAAATCTGAGTGCCTTGGCCTAACCTAAAAACAGTGAGTAGGTGAGGGATCCTCTGCCAGGTAACGTCTGTCGTTCAACTTTCATCTCTTGATCACGGAGCATCAGCAGAAAAGTGGCCACAAATGTTAAAGGGAGAGTTTCTGAGTACAAAATACAAACGGGAAAACATAACCAAAGGCCACTTATTCAACCCCCAGCATTAGCTCATGTAGACAACAACTGGAGGAAATCTGTAGTAACTAGAGAAATGTCTCAGGTAGGAATGTCCCTGAACAGGCTGGTACTCCCAATGCCAGGAAGAGGCAGCGAACTCCTGCATGGTCCAAGGCACACCCCTGCCGTCTCTTCTTACCAAAGGGATTCCCATCTGCACCATTAAGATTTTTGGATGACAAAGACAATAAATCAGGCTCTTAGAGCAAATTCTGTTTATTCCTTTTTTTTTTTTTGTCTTGTGTGGCTAACAAATGCTCATTCTAGCCTAGGAAAAATATCAGGTAGAAAATATCTCCCCCTTTCCTCCCACTCTCCCCACCACACGCACACTTTTTGTTTCTTAAATAAAAGAATCAAAATTTCAAGCATGAGAGGCTTTCCTTTCAATACATTCCTGTAATAAAATTAACTCTGTTGTAGATATAAAATGCAGCAGCCAAGACCAGAGGATCTGCTACGCTACTCCAAGGCAATTACTACCCAGAATGATCAATCAGTTTGTCTGCAAACATAATAAGAAAATACTTAGCACTTATCCAGCACTTTTTATCCATGAATCTCAAAGTGTTTTACAAAAGCTGAAAATATGTTTTTGGCCTCATTTACAGAGAAGAAAACACCAGCTGGAACAGGAAGAGATTTGCCCCCGGTCACAGAGCAATTTAATAGCAGAGCTAAGAACAGATCTCTGGTCTCTCAGCCTCAAGTCCAACAAGCGGTGCCGTGCTCGCTGCTTCACAAAGGACAGCGGGAATTTGGCAAAAGCCCCAACTGCAAAAATGCTGAAATGGTTTATATTTTTGCCATGTTAATAAAAAAAGTGTCTAAATGGAGATCTGACAGCTATTTTAGTAAGCACTGACCTCCGAGGCTGTGCCACCAAGGAGTAAACTCAGTCTCTTGGATGGAGCTGCTGAGAGCTTTTATAGACACATTAAGAAAAAAGTAAAAAAAAAAAAAAAAGGTAAAACAAAGGTAAAAAAAAAAAGGTAAAAAAACCCAACCTCAAGTCTCATACTGGAAGTGTGAACAAATGTGAGAGTGGTGCAGAAGGAGGTAAATCCATTATCTACAATGTGCAAATGATTCTCCACTTGGAGCTTTAACTAAATGTTTGAGGAACAGATCACAGGATAAAAACCTAAAACCTTGACAAATAGTGTTATTAGATGGAGAGGAACCTGGAACTAAAGCATGCGTGGCCTGACACCTCCTCTATTAGCAGTCTCCTGACCTGAATTCACTCCTGACAGACCTGAGAAACCAACAGTGCAAACACCAGGAAAAGCACGGTGAAATGCAGTGTCTTAGCCTAGAAATATGTTTAGCAAGACTAGGAGAGGAAAGAAGTACCATGAGAGAGAGAGTAGGTAAAACAAAGGTGACCCCAGGGCACCCTCCATTACAAGGTCCACTATTCATCCTACAAGCAGGCACCCACACAGATATTTTCCTATGCATTACCATAAAAAATGAATGTATGACTTCAATACTGTTCTTCACAGGCCACAATGTATCACCTACAGCTCATTTTGGTCCAGACAAGACACCCACGAGGTCCTTTAAAGTAGAGGGTCTCCCATGTATAAGCACCAATTTTTAAATGCCCCCTCTGTCCCTCCCACGGGCAATGGGACAACAGCAGGCTCCAGCTTCTGACAGGGCACCTCACCATGCTGAGATGGTTGCACTGCCTGGCAGCACACAGTCATAAACCAGCCTGTCTGCAGGAAAAAACCCAGACGTTGGCCTATAAACCAAAAACTCCTTTTCTTTAAATTTTTTTTTAAGAGAAGAGCAGGCCAGCATCCTCACCAGCCCACAGCGGCGGGTAATATTACACCCAGGAACCTGCTTTATCATAAACACCGCAGTGGTCCAGTCAGCATCAATACACCAGCCAGCCTTGAAGCCTGGGAACAGCAAATGGGGTTCTCACAGAGAACAGCGTGTCAGAGAGAGGTAAATAACCTAAGCCAACAACCTCGTCTCCTAACTGCAAACCTGCAGCAATGCACCTTAACTCAGGTCTCCTCCCTCCTTTGTGGGCAAATCCAGATGCTACTAATTCGCCATGCTCAGACTCCAACACTCAAGAGGGTGCCACCGCCTGGGTCTCCCTTCCACCTCACCAGCAGAACCATGAGGATTCACCCCCATGCTGCAGAAAAGTCCATCTGATGTGATCAAGGAGCTGCCGTTGCTCCCCACACCCTTCTCCCCAGCCCCCCTCTTCCTCGTGCATCAGAGACACAGGCAGCTGCCCTGGCTTTCTGGTATTAACATCCTACCTTTCACTTAGGAGCTTTTAGAGATACTAAGGCACAAAGATTAAGTGACTTGCATAAGAGTCAGGAACACACCTCATGTCTCTCACTTGATGTGAGTGATTTCTCACATCTTTTTTTTTTTTTCCTGACCTCTTGCATATTAAAATGGAGTAAACTGGGTGGATGAAAACAGGATTTCATTTCCCTAGTAATACTGAAGATACAAACACGGGTAGCCATATTTCTAAGCCCTCCCCAGGGCTCCCATCCGCTCCCTCTATCACAGGCTGTTTGTCTCAACGAGGCAGGAGAGCGCCAGGCCAGAAGGGAGCACTCCACAAATGTGTTGCCAAGCTCCATCTCTGCCATCCTAAGGAGAGAAAAACGGATGTGCCTCAGGGAAACCAGGAAAAGAACCCCAGCTACGCTCTGTTCACCAACAGGAATAGGGAACGACAGCAGCACTTAATGCAGTGGGGACCTCCACAGTACAAACAGGGTCAGAAGAAACATTCACAGTCCTAACTTGACGGGATCGGCTTTCCACAGCTGAGGTCCCTGCAAGATGCCGGCTGGTAGGTGGTCCCAGGTCAGGTTTCTTGACATGAGTGATGGTTTGGTTTCCTAGAAGGCGCAAACATCAGGCTTTGGTGGGTCTGTGGCAGAGGCCCAGACCCAAGGAAAGCAGCCACCCTGTCCACACGTCGCACTACGTGCAGCTGTGCCTCATGTGGAAGTTAACCACGTACTCGGCGTTAGTGCGTTGCACCGAGATGGCAAAGGGCTCGAAGGGGTGGAAGGTGAACGCAACCAGGCGTCGCACTGTGTGATTGATGGGTCGCCCCAGGAGTCCCGCCTGGATCTCAAACTTCAGGAGGCCAGAATCACGAGCGTAAAATCTGAAAGGAAGAGAAAGTCAATTAGGGCTGTTCCCGACTATTGACTTTTCCATCAGGGCTCTTCACACAGAGAGACAAGTTCCTTGTCTTATCTCCCGTACTCCCTCAGGGGCAAGAGGTCCTCAGTTGGGCATCTGGCTCTTGGCTATACCAGGAAGTCCCATCCAGGGCAGCTAGTTTTCCAATGTCTAGAAAAGCTACTTCTTTTCAGTATAACCAGTGAGAGAACTCTGCCTGTTATTTTGGCAGATGTAGCTGAGTTCCTAAGGGGGAATAAGTTTGGTCCAGGCCTCACCTGCCCTGACTCTCTATCCTCACTTAATGCAAGCTGCTCTCCTTGATCCCTAAGGCAGATATACCGTACAGAACTGAGCTCAATCAATGGCCTTCACCCCGAGTGTAAGGCCACTCCTTTTCTCTCCTGCTGCTGCCAGGTAGGCTTTACGCTGCTGCTCCTGTGCCTCACTATATCCCCATTCAGGATAATGAAGGTAAACATCTGGATCCAATTCTGCTCAAAGACACCAAGTTGTACTTCACAGCTCCAGCAAGGCTTTGCAGTTCCTTTTAGACTTCTGTCAAAAGCATTAACAAGACAGGATGGGCAGGAAGCACCCAGTGGATTGCATTTCGACAACTGGAGCAAGAGCAAAGGTCAAGAAAAATCTTGCATCCTTCTGCTGTCACCCACAAGCCTGCCTGTGGGTCAAGCTCATCTGTGTCTCCAAACCACTGAGGTCTAGAACACAACTTCAGCACAAAGCAATCACTGCCAAGGGGATGAGGCAAACAGCACTGAAGAGACAGGCGAGTTGAGCAAGCTCTTTGCTTCTTGAACCTTCTCTGTGTAACCAACATAAGTCCATGTAGCACCACTGTCTTGTGCTGCTGTGGGAACAAGGGACTCTCTGCAATGACCCCACTCTCCCCAAGACTTTGGTGGAGGTTTCTGGGATGTGGTGGTGGAGGTTTCTAGATGTGGTACCTTCACAACGCAACTGGGCTCTAACTCAAGCCCTCACCCTCACATTGTCTCAGTTCCTTAGACCACTTTCTCTGTTCTTTCAGTTTTGGGCACAGAATTGCCATTTTGCCTCTCAGCTGTTTCCTTGTCCACAATCACTTAGCACATGTGGGTATTTTGCATTTTCCTCTGGTTTTAACTCCAAGAATGCTTTTAATCTCAGAGCACATTCCCCATCCCCTGCCAGATATACGATGCACTCGGCTCTCAGCCTGGAAGAACGGGTGATGACAGATACAGGCGATGCTGTTTCAGGAGCAGACATACTCCACATTTTAACAACACAGCCTATTGAGAACCTCATGTTCTTCCTGGAGGGCCACTCTCCTCTCCCTTCCTCTGAATCAAAGTGCCAGCCAGCCCTGCCTGAAAATTGCACACAAGAACCCAGCAAGAGAGTCACAATCTTGGTATTTGGCTTTTCAAAAAGCCCTTTCCCTCCTACACAAGGCTGGATATGCAGAGGGTCATTCTTTAAATAAAGCACAGTCCCCCATCTGCTCCTCTCTCTCCCCAATTCACAATAATTTATTACTCAAGATGAAGCTCCCTGTAATCTCAAAGATGTGCTCAGTTTGGTATTTTTAAATCTATTTTTAAAAGTGCTCTGCAATCAGAGGCCATTTCCATGGGCTCTCACTCTGGGGATAAATTAGGCACTGCAATATAAAATTGTATGTCAACAGAAACAGCAAGACCAGCCTTTTCAAACTGTATGAAAATGGAAGATTTATCTGCAGGCCAATTTTTTGGTTAAATGGCTCCCTATTAGCCATCTAGATGGATTTTAGAGACCCCCTACTATAGGTATGGCTGTGTTAGAGCCTCTTCTTCACAAGTGCCATCATTTCACCCAGTGAATATCTCTTCAAGCCTCCTGAAAAGATACTGGAAGACAACAGTGATGGAGAACCTAAAGTTCTTCCCTCCTGAGAGCAAACAACCCCCGGTCTCTCAAGTAGTGAGAGAAGAGAGCTGAACCTTCTGGGATGCAGAAAGGCACTAAGGGTTTCAAAGGACACAGTGCACAGAGGCATTGAAACCGATGTGTAAAAGGTACGGAGGACTTCATGTCTCCCACATGGTGTGAGGAAACTGCACACAGATTACAACACCCGTAGCTGCTGAAGGGTTTTGCACTCCAACCAATTATAGGGCTTACATTACAAAACCTGTGACCCCTCATTTCCAAGCCCTCTAGCCACAACAGGCAGCGGCATTATTTTATTAATCCCTTTGTTTTGCATGTGAGAAAACCAGCAGCACTACTTCAGCTACTGAATGGTTAAGGTTAGCGCCTCTTCTTCTGCTTACTTCCCAAAAACCAGGAGCCCCACTGCTCCCAAGCCCTATTCAAGTCCTAATTGACTCTGCAGAGCTTTGAGCTTTAAAAGCTCTGGCTCTGAAATGCCTGTTTGCTCAGGGGAGGGAGGGAAGGTGGCACTTTGCTTTGTTTACTACAAAGACCTAACCGCAGCAAATGACTGCGGTTTTGCTCCCTTTTGTCTGCGGGAGCCATAGGCAGGTTGGCGCTGGGAGACAACCGCAGCCCTGCAAGTTTTCCCCACGTCAAGCATGACAAGGGGGAAAGGGCAGGCTTTTCTCTGCAGATAACACGGGAGCTGGAGATCAAACCAAATCATACAGGCAGGAAAAAAAAAATAATCAATTAAATATACATAATTTGGGAATTGAGAGCACAGGAATAATCAGTGGTTCCCCGCCACCTGAGTCGGGGCCAAGGGAAACATGAAACCACTTTTTGAGAATGCACTGATGAAAATAAAGTTGGGAAACCGGCCAGAACGGTCTCCCTAGGCTTCCTGAGCCCCCAACATGTGGGCAGTCACTAAACAAAGCACTTAAGCATTGAAGGCTCTCTTTGTTTTCAGAGCACAGGTTTGCTTTTACAGTACTATAAGTGGAAACACTATTCTGCCTGGAGAGCACGGCCTCTTTGAGCCTTCAAGCCAGAGATGGCAGATTTTTAACCACTACTACTTGCAGCCATGGCTGCAGCCAACAAAAAGAATTAGACAGTCCCGGTGTTTCTGCAAGAAGCAATGCAAACCTCCTTATTCTCAAACTCAAGACTTACTCCTTCTGCCAGCACTGAAGATTCAGAGAGAAAAGGAACAGAATGGCCCTTACATCTAGCTGAAACTCCTACTATAGAAACAAATCTCCTTTCTGTGATCTGTAGAAGAGGGGTGTGAGGAGGAATACAGCTCCCAGGTCGAGAACTGTAAACAAGGAAAGTCTGGAAATAGCTAAATCAAGCATTCTGAACAACACCTAACCCAGCTGCTATTTCATTCACAGGACAAACCAGATCATCCTTGCCAGCTAAACCCACGTGCTCAAAAGGGATCCCTCCAGCAGAGGAAAGCAGGCATCCAGAACCGTATCACTCTGCAGCCCAAACACATCGGCAAGACTGCAAGAAGAGGAAGAGGAACGAAAGCATTCATACAAAAAAAGCTCAGGCTTCATTTCCCAAACCTCCCCCAGGGCAGCTCAGCGTGAAGACCTGAAGAGCCCTCCCACACATACAAGATAAAACAGTTGTCGCAAGGAGAGAGGCCAAGCTTTGTGGGATTGCTGAAATAAACCCCCTGGTGAAAGGATGCCATAACAGAAAAAGGCCTTTTCTGCACATTCGATGCCACTTGGCAGGTTTGGAGTTACTTTCGCACTGCTCTACTCACATACAGCTTCTTGGCCTCTTCCATACCTTATAGGGTGATCACCGCAGGTCTTGGGCCGCTCCATGACTGACACCCACTTGTCATCATAGCTGAAAAGGGAGAGGTCGAGGTATGGGCTGCCACTGTACGACTGAGCGCTGATGGGGAGCTGCCCCAGCAGCCTCCGCACGGCCTCCGTGTGCCCTCCATACTTGGCATTCACAATAGTGTCTTTGAATCTGTACAAAACCAAGAAAGAGGTTTTACTCACAAAGGCCACAGGTGAACAGCAGAACTTAAACAAACTAACGAGGAAAACTGATAGGGAAAGAGAAACCGCAGCAGTGTCAGAACTAAACCAGTTCATTTCCAAAAATGCATCACAGTGATTCAAGCATCAGCCAGTTCTGGTGACCTTTTTATCCTCCCTCATCATTACTGTTTCTGCTCTGAAAGTCCAAACTGACAGAAGGACAATTCTGTGCCTAACCACAAGGTCTGGCCCCAGCTGCCCTGCAGTACAGGAAATGAACAGGATCAGAAAGAGGGAGAGATGGATTAGCAGCTTCTCAGTCAATCCAAGTGTTACCATGAAGCCTGGAAACAGCATAAGCAAAAGCCAGCGGCTTTCACAGTAACAGTTGGGCCCTTGATGTTGACTTGAGAATCTCCCTCTCTCTAGCTGCTGTGTTTTAAAAGGGAGAAACCTTAGATGAGGAAGAACCTTGATGAGAAGCCTAAAGCTTTTCAGAAACCACAGCAAGATGAAAGTTCTTCCTAGTGGAGAGTTAGTTAACACTAGCTGGATTTCTCTTTCCGAATAAAATTTAAACTTCCCATAAGCAAGAACAGTCAGATCAGCTGCATGGATGTCATACACCAAGAAGGGTAAAACATTTCCATTTGAGCAGAAACACCCAGAAAAAAAAGTCAGTTTGCTGTGGACTGGGTTCTATTATACTTTGCTATGTAAGTTAAACACTCTTGTTACAGCCCCTTGTAGCCATGGGGATGAAAGGATTCTCCTCTATACTACACAAAGCAGAAGTTGTTCTTTGTGTGTCTGCAGCGAGCACTCTTTTCTCTCTCCCACTAAGCGTTATGGATTTCCTGACAGGCAACTCGAGAAAGTTACAGACACTGTCAACTTCCTCTTACTTACGTGACGTCAGCCTAAAAATCAACAGAAATTTCATGCCCATAAGTGATTGCCAAGTACTGTGGATGATATGAAACAAGTCACTGGAAGAACAAAACACCCTGAGTCATATAAAAGTGTATTCCAAGAGAAATAACACACTCAGCCTCATTAAAACCACATTTGACTTTTAGAGCACATTCTAGAAACATAGGTTATTTTGATATTTTGCTCAGCTTTCATAACAGGTCTATGCAGACGAGTTTCCTTTCTCCTAGTACAGTTTGACAAGAACCACAACATTTTGCCTGATGTTAGAGAAAACGCTACAGAACCCAGTTTGATACACACTAAATTCAGAGAACGACATTTGGCAAAATACATCCAATTGGATAACACCAGCATCTTAACAAATCTTATCTTCAGGGACCTAAGGTACCGAGCAGCAACACTTTAAAAACCCTCAGAAGTGATACTGCTCGTGGAGAGCCGGAAACATCTTTCCCTCAGAATTCCTTTTCTTTCTCCTAAGCACTGGGTGGCCGCTGCTTTGTTCCCCCACCCCCGTAACAAGACAGATGCTGTGGAATATAAAATCAGATTCACGGGGCTACAAGATACACCACGTACGAGGCCAGATCCTTGCACCGGTTTTCTTAGGGTTGCCATCATTATTTGATACTAGCCTTCAGCTGTCGGGGGCGAGCGTGTGTCTATACGGTATAAAGCATGCTCCGAATGGCTCACCGGCGCTGGATCTGCCTGGCAAAGTTGTTGCTGGAAGCTGAGCAGGGGAACTGGACCGCCTCACTGTGCAGAGTGGCATTCCTGAAGAGGTCACAGAAGTTCTCAAACAGCTCCAGCAGCTCATCGGATGTATTCTCGAATACGGCAATAACTTCTGTGGTCACCATGTTGTACACAACGAAGAATGAAGGCTGGAGAGAAAGGCAGAGGCAGCAGTTACCCAGGAGAGCACAGGTCGGGAAGCTGTCCCTTCCTTCTCCCCTCATGACACCAAAGACCCTATCCAAATTTCTCTGGGGTGTAGGAGAATCCCACATCCTCACACTAATCCATCAAATGCCTCAGCAGGTACCAAATATTCACCTCTTAAATGTGATTAGTTATGAACAAAATGGATTTCCAAGATTCCAGCTTAAACCAGGTGTCAATATTTCTGTTTTCTCTTCCTCTCTGCCCTCCACCAAACAAAAAAAAAAAAATGCTTTCTCAAGTGCCAAAATTAATTCTCATTCCTGCTGACAAAATGATTTAAAATCTAGTGCTAGCTGGCCACAAATTATTTTTTCCTTTGTGTACAGACATTATTTCCGTCTCCTTCTTAATATTGCCATCACACAGAGATCAGCCTTTTTAGTGCACTGTGCACTACACCACTGCCCACAAAAAGTTGTGCCCTCCAGGTACCCTGCCAGCACAGAAATGAAAATCTGAAAGACACTAAAGACTTATTTTTAATGCCATCATTCACCTGCAAGAAGGCTCAGGCACCGCACTGTGGATTGGCAATGGCAGCATGTCACGGCCAGAGCAAGCAAGAAAAGGAGAAAAAAGGTGACACTGTGTCAGAGCAGCTACATTGAAAGGAAAGGACATTCCTATTGCATTGGGAAGGGGCAGTCTTAATCCTTAGCGTCCTGGTTTGAAGCAGGTTTCATCAGAGACAGGAGCTAACACCCCAGCACCGCAAAGTAAGAACCTGACCCTACTTCAAAAGCAACTAATTCCCACAGTATATACACATATCTGGTTAAATCTGCTGTCAGTAAAGGCAATTTCTAAATGCTTCACCTCCTGCTCCCAAACGATGCTCAGGGATGGCGGCAGGCACTCTGCCCACCAGCAAATATCACAAGGTTTGTTTGTTTTAAAGCCCCAAAATAAATTGTGATCATACAATCCAGCCCCCACATGTCAAAATGAAGCGCGCTAGAAGAGGTTACTCACTAGACTACTGCCTGAGGAGAGGGAAGCCCTTCTGAAACACAGGGCTGGAGCAGAGAGAGAGTGTAAGAGGAGGCAGGAGAAGGAAAAGCTATTTACATCATTGAAGATTGCAGGGAGTATCCTCCAACCTTAAATTTATTTAAGGCTGAAGTAGCCAGGTTAACACTTATTTAACTTATTTAAGTTCTGTAGCCAGGTTAACACCCAGACACATCTACAGGATTCCCTTGACCACAGAAATTACCATCACTGCTTTTCAGCAGCATCTATAACCTGGGCAAAACGTCGTCACAGCACGGGTGGTGGAAGTCGAGTCTCACAGAAATCACTCAGCAAAGCTGGCAAGTCTATCAACACAAGCCTAGAACAACCAAAAAAAAAACCCCACACTACACATACACAGGACATGATTGGAAACCCTGAAAGATTCAGCGCAGACCCTGACAATACACAAGCAACCCACAAGCATGAACAGCCACTTCCTCGACCTTCTTGGCAGAGAAGCCAGGAAGAAGAGAGGAGCCTGAAGTGAGATGAAACCTCATGTTCCTCTCCCATAGGAAAATCAGAGTTTTAGTTCTTTTGTGAGCCAAGTTTTCTTCAGGAAGCCCTGACACAAAGCCTACATTCAGGCAGGTCTGCAGAGACTGCTTCACCTCTGGAACTATCTCCTGAAAAAACTGAGAAATGAGATGCTTTTTCCTCCAGCAGAAAACACGCTGCCTGAGGAACACCGCAAACAAACCACAACCTGCATCTTAAAAGTAACCCTCAGGTGAAGCAAGTCAAGACCACGTTGCAGCAAACCCGCCACAAAAGCCTTGGTAACCACAGCAGAGAGGGGCAAACATTGACACCGGGGGTCAGGAGCACCCTTCCAGACACCAGCAATGCACAGAACACTGCAGACCACTTCCACACAGCTTCACTGTTTCTGAGACAGCCACTCAATTTTACACGAATGGGTAAAATTCATTAAATTAAGCCTCACCTATTCCCTCCCAAAGTAACTCCCTCAAACAAATATCACATATGAGGCAAATAAAACAAACCAGTCATCTTCCAGGAAGAATTAGACTAAGGCAACACAGAGAACTGCTGTTCATTTCTTCTGGGATCTAAGTCCTGGATTTGGCAGATAGGGAGTAAGAGAAGTGTATGAAAGAAAAACAAACATCTGGGGAACAACCAGACCTACATGCAGCACTGGAGTTTTATTACAAATTCGTGTTAAATACTTTGAACAGAATAAAACCCAAGCAGATTAAAGGAATAGAACAGATTGAAAAAATACCCTTCTCATTTCCACAGAGCTAAAAACCTGACCACCACTCTAACAGTAGTGAAAAGAGATGATCATCCTGTGGGATGGTGAAATGCCTGGTGGGACCAAGCACTGACTGAGCTATATTTGCTCTAATTCAACTTCTTTAGTACTAAACTGAAAGGAGAAGCAATTGGCACATTTGCTAGACCTAAGAGCTGCTACTCCAATTTGGAGAGATCATAAATACTATCTCTGATAGGAGCTTGAAAGAGTAAGTATGTAGGCAGCATAGAAAAGGTAATTCTACTGGGAAAAATGAAGACTATTATATTTGAAAAACATGCTTGAAGATGCAAGAGAAAAGGGAGAGACTACCCTACCTCTACAATATAAGTGTACTACATGAAATAGCAGTTGGAAAAATCAGCCACGGTTTTGGAAGTAGAAGAGGGATGTACAGCATCTATGAGTACAGGGAACAATCCCTGGAGAAAGGGGACTCGAGAAGCACATCTCTCTCATTTTCAGTTGAGAAGGAAGCCATGAAATTACGAGAGCAAAAGGTAAGGATGTGATTCAGTATCACAGGTGTCAAATGTTCACACAACAATGAAGTACCAGGGATCTTACTCAACATTCACAGGCTCAGCTAAGAAACACAGCTCACAGCGTTTGTACCTGCTTGAGCACTTGCCCCAAACCAATGAGCAGCCTGAGGAAGCAGGTAGTACCTGGGAAGGATCTGTCACCCGCAGTGTGACCACGTCTTCACTAGTGTATTTGATAAATAGGTGGTTCTCGTCCAAAAGCTGCATCTTCCACATGCGTAGCTGCCTCAGCTGATCAAAGTACTGGAAGAACCTTCTTTTTGCTATCGCGCTTCCGTCCTGCTCAGCCCTTCTCCACAGGTACACCAGCAGCCTGTGCTTCAAAGAGTTTATGAAGGGTTCTTTGTAGGGGTTGGCCATCCCTGTCTGAGTGTCCCGCTGCACTTCAGGGTACACCGCAGAGAGAGTCAGGAGATCATCCTCGTAGCAGAAGCGGCCGATAGTCCGTACGTCGATGAACGTACCCTCGGGTGTTACTTGAAAGACGTGAATAGTCTGTTGCTGCACAGAGAGAATGGCCAAGATGTTCTTATAGAGGTAAAGCCCCTGGTTGTGAGACAGGATGACTTTGTCACACTTGAAAGTCCGTGTGTCACAGAGTCTGCCCGTGTGGAGGTCTATGATATGCAAGGAATAATCCTCCAAGGGGGACCGGGGATTAGGGGTCACCGACTCACTGTTGCGGTAAACCTCGAAGAAGGGAGGGTGAGGCTCCTCGGGCAGGTACGCAGCAGATCCGACGATCACATACCGACAGTCGTCAGTGAACAAGCTGCATTCGCGGTTCAAGTGCTCTCCGTTGGAGGCCACATTGGTGATATGGAGCAGGACAAAGAAGCGTTCAAAAAGCCGCCCCCGGATGTTGACAGATCTTTGGTCGTTGCCGTTGGCCAGGATGTCTCCCTCATAGCCTTGCAGGAGGTCTTCCGCTGCCTGGCAGCCTTGATACTCATAGATCTCCAGAGAGGTCTGATCAGAGGAGAAGGCAATGAAGTAGCGCCCATCAGGGGAAAACTTGCGCAAGAAGCAGGGTGGCTTCTCCACGTTGACCACGGTAAAGTTGGGGAAGACGTTCTGGTGGAAGACACGGACTTGGTGCCAGTGGGTACCGGCTTTGCCTGAGCTGATCCGGCGGCGCTCCAGGCGGTGGATGACATTCTGGTTCTGGATGCGGCGGGGCCTGATCGTGGGTGCATCATGGTCCATGGTCAGAGCTCTACTTCATCTTCACCCTGCTGGGGAGGGAGCACATACGTGCTGTGGGACCCACAGAGAGACAGGGGTAGAATCCAGGGTACTGAGGGACCTGCTTGCAGGAACACAGTAGGGAAAAGACTCGTAGCACCCAGGGAGCAAAGCTGCAGCTGAAAAGGGCAGACAAACCTTTGGAAAGTGAGGAGATCACATAGAAGAACACTGGGGAGAACCAGAGAGATGGAGAGAGAAACCTCAGTGGGACATGCCAAGGAAAACAGAAGAGCCCAGAGGGAACCCCAGTGCAGCAAGGGCTGATGGGATCTGCAGGCCCGTCTGCTGATGAGGGAGACACAGGGGGACACCAGGAGAGAATGGAGAGAGACAAGGAGGGGAGCAGGCACAGGTGCACCCCAAGGGAATGGAGGGAGGCCCCAGGGATCAGAGCGGGAATGAGGGGAGACAGGGACAATCTGTAGAGCAGCCTGCTGACATGAAGGCGCAGGGGAGCAGCTTGGAAAGGACAGAGAGCTGAGGGCGGCTGGGGGCGGCAGGGAACATCAGGGGTCACCGGGAAGCCTATGGGTCTGCCTGCCGAGGGGGGCCGCAGGAAGACCCGGATACTCGGCGGTTGTGTCGGGCACTGAGCTCCAGGGGAAGCCCCTCAGCTGCTCTCCCACCAGCCCGGAGGGTGAAGGGACGGGGCGGAACCGCGATGGCCTCCTAGCCAGGCAAGCAGCCGGGGAGGGGCGGACGGTGGGGCCGGGCGCGGGGCTGAAGGAGGCCACGGCTGCGCTCACCGCTGGGGCCCGCCGCTGGGTCCCGCCGCCGCCGCTCACTCTATGGCCGCCGCCATCTTTCCGCCACCGCACGACGACGCGCAGCGACGGTAGCGGCCGGAGGGTGTCACCCCCCCCAACTTCCGCTTCCGGCCGGCGGGCCAGCGAGGCGGGCCGAAGCGGGCCAGACTGTCAACAGAGGGAGAGCGGGGGGGACGGACGGGGACCGCGCCCCCTGGCGGATGGAGGGAACACTGCTGGGCACGCCTGGCACACCCCACACCCTCCCTACGCCCCTCCTGCATCCATCCTGTATCCATCCTGCATCCATCGTGTATCCATCCTACACCCCCTGAAACACTACACCCACCCTGAACCCACCTGACACCCCCTGCATCCCTGCACCCATTCTGCACCCCCTGAAACTGCACCCATCCTGCACCCATCCTGGACCCGGTGAGTGCCTGGTGAGATACTGGAACAGGTTGCCCAGGGAAGCTGTGGACTCCCCATCCCTGGAGGTGTTCAAGGCCAGGATGGATGGGGCTTTGAGCAACCTGGTCCAGTGGGAGGTGTCCCTGCCCATGGCAGGGCATTGGATCTCCAACCCAAAGGATGATCTTTAAGGTCTCATCCAACCCAACCCATTCCATGATTCTATGACACACCCTGCACCCCATTGCAGCACCCTCTGTACCCCAATCCAACCATCCCCAAGTCCCCTGTACCACCCTGCACCGGAATCTCCACACCCCAAGCACCTCCTTAACCCCATACCCCTCCAACACCAGGCACCCCCTGCATCCCAAGTCCCTGCATGGGGACACCCCAGGAGGCATCACTCCTGCTGCCATCCAGCATCGTGGGGTTGCACACCAGCATCTCAAGCCTGGAACTGGCAGCAGAGATTGGGGTCAGCCCTGGGCACCCCTTTGGGCTTTCCAAGAGCCTTGAAAGCTTTTTGCTCGCTCAAGCTTTTAGCAGTATCCCCCCTCCCGCCCTGTGCATTAACCACTGAGATGGAGAGGACAGCTCCAAGGGGCACTTGTCCTTCAAAGGGAAGGATGAAGGAATGTCAGGGGGGCCCTTGAGATCCATTTGCCAGCCTCTCGCCAAGGCTGAGCCACCATGCTGGCTGGTGCTTGGAGCCACTCCATCCATGGGTGTGGGAGCTCAGAGCAGGGTGCACAGGGTAGGATGCTCAAAGGGTTGCTGGAGAGCCCACTGAGGTGCCCCCCTTTTCCCTGGGAGCATCACAGCAGGATGGGGAGGGGATGCTCCTGCTGTACTGAAGGTCTCACTGTTGAAATGCCAAGGGATCCTCCATGGGTTTTGGGGGCTGCTTTAGGGTCCCATTGGCAGTGGGGCAGAGTGAGACTCCACCACCCCAGGGGATGGGACCTGGGTGGCTCCAACTGCCTTTCCGCAGGGATGGGGGAAGGTATCCTGCCTGGCACACCTGGGCAATGAGCAGGGGACCCTGGGGGGCTGACGGACCTTCAGGGGGACCCTGCTGCCACCCCACCTGCCAGCCCTGTTCCCATCTCCTGGCGGTTTCATCCCCAGCAGCCATATTCTGTGTCCTTTCCTGCTCTCCCCACAGCCTCTCGGTTGCAGAAGGCGCGATGACAAGACTAAAATGAATGGCCCCAGCGTCTCTCTTTGTCTCCCTGCCTCCTGCCTAATTAATTGAGATCCACCTTAATAGGATCAAACTAAATACCAAAGAGCATCCAACCACACAGCAGCTGGCAGAAAAACAACCGCCCGGCACACATACACCGAAAGACAGCTCACCGGACAAAAGAGCCATTAATACGGTGGCAATTGGTGCTTCCGGAGCTAATAACTTCATCATTGTGATCTTCCCACGGCCATGCCCCCCCTCCCCTGTGCTGGGGAGGGGTCAGGGGACCCTCGTTGGAGCAGCTTCACCCATCGGCAGGGACTTGCATCACATATAATAAACCTCATCATGGGCATAAGGCAGGGAGCAAGCTTAATTCCTGCTTATTTTGGTCCCAGAGGAAGTGGGAGGTGGGGGGGTCATGGGGCCGGGTTCTCCCTGATTCTCCATGGGTGGATGCTGAAGGCTAAGAGTTCGTGGGATTTTTCACCAGCTGTGATTTCCCAACTCCCACAACATTTCCTGCTGCCCATCGGAGGGTTCAATGCTGATGGGGAAAGGGGACATGAGGCTGTCACTGTCCTCATCTACCAGGGGACAGTGGGGATGGGGAAAGCCCATCCGCATGTCTCCAGGCCTGGGGGAGATGGCAAGCCCCAACTCAGAGCCCAGAGCACTGCTATGGGGGTTACTGGAGTTGGTATAGGGGTTACTGGGGGCCAGTAGAGCGGTTGCCAGGTTTGGTATGGGGGTGACAGGGAATGAGTCCAGAGCTTACTGAGGGCTGGTCCAGGGAGTTGCTGGACTTCTCCAATCTCATAGAGCAACTATCAGTCTGTTGTTTTGGGACTTATTAGGCTGGTTTTGGTGGAAGAAGCAATATCTAAAGATGCACCCTGTTTTCCCCAGGTGAGACCCCACAGCCAGGACTGGGGTGTCCAGGGATGTCACTCCCCTAATTCATCCCCTTGTCCATCTCCCCAGTCCCACTGCTCCCCTATGCAAATCCCCCTGTTTCACCCCAAACAGCCTCAATCATGTCCTTCCTCAAGCAATGGGGGATTCCTCCCCAGGGGAGGCAGTGTGCTTTAGCAGTGTGCTGAGGAGCAGGATGCTCAGTGCCTTCACAGTAAGGTCCAGCGCTGGAGTGGCATCACCAACCCCACCACCTCTATGCCAGTGCCACAGCCATCTCCAGCCCTGTGTCTCAAGATCCAGCAAGTGGGTTAAAAAAATTAAATTATTCAATCACAGCCCACTTGGACTGTTTTGGATGATTTCCCCCATTCCTGAAGCAAGGACCCTTCTGCTGTTCCTGCTTTGGCTGTTTACCAAGAGCCTCCCAGCTCTGGATCCTGCAGCTGCTTTCCTGGGATTAGAGAGAGTGTGTAAGGAGGACAGAGCTGGGGAGACAGCAAGGGTGGGCTGTTCCTGTCCTGCCAGGTACAACCCCCAGCACAAAATCATTGTGGGGAAAAGCTGGATCATCTCCTCACAGGGATGCTTGCAGAGAAAGAAAACCTTCCAGGTCCTGAGCATCACCATCTCCTTCCCGCAGCTGCTGAGCTTGGTCGCTATTGACTTCCCCATTGTGCTGAGGGCGGAGAAAAAAATAAACCATTTCATTTTTTTTATACATATATAAAAAAAAAAAAAAAGGAGGGTGAAGTTTGCACAGAAGCCCGTTGTGGGGAGGAACATTTCAGCCCTGAGTGGTGCCTTGGTCCTCCACATGTCCTGGTGTGTGGAAGGATGAGTCCAGCTGTGCTGTGGGAACTGGCTGCCTCCATGGGGAATTTTTTTAGGGTGAAGCACCCTAGTGATGGTAGATACATCTGCTGGGGAAATTCTTGTTGGCATGAGAACAGAGCAAAGGGAACAGCGGGAGACCCTGTGTGTTTCTCATTTTTCTGAAAAAACAAGGGTGTTTGGTTCATCACCAAGCCTGGGGGACTTTCTCATTTCTACAAGGTTTTGGGCTCCCCTCACATAGGGATCCATGTGCACACTCACACACGGTTTCATAAAGGGGATGAAAAGGTACTGTCTGCCGTGGCTGGGACCTGTGGTTCCCCAGCCTGTGGGACCTGCAGCCCTTCTCCCCTCATTGTGATGGGACACCTTCAAAGCCAAGTTTGCAGGGTGCAACACCCGTGGAACATCGCAGCACTGAGGATCCCTTTCTTTACCTTCAAAACATCCCTTGCTCTGATTTTAACTGGTGCCAGAGGCTCTGTTTGAAGTGGAACTGGGCAAGTTTCCAAGGCTGTTAATGGGATCATCACCACCAAGTTGTGGTCTGTGGGTCTGGGGTCTTTGGGCATGTGACTGGGCCCTCCTTTTCTTACTCCCAGGATTATCTTGTCACCACTTGAAGGCAAGGTCTGCTTTAAACACCTTCTGAAACTCTCCTGGCCTTTGCAAAATGTCCTGTTGCAGGGGCAGAGCTCAGGCAGGGTCTCAGGGGCAGGAGCTGGGTGTGCTCATGGGAACAGTCAGAGCTGGGTGCCCTGTCCCCTCCCAGGCACCCATCACAGGATGACAGCCCTGTCACCCCTGTTCCACCCATATGGGTGACAGACCTGTCCCCCCTCATGCCACCCATGGGGTGATAGCTGTATTACCCCCGTGTCACCCATGGGGATGACAGCCCTGTGTCCCTCCCATGCCACCCGTGCCGTGACAGTCCTGGCCCCCCCCCTCAACTCGATGTCACCAGTAGGGGGGCAGCGCGGCAGCCTCCTCCCGGCTGATGCGCAGTGACATTTGCAATCTGTTGCCATGGGCGCTCGGGGACTTTTGCTGTGGAGAGGGATCGCGTTTCTCCCCCCTTCTTCCTCCTCCTCCTCCTCCTCCCCTTCCCTCCCTCCCGNCCATCCCACCCATTTCAGCCAGCCATCCATCCCAATCTTATCACATCCATCCCACCCCATCCCATCGCAGCCATCCCATCCCATCCCCACATCCCACCCCATCCCTGCATCCCTGTCTCCTCCACTGCATCTCTCCTGCGACCCGGGTGGCACAAGCCGGGTCCAGCATGCGTTCCCGGTAGAGGCTTCTCCAAGGTAAGGCTGCGCTCCGTGTCCCCCTGTCCCACTCGGGGACCTCAACGAGCTGCAGCCCCAGATGCCGCTGGCAGCGTTCGGGGCTGCAGCATGTCAGGGTCCCCCAGGGAATCCAAACCCCAGACAGGGCACCTCCAGCTGAAACCAGTCCCTTTGGTCCTCCACTGGGACCCTGCCACCTTCCCCACACCTCCAGGCAGGACACTGTAATTATTTCAGAAGATAGGACAACCCCTGGGACAACAAAACCCCTGGGGTGGCTGGTCCGTGCTTGCATAAAAAGGGACTGGGATGCTCCCACTCAGGGTAGCACCGAGGTGTGAGGGTCTTCATCCTCTGCCAGCTGGCTTTCCCAGACAGCCTTGGAAGATGCTTACCACTTCCAACTCCTTGGCTGGTCACCTACCTTGCTTTGGGCATATGTCTTTGGCTTCTCCTTGTCCCTGCTGTAGTCCTCAGAGCTGGTACCTGCTGTAGCCCTGAGCTGGGACCATGTCGGGCACATGAACCACAGCGTGGCTAAGCCCTGAGGGGCCATGGTTGCCACCAGGAGCTGTGGATGATGCCAGGAGCTGTGGTGCATGTTGTAGGAGCAGGCAGGGGCAGGGGAAGAGGAACTGCCCTCATCTTGAGGGGCAGAAGAACCCAGTCCCCAGGGCTTTGTCCTACTGTCTTTCCAGCTCTGATGAGGTGAGCAGCAGGTAAGTGCCTCCGTTCAGTGTCACTCAGATGTGCAGGCAGGGAGTGAGGTAGTAAAAGGGTCTGAGAATTGAAAGAGGGTTGGAGGAGAGTGGGGTGAAGATATGCTTGTAGAGATTGGCATGTGTGTTTCTGTGAGAGGAAGGATATGTCCCTTTTCACAGGACATACCCCAACGGTGACCATGCAAGTCACTAAACTCCTTGGCTTCCACTGGGCAGCCCTTGCAAGTCTTCCTGAGACTACAGCTGCCAGCAAATCCAGATCCACTGGAGCCTGTATGGACTCTCAGTAGCTACAGAGATGCTGGTTGCACAGGGGTGGCTGTGATGGGAGCAAGGCAACTGGGGCAAAGCCATGGCTAGTAGCCTGGGCTGCCTCTCTGGGCTGCCTTTCCCAGGGACAGGTGGCATGGGGACATGAGGCAGGCATCATGCTCCAGTGTCTCTGTGGTCCATCCTTGAGGACCTGGGCAAACCTAAGGATGCAGCTGCTCCTGAACACCCTGAGAGAGAGGAGAGAGTGCTGGAGCCAGGCTCTCCATATCCTGCTCCTGCAGTGCTGGGAGCTGAAGAAATAAGCAGTGGCACATTTCTGCCATCCATCCCTCAAAAGATGAGCTGAGCCTGGGTTTTTTTTGGGTGGAAGGGATAAAATGCAATTTGTCGGATGGGTAGAAATCTCTGTCTGGGTGGCCTTGGCATTTACCCATTTGGCAGCAGCTGAAGTGCAAGGGCACAGCCTGCACCTTCCATCTCATGGCCTGAGAGATATGGGGGGAATATGCATGGTCTGCCATGCTGCTCTGCCGTGGGTACACCCCATGGACACACCCCGGGCACACACTGCGCGGCTTTGGCTGCACTCTGTGCCAGCGCAGCACGGGGCAGCCCTGGATGGAGCCACCTTGCTTGGGGGAGCTTTGGGAGGGCTGAGGCTGCTGGTCCGTGGGCAGCTCCCGGGAGGATGCTCAGGAGGGAGTGCAGGGTCTGTGGCAGAGAGCTGCCAGAAGGGTCAGCTCCCAGGTGTGCATTTGGGCTTTTCCCCTTCCTGCACTGTGCATGGGGCAGGAGCAGCAGCCACAGAAAGGCTAAAGGAGTTATTTTAACATTAGGAGGGCACATCTGAGGGCTGCCTGTTGTTCCAGTGGGGCTAAAAGGTGGGAGTCCAGCTGGGATGTGGGATCTGGCTCTGCTCTGGGTGGATGGACACATGAAGCAGGCAGGGGATGTACAACACGCGGGAAGAGTTGTAGTGTAGTGGCTGGCTGTGCCTGCTGGTCCAGGGTTGTGCTGTCTAGCTGATCCTCCTTTACTGCTTCAGAATCCTGCGAGAGGATGTAACCAGAAGAGAACTCCTGTCTGTGCGTGAAGGCACCCAAATATACATACATACACACGTGTCGTACCCAAATACGTCGCAGCGCTGGGGAACACCAGTGTGTGAGTTGGTTACGCTCCCAGCTCCCCCCAGCAGGCGCTTCCACCTCCCCCCATTCCTGTGGGGGAAATTCTTCCAATGCTGGTGATAGATAATGCCTCTGGAGCACGAGCTCCTCTCTTGACCTTCCTTCTAGCAGCATCCAAATTCCCTTCGCCGCCTTTGTAGCCTTCAATTCGAGATGGCGCCTGAGCTCAAGGTTAAGCACCTGCTTGCCACTGTCTTAAGCAGGGATGGGGTCTCCAGTGGGGATTTCTCCAGGTGGTGAATGAGGTTGGGACCTTGCTCTGGTGGCAGTGTGCCCAACATCTTGCTGATGAGAGGCAGAGATAAAGTGACCAATTCCACCTTCGAGGCTCCTCCTTTGTATTTTCTTGTTGGGGCCCAAGCCCACCAAGGCTCAGGCTGTCGCCGAGTGCTGGGGTGATGACTCCCTCTGGCCAAATACCAAGAGGGGATGAAGGTGCTGGCTTTCACGCTGCCCTCAGACTGGACTGGACTGTGCCCTAGCCACAGGGAGGGAAGGCAAGGAACTGATACCACCAGGCAGTAGCCAGCCTCCCTCACCTCCCCGCCAAGCACACAGCAGGCGCCAGCTCCTCGGCAGAGACGCGCAGGCTTTTCAAGCGCAGCCTCTTAACCTTGCTAATTCCCTTGTTTTCTCCTGCCAGGCCTACTGCACCCCTGCCAGGGGGTGGCCCAGAGCCTGCTAATTGCACTAGCGAGCTGCGGTGTGTCTCTCCATTGCCAGGATTCTTACTCTCTGTCTGGGGTTGTTGTGGGGGCTGCTGGCCCTCGCCTGGCAGTGTGAGATGGGGCAGTGAGTGGCAGCACCCCTTGCTGTTTCCCTTTCAGCATCTCCAGCCAAATTGTCTTGGATATGGATTGATTCTCCTGCTCCCAGCTCATGCTGAGACAGGATCTTACCAGGGATCACGGCGTTCCTAAGCACAGTGCAGCACTTCTCCCATCCCTTCCTCCCTCTCAGGAAGGCACTAACAGCACAGTACAAAGAAGGGCTGCCCGAGCCCACCTAACCCACTCTGACACTGATTTGGAGATATCGGAGGTCATCCTCACACTGGTTCCCTGTACTCCTCCCCTCCTCATCCAGGGGAGACACAGTGTTTCAGGAGCACCCCGGAGCATCCCTCACCTCCCACCTCCCCATCCCCACCTCCCATCCCCAGGCCATCTGGCCACACTCATCCATGTTAAACAAATGCTGGAGTCTATTATCAGGTCCTGCCTCCCCCTTCCCCCCAGACAGATGGAGGTTGAGCGCACTCGGAGCCCCGGCCCGCAGCATTCATGTGTGTGAATGAGAAAATTGAATTATTTATGGCCATGCGAATAAGGCTGGCGGCTGCGGAGGCCGAGCGGAAAGGACTCCATTACGTGGCAAGTACCTGTTGCTATGGAGCTGGGGCTTCTTCCCCTCAGCCCCCCGTGTACGGCTGCATTTCTGCCTGCCCCCCATCCTGCCCTTATCCTGGAGGGGCTGGGATGGAGATCAGAACCGAGCATTGGGCTGGCCACATTGTGCCCGACTACGGGTGTTTTGCTCCCTACACTGTGCCCACTGTTCCCCCAGACTGGTGTTGGGGTCACATTAAATCTCCCAGGACCCCCAGTGCAATGTGGGGAGGGTGTGATGCTGGCAGTTGGTGGCTCCCCAGCCATTGTGGTTTGCAGCACATGTTGAAGCTCCTGGGAAGCATTGTGCTGGGCAAAGCAGGTCTGATCCTGTCACAGCACAAGGCGAGGGGTGACTCTCAGCTTGGACTCCTCAAGTCTCCCTTAAACCTCCCCTCCCTGGAGGCAGCAGGACCTGTGACTCAAGGTCCCCCCCTTCCCCCCATGCTCAGGCAGAAAAGCAGCAAGAGTGGGGACCCCTTCCAAAGCCACCCGCATTGCAGCTGCTCCCCAGGGATGCTGAATCCTGCAGCAATACTGAGAGAGGTGCTGGGGCTTCCCTCCCTCCCACTGTCTCCTTACTCCTCCTTGGCCAAAAAATAGGACATTGTCCCTGTCTGGGTGCAGCCCCTCCCACCTCGATGTTCCCCTGGGCATCAGGCCAAGCTTCTGGGGACCAGAAAGGGATGGGACCCGGCAGCCCTCAGCCCTGCACAGTGGCAGCGAAGGGACTCCCGCTCTCTTCCCTGCAGGGCTAAGAATAGACTCCAGCTCCTCTCCTGGTGCTGAGTGGGCTCTGCTGGGCTTGGAGGAATAAAAAGCAGGCAAACGTTTATTTTAGTCACTGCAGTCGGCAGCTGTGACTCTGATGTACCCAAGGAGCAGCTTCGCACGGTGTTTACCCGCCTGCTGCTGGGAGTAGAGGCACCATTGCAGACCACTCATCCAGGCTATGGATGCCCCCAATATGTCTCCAGCCCCAGTGCCAAAATCCCAGCTGACTCACAACCCTTCTCTGGCCCACCTGGCTGCTTTCCCCCTTCCTTTCCCCAAACTTCTGGGGTAAACCTGGGGGTTACAGATGCCCCCACAACTCCCTGTGCCTGGGGGATGCTCCCCGACCTCTCCACCCCCATTGCCCCACACCAGCAGAGCCCTGCTGAGATGCTTAGGGTTTGCATAGGGTTGGTCCTGGGGCACATCCTGCTATAAAGGACATGGAGGCCATGTTGCTGCCACCCATAATAAAGGGGGATTACAGATATCCCTGTGTCCGAGTAAGGTATCTGCCCAGGATGCTCCAGTGCCAAGCTGGCTCATGTCAGCCACAGTTCCCGACGCGAGGCTGGGGGAAGCACCCACTCTGGGAAAGCAGCCCTGGGTCCCTCTCCCTAGCATCACCCCCGAGGTAAAATCAAGAGAAAGCTAATTGTTACCATAGTTACGTGAAGTGGCCTTTCTCAGGGAGCCGCGTCATCACTGCTGTCACAAGGTTAAGGCGGTGGGGAGTGGTGGTGGTGGGGAAAGGGGGGAGAGATGTGTTTTCTTTGGAAAAACCATAGCAACAGCTATTTCTAAGGGAACAGCTGTGCACAACGAGGCCATGGGGAAGGGGCTGGGGCGTCTCAATGCCAGCTGTGCTCTGAAGGCAGAGCCAGGTCCAGCAGCTTTCCATGGCAGCTGGTATCCCCAGAGTCTCCTTCCCACCCGTGCCAGGGCTTGCTGGTGTCTCCTGCAGTGCCAGTGCAATGCTGTGGACTCCAGCACACCCAGAAAAACAACATGAGGCCAATCCAGTTTGTTTGCCCTGTGCATGCTCCCTTTGGCCAGGGAAGGGAGGGCTGTCAGATGTGTGGGATGACAGGGACCAGCCACCATGGGGAGCAGGGGATACGACTGCTTGTCCAGAACAAATACACCAGGGAAAAGCCCCAGCAGAGAGCCCAGGGTTAATCAATGAGTGATATGAAGTTTGAACAACCATAATGCAAATACTGGTGGAGGTCATAGGCTTGGAGTCAACACCACAGGAACCAGTACGGCCCAGACTGGTAAAATTGCCTTCTGCAACAAATGTGACCACTTCTGATGGGAGCTGTTTCTGGTGGGGCCCGATGTGTGGACAAAAAGGAGAAGGTGCACTTGGGGCTGAGGAGCAACAACGGGGGTGCAAGGGTCATGGGGATGTTCTTCAGGTCAAGACAGGGCTGGACAAGTCCCAGAGGTGCAGAAGTCTGAGGAACACACACTCAGACCTGCCATCGCTTTGCAACGGCCAAGTGGACCCAGTGAGGAGAAGTCTTTGGTCTCAGCCACAACCTCCATCCTGGCTCCTGTTTCAACACGTAGCTGGAAATTATCTCTCTTTGCAAGACAGCCTCTTAATTAAGACCATTTCCCTGAAGGAAGCCAAGATGGAGAGCTTCACTTCTCGGTATTCCAGCGCTTTCTGGCATTCGTTTCCACACCAATTAGGGCGTAAATTAGTCATCCAGAGTGCGAATCAGTGGCTGTGCTCAAGGGAGGCTCTGCACTACACGTCCCATCTTCTTCCAGGAAGGTGGGTGGCAAGCGCAGGGAGGGTGGCCTCAGCAGGGACAGAGAAGGGGCAAGAAGGGTCCTTGTGGCCCTGAGGTCTGTGGCTGGTGGGACCAAGAATGGAGCAGAATCGGCAAGAGGGTTTAGAGTGAGTCCATGAGCTGTGCTTGCCTCTGCTTGGCACTGGACTCAGTGGGCAGCTGGATGCTGGGACTAAACATTGGGGCTAAATGCTGGAGAATCTGAAAATGGCAGCAAAATGGCAGCAAAGAGGGTGGAAGGAAGAACAAGAACTGGCTGCTCCCCTTCTGCAAGGTCCTCACCTGCCTTTGCTCTCTGGTGGGAAGGCTGAGAGGGGACAGGGCATCCTCTAGCCTTGGAGGGTAGCTGTGCCCAGCTGCACTGAGCCCACATGCTGAGGAGGAAAGGCAGGAGCTTCTTGATGGCACTTACAGGTGAGGAAAAGGGATATAAGGATGAAATGCTCAGCTCTGTGCCCTGCTGTGATAGTATTCTATCTGAGGGTGAATCAGAGCGCTGGCACAGAAATGTGATTTAAGGGTGGTGGACATCTCAGTTGCTGCGTCTGGACGGTCTCCTGCTCAAGTCTTAAGATGGACGTGTGGCTGCACTTCTGCTGCAGTCACGGCTGTGCATCCACTCACCTGTGAGCAAACCTGTCCTGATTTGCTTTAGCCGAAAGGCTTTTGAAGATGCAGCTGAAATGTGGGATAGGGTTCAAGAGGAGGATTGTCATCAGGGGAAAAAACCAAAATCCCTCTGGGCAGCAGCACAGCTGGTCAGGCTTCTCTCCCTGGGTGGGAGAGGTGAGGGATGCTGTGGTTGTAGGAATACATTGAACACGACCTACAGGACCTGCAGGGAGCATCGGTGCAGCTGCCCAACTGCTAAGGCAGAGTCTGGTCATCTGACTGATGGGAGAGACAGCACACGGTGGAGCAGGCAGCGGGAGAGGTGGCTGGGAGGAGGCATCTGAAGGCCATGGCTGTCTGCTTGTATCTGTTTGGGTGATCTAAGGAGCTGCAACACCAAGGCATCCTCCCTGTTTTCCTTCCTCACCTTCTTCAGAGGGGCGGGATACAGCCGTAGCCCTGCAGAAATGCTGTACAAAGCTCTGTGCTGACCATAAGAGAGCCAGGGCAGGAAGGCTTCAGCTCAAACACCAGGTTTTTTGAGATCTCAATTGCAAGGCTCAGTTCCCCTATTGCTTTTTGATCGCATTTTGCTGAACCCCAAAGGGCTGATGCTTCCTGCTTATGTCTCTGCCTCCATGGGACAACCTCAGGGCCACATGCTTGGCATGGCTTTTCCTGAATAGTCCTAATTACCATGAAACTTTCTCATTTCCTACGGGCACAGACGCTACCCCGGGGGACCAGGAGTCTCCCTCATCTTCTGGCCAGCCTGCCCACCACCTGCTCCAGCTCCTTCAGAAGAGCACCAGGAGCCCTGCCAGGAGCAGCCTGCCCCTGGGGCATGCCCTCCAAGCCCCCATTAGTTAGTGGTTGTCTTAAGCGCTGCAACATTTGTAGCCTTATTCTTCCTAATCCCGCCTGATGTAACCGTGGCTGTCCTCATTAGCCACATAATTGCCTAGCAAACACAAAACAGGCCCTGACACGGTCGAAGGAAATTGGTTTAAAAATATGAAGCCACATTCTCAGATGTTGTTGAAGGGGGCTCTTTTGTTTATTTGTATTCACGCGGCGCCCCATGGAATAATGAAAGAGCAACTCTGCTGCAAAAATACCTATTTTTCTTAAAGATCTTCTTATGAGAAGGTGTGTTTGAAATGCCAGCTGGGGAAATCCAGCCCAGCCCCTGCGCTGCATCTCCACTTGCTCTCCTCTGCTGCACCAAAGGGGTTCCAAGCAGAGAAGGTGGCATCTCCATGCCCATGTTGGTATGGTTGCCCAGGGAGAGGTTTAGCCATCCACATCTCTGAGTGATAATGCCTGTGAATTTCAAAGGGGCTCCATCCACTTTTGACAGCAGATGACAGGACCCACTTAATGGAGGCAGTGGTATGAAATCTAATTAACCTGCAGTATGTTGTTTAATTTGCGCAAAGTTGTTGTGGTTACTCAGCTATAAACTTCATCCCCAGCTCTAATGACAGTAACTTGCCTGGTAGCAGCGGAGAGCATCCAGGAGATGGGCAGCCAACTCGTACTCACCCTTGAAGGTGCCCTCAATTATGCGCAGAGCGTTCCAGTGGTTGCCTCCATCTGGTTCTTCTATGCCATTTGAGACACTTTTCTAGCTCCAACCTTTGGAACTGGCACCTGTGCTGCTTCTTCGCCTGCTCTGGCATTCAACCCTGGAGCGTGGCTTCCAAAAACCAGCCTTCAGGACCCAGCAGTGTCAGTCTGTTGATTTCACTAAAGTCCAGGAGAAGGGTTCAAGTTGTCGAGTTCCAAACACAGCTCTTAGGCTGTAATTATGTTCAAGGAACTTTGCTTCAATTATTTCTTCTTGCTAATGCTTGGACTTGGCATACTGATCTTTTCTTCATGTCTGACCTCCATGCAGCTTCCCAGGAGAGAGCCAGACCTGTTATTTAAACCAATTCACAAACCAGCTCCCAAAGCCCCATTGTCCAGTACATGATTTTTTGAACAGCAGGAATCAGCAGGGCTGATGGCAGCTGAGCTCTTTGTCTCAGCTTGGGGAGACAGGGAAAGATATGGGCGTTGTGTGTTAGCATCTCTTCACACGTTAACCTTCACAGGTCCCCCCATGACCACTGTGAGAGACATAGACACATCTATGCCTTCCCATGGAGGGAAAAGCTCTTAATCAGATCCCAGAAGATTCCCGGTTGCCCAGTGAGGTATGGTTTGCCAAGAAGGGAAATGAGAAGGAAGATGATCCTCCTCTGGGATCCATCAAAGCCAGGCAGGCTGGGGCTCTCCTGCCTTGGTGTTTGCATGGAGAGAGTAGAGCGGGGACCCTCAGCACTGAGCATCCTGAGGTTCTACTTGAAACTGGTGGTCTGAGTTGGGGATGTGAAATATAAGAGCAGTCTTAGCAGCAACATAAGGTTACACCTAGCCCTGCTAGATAAACAGGCTCCTCCCTGCAGCCTGCTGCAGCTCCCACTTGTGTTTCAAGGGGACTTCAGCCTCTACAGCCGGTGGGGAGCCTGGAAACCTTGGCTTGCTCCTCCCTGGACACAGGCTGTTCCTCCAAGCCAGCCATGCCACTATCCCAGGCAGTGGCCCTTGGTGAATCTGGGGGGCTGCCCACCGGCCAAGACAGGATTCCCAGCAAGCCAACCTGCATCCACAAACAGGGTTCCTGGTGGAGTCTCATGTGCAGGGACACGGAAGCACCCTTTGAGCAGGGGCAGCTCAGCCATCACCAGTTTGAAGGACAGACCAAGACCATGTCCTCATGCAAAACTCTTGGCATTTCATCCTCACATTGCTGGGCTCCATGGCCCTTCCCCAGGACAAAAACAGGTCCCTGCATGGCCAGGAGGAGAGGCAGTGGCCACCAAGAGGAATAGGAGCTCAATTTGGGTTTTTCNTTTTTTTTTTTAAAGAATTAAAAAGTGGCAGCGCTAGTGAAGGGTAATTATCCCTCTGTTCCAGCTGAAATACAATTAAGGCAGCTCTCAACGAGCCCCCGGGATATTGTGGTTTACTAATTAACAAGCGGATATGCTGTGGCCCCTGTCATGGCAATTACAGCATGAGACAGGCTTCAGGAGCTCTAATTACACGTCAGTCCGCGACACACACTGCAATACAAATTAACGAGGGCCCGGGCTGGCGACAGAGGGAATTTACCCAGTGAGAGGCCAAGCAGGGCAGCAGGGATGGGGAGAAGGGGGACAGAGATGGGGGGGAACCCAACATGGCTCCAAGCCCAGGGACAAGGGTGCACTTTACGGGGTCAGGAGGATGCAGGGAGCAAATCGAGGGTAAAATACACCGTGGCTGCCAAAAAAAAATATTAAATAACACAATAAATAAATCTAGGTACATTGGAGGAAGGAGAGGGGCTTTTACTTTGCGGAGCCATGGTCTGATGAGATGAGTGGCACTTGGGATGACTGCAATGAATAGCGAGTATCGCATCTTCCGCTGTTAATTCCCAGACCAATAAAGCCGCTGTTAAGAAAAGAAGTCAGATGGGAAATACCCAACAGGGCTTTGACTGCTGACAAATAACTAACGGGTCTCCCAGAGCCAAGAGGAATTTTTTCTGACAAATTGTTTATCAGGAAAAGTTAGGGGGGTTCAGGTTGAGTTCAATTAATAGTTTTGCCCAGGTATGGAAAAAAAGTGCAATCATGATTTTTGTAAATGCAATTTTGACGTGTTGCATTTTAAAAAGGCTGTTTCCTTACAATACATATTAAAAAGATATAATTAAAGCAAAATACAGACCGCACACCTAATGAGGACATTTTGTTTCTGACAAAACTAAATTATATTTATCAGCTTTATGGATATTTATCGGATTTTTGCTGGTCCCAACCCAGCAGCGACACAGGTTTTCTGTGGCACTAGTGTGCTTTCTGAATTTAGTGCTCCTTCCATCACCGTTCCAGCACCCGTCTGTTGCAGGAGGGACACTGGGGAGGTGACATGGTGGACTTTGGTCATCAGCATCATCAGCAAACGCCACTGTGGACAGGGTAGTTCCCAGGCAGATAGGAGGATTGGGAGAAGTGTAAGCAAAGCCCCTGGGTTTTGGGGCTGCCTCCAGTATCATGCAAGGGTGGGATCAGAAGAGCTTGGGGGCAGCCCTTGCTGCGTGGCATGGGGTCTCATGTACTCAGCAGATCCCCTGGGGGCTCCAGACTGTGATGAAGGGGTGACATGAAGCAGGTGAGGGGTTTCAGATTAATCCCCTCCAGGTGTGCTGCCCCTACGCATCCCAGGGAGGAGACCCTGCCCGGTCCCCACTGCCAGCACCCAGAGCATGAAGCCACCAGAGGCCACCTCCACCACAGAGGGGTGGGAAGGGAATGGCGTGCACCTCCTCGCACACCGCTCCCAAAATAGATCTCATTAACCATCGCAATTAACACAAGCTGGGCCCTCTCTTCTCCTCGCCACCCCAGCCAGAGCCATACATAAAAATAACTGTTTATTACACAGCGGGCAGAGCTTGGCTTATCGCTGCAGACAGGAAATTGCTGCGCAGAAACCGCACGTTTCACTTTTAATAAGTTTGGCAATAAAACGTCTCGTCAAATGAGGCCACGACAGGGCGATAATGAAGCTTCCGTGTGGCCTGTAATTGCTTACTGCTCTCCTGGGGGTGAGCCAGAAAACGGGGAACGAGGGGGGAGCCAAATGGCAGCATCATCTGCCCTCACCTGTTTTTTTTGGGAGCATCCCTCCTTCCTGGAGCACAAGCACCTGCCAGGACATGGCCGAGGAGGAGGTCTGTTCATGTTGGAGGGACACGGGCAATTCCCACAGAGTGGTGGAGGAGGAGTCAGAGGAAGAGGGAAGTTGTTAGTGCTCCAAGGGAAAGGGAAAAAGAAAAGGTTTTCCGCCTTCTGAGCAGGACTTTTCAGCACAGAGTAGTCTTCAAGGCTGGGCGGGTGCTGTCACATCCAGCCTGTCCCCATCCCAAGCCATAAGGAGTACGATCTCCTGAAGAATGAGTCAGGTCAGGATGAGGAACTCAAAGGGCAGCTATGACTGAACCATCAAGGGCATAAAGCAAGAAGGAATACTCATTGACCGAGACCCTGCAGAGTCTCCTCATTTCTCCACAAAGGCCCTTGCTGATGGGAGTTGCAGAAACCCTTGGCTGACATCCACAGACTTCTTACCTTCCTGTCCTTAAGGTTTAAGGTGGTTGAGCACGAGTCTGAACTAAGTGTCCAGTCCCAGCCCAGCTCTGCTGAACAGAGAAGCCAAGATTGGATTGGCCAAGAACTGGAGGAGGAACTGCTTTGCCCTCTTCAGAGAGGATTAAGGCATAGCAAAGGAGAGGTTTCAGGGGGAACCCTGTGCTGGACCTTTGCTGGAGCAAGAGGGCTGCAGAGCTCTAAGACACATTGTGGCAAAGGCCAGGGAGCACTGCAGTCCCTGTCTGTTCTGATGTCCTCATGCTGATGACCTCAGACCAGCAGCTGGTGACATCTGCAGCCAGGCAGCACCAGCCACCCAAGCCAGTCCCTTGCAGCAGAAGATGGTGGTGGTGTTCCCAGGTGACCCCTTCATGATGAGACTTTCTCTAAAGGAAATCAGGTCCACCAAGGGACTGTTCACTGCCCTGACCCGCTTCTGTAGCCCCTCATCTTCTGTTTGATCTTCTAGATAGTGGGGGGACACAAACCAACCCTGCCTCAATTCTATTTGGATAGGAGCAGCTCAAGACAATGCTGGTGGGGTACACCAACCCATGTGTGGTGATGAAGAGGCACCAGGCAGCTGGCAAAGCCCAGGATATTGAAGCTGTCCATCATCTGTGGAAACAAAGCTGAGTTTTTGATGACTTTTTAAAGTTAATTTATCCCTGAGCTCTTCATTCCCACCAGCTGTCCCCGATGGCAGGGACAGAGAGGTCCAAGAGACATGGGTGCAAGCAGTGCTGCAAAGACAGGTGCGAGCTCCAACATGGCAGTAATAGGAGACAAAATGAGCCATGTCCAGGCTGGGACCGGGAAATGAAGTGGTTTAGAGTCACAGCAGGAACATGCTGGCACTGTCGGGGACCGCTGGCCGCCAGCAGGCTCCCAGGCGAGTGGGAGGCTTTGTTCACTGGCAGCGCTGCTCTCAGGGAGTTTACCTGGAATTACTGATCCGCATTCATAAACATGATCACATTAATTGGCTGTCGCGGCTGCAGCCGCTGTCTCCTCCCAGTGCTGGGACTTCATCTCCCTTCCCATCCCAAATGTCAAGATGTCTCTGTTCCTCCATCCACCTGCCACCACGGCTAAGGACAGAGGAGCAGCTGGTGAAGGGAAAAAGGCAGAGGACAGGTGAGTCCGTGCCCCTGGAGATGGTGACAGACACCCACTGCCACCATTTCTGCTCTGCAAAGCAGTGCCTCCAAATTAAAACATAGACAAGGGGACCACAAGCTCTGCAAGAAGCACTGCAGCTCCAGGCAGCGATGAACTGGGGGTGGGCACCTCAGCTGGAGACCAGGACTGCAGGAGCAATGATCAGGTGGCAGGAGAAGGACCAGATCCCAGCCGAGGACAGAGCCACCCAGGCTGCTCAGCCTGAGATCAGGCTGATACTCGTCTCGCTTGGAGCGGGGCCAATCACTTCTAGTAAATTATTCATCCGACAAATTTAGCCTGTTATTCTAGTCGTGCTCTACCCAGAGTTTTACAGATTTCATTATTATTTCAAATTGTGCAAACACCGCAGAAACCTCTCCCGGGCTCTGGCGCTCTCTGCTTTCCTCTCAGCTCATCTGCCGAATTCCATCTGGTACCAAACCCTCCACCCTCAGCAAGACCACAGGACCTTGTGGAAATGAGCAGCACCCCCATCGGGCACAAGGTTTCAAGTGATGGGAGAACCATCTAGTGATAACTCAGAGGTCACAGGATCAGAGGCGACCACGGTACACAGATGGAGTCATTTAAAGTTATTTTGATTTATTTTTTCCACCTCCATCCTTGCATGTGGAATAGGGGAGAAAAACATCACTGTTCCCTTGCAGCCTGGGCTACCATGGCCTTGGGAAACTAGAAAAAGCCTGTCCCTTCCTTCCCACACACCCATAATTTCTCTTGTCAAGTTTTCTTTGTAACCAGGAGGGTACAGCTAAAATTTTACACTGCTAAGGGGAATCACACATCTCTTGCAAAACACACAGCCTGAGAAACAGGGTGTCACAGAACAAAGATGGGGTTTGTTATGGATAAGCCAAGACTGGTCAGACCCACAAGAGCAATAGCAATGTGTCCAGGGAGAAGCTATCAACCACATCCATCAATGAGCACCAAACGGTTGAGGGTCTTGAGTCTCCCATCCCAATGCAGGGCACAAGGGAGGAGAGCAGCTGAAGATGCCACCTCCTCACCCACCTGGATCTGGTGGAGAAATGCCACAGGCAACACAAGCCCATTTCTCTCAAGTTTGACCCCGCTTGTGTGCTAACAGTCAGCTCACACCCTGCTCAGGGGAAGGAAAACAGGGCAAAGAGCCCCCAGCATCCCCAAAAGAACCCTCCCTGAGAGCTGTGCTATGCAGTTTCACTAAAAATAACAGAAACAAGTAGAAATGTCCACACATAGACCTGACAGGGCTCCTTAGCAAGTTATTGTGGGACATTTGAACTACTCTCATTAGGAGGAATTAATTAGCTAAACAGCAGGGGTGGAAGCAATAGATGCAAAACACAGAGCAACAGATTTCAGGAAGAGGTTTACTAGCCAAAAGAAAAGCACACACACACACAAAAAAAAATAATTACAGAGTGATCTAAATCTTTTCTTTCCAACCAGGCTGATGAAGGCAATGGGTGGTGGAATCCCTGCATCCCCACGAGCCCCCTTGCTGACAGGGAGAGGGGGGATGCACAGCACAGGGCCCTGCGGGATGAGAACAGACTCAGTGCCTGGTTCCCTCTGGAAGACTAGTGATTTTGTTGTTGTATGGTTCATCCCACCACAACAAGTCACAGTCTGCCCTAGGGCGCACGGCCTCTCCGGCGATGCTAAAGGCACGGGGACAAGCTGGTGGCTGGGGCTACCTATGGCCCTGCTCTGCTTCTGACCACCTTGGCCGTTGCTTTTGTGAGCCTTAAGAGCGAAGCAACGAGAGGCTGGTCTGAAACCCCATCTGCATCTGTGCCCCAGCTGAAGCTGACCACCACCACCACCCCCATCCCTGTGGAGCACCACAGGGGAGCCTAGAGAATACAAACCCCACCCTGCATCACCTCAGCCCACCCCAGAGGTGTGGTGCTGCCCCAGCCAACAGCCCAAGGATCTCCCAGAGAAGCAGGAATCCTCACAGGGTCACCACAAGCTCCAGAGCATACAGCTAAATACTCTGGTGCACATCCCCACCCCAAGCCCACCACCTAAAAAAGGTCCTTTCTCCTCAGGAGCAGCAGGACAAGCTAGAAGACCTGAGCAGCACCCATGTCTCAGATGTAAGCACCAGATACATCCCAGCAAACCCACCACCAAACAGCTCCCAGCGTTATATCCGGACCGCCTTACAGCGAGGCGGCGGCGGCCCCGCCCTACCCGCGCTGCATGCAAATTAGCCCCCGCAGCGCAGCCAATGAGGAGGTGGGGGGTGTGTGGCTACACTGGGACTTGTCCGGGCATGTGAGAGCGGCGGCTTCCGGGCGAGACACGTGGGAGCCGCGCCGGGTCCGGGTGGGTAGCGGTGGGTCCGCGGGCAACCGAGGGGCGAGTAAGGGCCTAG